>WAAD01026158.1:3797-31074 GCA_013389945.1 Fregata magnificens
TCTGGTTACACACTCACTGGTTAACTAGTCTTTACTGATTTTAACTAGTTTAATCCAATGAGTTTTACACTATTAATAAAATAGTCTTGAACAACTGATATAAGCATATGTAGTAATAACTACATAAAACATGTAGCAAAAACTGAATGTTTGTGTGAGCAGAGGGTAGTCATACTGCAACTTTTTTGTTCAAAATGGAAAATAGAGTTAGATTACATTATGGGGTTTTTTTGGTCATAAAAACTTTGACTAAACAGCTTGTTTTAGAGCATGAACTATTTTTTTAATGAGCTATCATATTTATTAGTTATTTATCATAAGAGACAAAATATGTTATGAAACAGCTTTCAAAAATGCATTAATACAGGGAAAATCTTGGATATTTGATGCCAAAACTGAGTGTCTCAGGACTATATTTCTGTCAGGCTGCCGAAGTTCTTCAGGCCTCTAAACTTACCACGTTAATGCCATGCTGGTGCTAGGCATGGACTCTGCAGAAAAGCAACAAAAGCATTCTGTGCTTCAGCATCTTGTATTACTATATACCATATTTAGTATAAATATAGTATATTATATAGATAGTTATATATTATTATCTTGTATTACTCTGCAATGTTTATTGAAGCCCTAAGTTTGTGGAGATTAGGTTTGTGGAAGCTACATGTAAGAATAGCAAAAAATCATGGGACTTTCTTTTATTATGTAGAAGTCATTACTAAACTTTTCCTTACTAATATTAAGTTCATTAAAGAATAAAACTGTGGAAGTTAGTTGAGTGAAGGGATTTGCAAGTGGAATTTTGGAATAAGGAGTCTACTGACTCTCCTTACTGAAAGTAATCAAATGAGATGTTAAATAGCCTGATGTGCTAGTTAAATTGTCATTCTTTAAAAAAATGCAGATGCTGAAAACATAAAAATATGCATCCAGGTATGTAGATATTTAAATAAAAAACAAAAAAGCCACAACCAGAAAATGTTGTTTTGACTGAACATATTTCAAAACCATCAATATCTGTATGTTTATATCCCATTGTAAAGACCTTAAAGACCATTGTAAGTGCTGCCAGATACTTGCAGTGTTACAACTCCATTTCATGGTTGATCTTAAGTGGAGAATGTGTTAATATAGACTGCCTGTTGATAGGGAAAGCTGTTTCAGAAGATGATGTCCTTACTATATATAGGAGGTGCTTAAAAATAATTGGAAAAGGGTTCACAGGAGGTCTATCGTATAGAAGGTAGCATATGAAATAAAGCATGGAAAACTGAGGAAGTGAAATATGAAAAAAAAAATTGCCAGTCTGGCTTGATATGAAGAAGTAGCAGTAGTATAAATGTATTTAGTGTTGGAGTAATGCATCAATGGACTGTGGTCTGCAGGAAAAGGCAGCTGGAGAGAGGGAGGGATTAGCAACAGACTGGCAGCATAAAACAAACGTTTTCTAAATATTGGCTGTTCTTAGTGAGGAAAAATCTCACCAAGAGTTTCAGTTAACTTTCGGATTCTAGGCAAGTTTCTTTTCAGCGCTAGCATAGCTTTTGCAGTAACCAAGCAATTTTCACTGTTAAAAGAAATGTGCATGAGCATCAACTGTCAGATCTGTCACACACAGAGCAGTTGTCTACTCCTTGTGAAACATTATTCAGGATGCTGTAAGTTACCTAACTGCTCCATTTGGATGTGGAAATTCAGTTGCCTGTAAGGGCTTTAAGCAGACACTGAGAATCAGGGGTAGTTTATTATTATTTCAATAAATATTTAATATCCATTTTTATATAGGGCATAGCTAGACTACCAGTGGTCTTTAGTAATGGGAATTGTCATAGGTTGTATCGCTATGTCCCTGTCCCTGTTACATACTTTCTACTATTGGTACTGGTTTTTCGTTATTACTGAACCACCATTCATTTGGTATCTTTTTTTGCAATATTTAACAAAGTCTGAAGTGACTGTATAAGGCATTTCAAAAGTTATAAATGGCTTATTTTTGGTGAGAGAAGGAAATGGAAGTACTTGTCTGACATCCAGAAATGTTCATCTTTTGCTCCTGGAGAACTCTTCAACCAGCCGTACTAGTGATTTTTACTAATCTAGTAGTGATCGTAGCTGTAAGTTTAGTAAACCCAAGCTTCACTATCATTGTTTAGAGGCTTGTTAGAAAACATGGAAGAGCAATATCTAGCAGTTTTTCCAAGTATCTGGGACATAATAAAGAACGGGAAGTGCTCATAGCCAAAGTAATTTTTTAAGAGTTCACATTCCTCCTACTTTCTATTCTGTCATTATTTGCTTATGTTTCCTGATTTCACTCCAAAATTGCATCTCTAAACCTCTCTGAACTCAGTATGGCTCCTCTTTTATCTTTGGGCAATTTAGAAGACTTTTGCCAGGGAACTTTCCTGAGGACAGACTGAATTTCTGTTGCCATTGTATAACTTTCATGTAACTGTTTACTGAAAGTTAATTTGTTAGGTTTGTCCCTTAATAACCGTCACACACAAGTTTACTATAGGAAGTTGTTTGCATAGTAGAAAATAAACAAAACTCAAGCTGTCCTTAGAAATTATTTCTTGGTTAAAATCAATAGAGAAGTGCAGTAGCTCTTGTTGTGAGGCTCCTTTGAGAGAACAGTTCAAAAAGCTACTTTTTAACATCCATTTTGACTTAAAACCAGCTAATCTAAATGTTCATTGCTATGTATATGCAACACCACATGAAAACTTTGGATATGATACTATGTTGATGTAACTTAATCTGCATTTTTCTTAATGTATTGTGAAATTATAATGTTAGCTTTTAGTTTTGCGTGTGTGTGTGTGTGTGTACCCTTGCATCACAGATATGCAGGTGTCAAAGCAACTTGTCTCATAAAACATGTTTGGTTTTAAGCGACAAAGTGGCTCTTTTGTGCAGTAAAAGGACTTTCTAGCCCTAACAAATTAACATTTCACAAAGTTTGTTCCCCATTACCTAGTTCATAAAAGCAGTACCCATTATGGGAAAATACAGGCATATGTGGATCACCCCCGTGGTGTTTTATCTTTATCTTATCATCAAAGCTTCTAAGCTGGCATGAAACTGGCTTTTCAAGCTTATATTCTTCTCTTTGTAATTTTATTAAAATTACTAAGAATTTTATATTCAGACATACAAAGCTTGGGTCTCATTATTCTTGACCATGGAGCTTGTCTGCTCCCCTTTCATATAGGGAAAACAATCCAGTTATTTTTGATACAGGTTTCTCCTTTTTTAGTTGTGGCCGCCTTTTTTTTAAATCAGAAGTGTACAGCTCTGTTGATGTCCAAGGACTGTTGAAACCCCAAGGATGATAGGAAACCTTGTCTTTTTGTGAAAACAGAGCCATGCTGTCTCCCTTCATAAGAAACCAAACTGAATGGTGTTTGAGTGCTGGTTTTTGAGGACAGAACTTAAGAAATGATGAAAGAGCCACAGTGAGAGCCCAGAGATGCTAGGCTTCATCCTGGTGCTAAGAGCTGGTCACTCTCCTTCCTGACAGTAACTTTTCCTCTTTCCTGTCAACTCCTTTACTTCAATTTTGTACTGAGAGAAAGCTTGTTGTATCTTTGAGGTGGTATGAGGCTTGATCTATTCATGATAACTTTTGAATCAGCTTCAATATATCATTAAACTTAATGAGATCTTTTTCTAGAGCAAACCAGTCTGTAGCTGGTAGAACTTTTCCTTTTTTGTTTTCTTTGATGCGGAGAAGTTCTTTTCCCATTCACATGGAGACATGAGGAACTACATGTTCTGCAAGAAATGCAGTCAGATGGCACCTGAAACATGAAGGCTCACTCATTAACTAGACACAAAATAACATTCCTCCAAATCATTTTATGGAAGGCAGGAAGGGGGAAAACCCCACAAAAAAAACCCAAACCCACAGCTGCTTGAGCCGCAGAAGTCACAGGGCTGGGTTTCCTGTGGCTCACGGTGTTGCGTGGTTCCCAATACCCCATGTCTGCTGCAGCGTGAGTGCTGCAGTTTTGCCAGCCGAAGAAGAGTTTGTGCTGGTGCTTTACTGCTGGGCTCGCTGATGTGTGCTAATGCCGCTGTGCTCACGCTGCAGCCGCACAGAGGGTAAGAGCAGGAGGCACAAAGAGCAGTCATTCGGATCAGTCTCCTCTACTGGCCCCTTCAGATCTCTGAAAATTTCTGTGTGTCTGTCGAATTTGGAAGTTACTGAAGAGGCTTAAAACTTGTTTGTTGGTTCACGCACTGGTAAATGCATAGAGGGATTTGGTAGGCCTTGTTTCTTTGGAAAGCTAGGCTAAAAATTCATCTTTCTTTAGCTGAAACCCTTTTTCTTCTTTTCTGCACACACCTAAAATAATACAAAAGGCTATGTTTCGGAGAATAACTTGCCTTGTTTCCTTCTTGCCCACTTGAGCGTATGGCAGCCCAGGGTGTTGGAGCGCACAGCCTGGGGCTGGTCGACGCGAGCAAAGGCGTGAGGCCTTTCGGCCTGTTTCCCTGGGGCGGCCTGCTGGGCCTGGCAGCCTTTCACAGAGGGTCTTAAAATTCTGATTTCACTATCCTAATTGGGACAAAACTAGCTTTCAGTATTAGAGTCCCTTGCTACTCTTCTTCATCCACCTCTCTTGAGCAACATGAACTAAATGTTTGGCTTTCTGGCATTTTCTTGTACATTGTCACTACACTTTAGAATAGCAGAAGTGTTGGACTAGAGGCAAATGGCTCTGTGCTCGGCTAAGTCCCTCTTCTGAAGCGGTCAGGTTTGGGAATTGCTGTCCTTTAAGAATATCTGCAGGTTTTTGCCTTTCGCAGAAAAGAATTCTGTGCCAACCACCACCATATTATAAGTATCTGAAATCATCAGCCATAAAAAAATTGGTTTGGACGTTTGATTCTGGTACAGAAACCTCCTCTATAAATTTATGTTCCCTGATGGATAAAGTCAGAGTTTCTTACCCCTGTATCTACTTTGCTGTTTGCTCTCACTACAGAATGAAACAGACATCTGCTGTCTCCTATTCAAGTTACGCTGTCTTAGATTTTTTTAATTTTTTTTTTTTTTCTTTGGGAGAATCTGGATTTGTATTAATGCAATAGCGATGCAGGCATCTGTCTAGTACCTTTAGAAATACTCGTTCAGTAATTCCAAATTTGCCTGCTCCCTATGCTTAGAAAAGTGGCAAGTGCAGCAATTAGCTAATCTTAGGATTATTTTTTTTTCTTCAAAACTAATAAATAACTGATTCCAGAATACTTCTGAAGATAAATACTAGTTTAAGAAATCATGTAGCAGCAGTTTTTCTATGCTTATATTGGTCTTCAGGGCTTCCTTTTCCAAAGGCATGTCAGTAGTTTGCTGTTTGTAGCTGGGTTTGACATTATTTCTAATTACTGAAGTCTTTAGGCTAAATAAGCTGGTGGAAGTCGCCTTGTAGCTATATGTTTGAATTTTTCAAGATTAGTCCATCTGTGTAAGTTTCTAATTAGTCCGTGTTAAAACATTGATGATGGTGGTGATCTCTCCAGTCTACTTATTTTCACTTAAAAATATTAAGAAAATTTACTAAGGTGCTTTGTGTTTTTGTGCTTGTCTCTCTGTCAGGTATGGTAGGCAGTCTCAGTATGGATTTGCACAAGGAAGCTGGAGAAAGCTTTCCAGCAAATATTTTAGAATTATGCTGTGACAGATGATGCTATCTTTTTGTATAAGAAGAATGCTAAAGATATACCTGTAATCAAAACTGATAGGAAATTAAATAGGTAAGATGTCTGGTTTAGGCCTATTAAGCAATATTTGCATATGCTTTCAATCTGATAGTCTGGTTTTTGAGTCTTGTTATAAGAAAAATAATTATCTTTTTTTTTTTTGTTTCCTATAACTGATCAATTTCAGTGTTTTAACTTTAGATTTCAGTTTGATTTAAAAGAAGCCTTGACTGGTACCTGTAGGCTGAGTCTTCTAAGAAATTAGTTTTCATGTTTTAATACTCATTTTGCAATTTTTCTTGCTGTATTTCATTTATTTCTACTGGTGTATAGTTGAAGTAAAATTGCATAGTGATCTGTGGATACAGAAATACAGAAATAGAGGGTATGCGGATGTGCTGAGGAGAAATGATATTAAAAAGAATAACTGGCTGTGTCTTTATTTGCATATTGAACTTTTACACCTGGACTGAAAATGTGTCCTGGGCTGAAGACCAGATTTCCAGCGTTTCTTGTTGCGTTGCAAATGTAGTACTGAGAAAAGCAACCAAAAGTTGAACTTTGACTAAGAATTTGTCATGAATGCATTACCTTTATGCAAATATCCTTCCCAAAGACAGTGTTATATGAAAACTTTTCCATCAGCTTCTTTACTTAGCCTTCTTCTATCCTGTAAGTAAAATTGAAAGCTTTTGTTGGGGGAATTTCTAGAATTTTGCTGCTTTTCTTTAATCTGACTTTGTATTTAGTTCATTATTTCCTTCCGATTGCTGACTGAAAGTAAAATCCCAAAATTCAAAGCTAACTGATTTCACGGACAGACCCTTAAGACCTCCCTGATGACAAGTAGTAACTTCTCATTCACCCACATGAAGCTGGCACTTGATTCTGCTAGAGGCTGCCTGAGAGCCAGGTGCTCCTTGTCCCATTAGAATGCCTGCCCATGGGCACGTCATTCTGTCGTATCTGATCTCAGTGATGAATTGGGCAGCAATATGAGAGTCCTCCAGCCCCTGTACTGAGGAATAGCCATCAGAAATGCATTCTGCATAGACATAGTTTATCAGCACCTCGCCTTCAAAGTGCTTGAAGTGCCTGGCCACTGTTCCATTGTGAGGCAGGTGCAGTTAAGCTGAGCTTGCTAAGACTCTGTGCAAGTCTCATAGGTGGAAGTGGTTCCTAGGATTGGAAGATCATTTCTGTATAGGTGGACTTAATGTGATGGGCTGTGTATTCAAAAATGCCAGGCTTGAAAAAAGAAAAGCAGATCTGAGAGCTGAATGACTTTCTCACACATGTAATACCTGTTTTTAATAACAATGGTAAGAAATTGTGCTTTGTCTGGCTTGTCTTATTTTAATCAACCTGTAGGAAACATGAAAATACAGAACATCTGAGATTTTATTTTAAACCAGGTGTTCTTCTATAATCTCTAGATGTTAGAGGTAGTGATAGTCCATTATTTTTCAGCACAGTAGTAATTAGCAATCAGTGTATATATTATATCCATGAAGTTTGTGTTGAATTTTCTCACGCGAAAAAAAAACCCAAACCAAAAAACCTCTATCTCTAATGTCTTCCTTTTTTGTTACTGAATCTTTTAAGCAATAGCTAATATGAATTTTTCTGTCTGGTACTCTTTGGGTACTATATCCAGACAGCTTTTGCAGTGAGCCTGTAGCCCAAGAAAAATGTAATATTTTCCCTATAATTTTTGAAATGAAGCAGTCATTTCAGTTACTTAAGAGCTACTAGAACAGAAGAAACTTGAGATTGTGCTATGGAGATGATTCTTCCACTGCTGTTTGAAAACTGTGCCTTGTAAAGCAATATCATCTGCAAATAAGCCACTAAGTGCAGGCATGGCAATTAGTTGTGTAGGTGGTACTCTGTAACCTAGACCAGCTGTTAGGCTATAAAGGTATGGAGGTACAGAGGACAATCACTGGTTGGCTGAACTTGGGTTTTCTGTTTCATTTATTGCTGTAGAGCAGTACTTAGTACTAAGACTCAAGCAAGGTACCAGGACCGTTCCTAGTCTATTTTTGTTCGCATTTGAAAAACAAAATATTTTCTGAGATTTATAGGATCCCTTCCCACTTCATAAAAGATGCAGAAATCAAGAAAATGCCCTTGAGATGGCAGATAGTTTATGATGTCAAAATAATGCTCACCGTTCTGTACCTTACATTTGAGGTCACACTAAGGACCTCCAGGGGTCCTTATAATTTGTGCTTTATGGAATTGAAAAGTGATTATTAGCTATTTAACATTCAGAGTAAAATCTTGTTTCAGTCTTGAACTGTGAGTTCAATAATAAAGATGTACTTTTAATGTCTGAGCCGTACTTGAAAAAATTTACTGTGTCATGCATTTCACTAGGGTTCAGCTTCTTGCTTGTTACCTGCTCTGGCAGATAGACTGTTGTCTGTCTGAAAGACTGCTGTCTATGTCTCCTTGCTTTTTCCATATAACTAGCCTATATTCAGTAGAAATCATTAGCATGGCAACCTTGCCTCACCTTTCTAATGCAATATGACACATCTTGTCCTTTGGTTCCTAGATTGATTACTCATTATGCTTTCTTCCAGATATTAAGGCTATGCACATAAAATGAAATGTGAAAATCATTCAAACAAATATGAGTGACCATATATCACACTCATCTATGTCTTTATGGTCACTGAGTAGTAGCTGAAGTCATCTGGGACCTTTGTTATTGAAGGCAGTCAGGGTTGCCTTTTGGGCACAATCTGTTACTGACTTCAAGGAACATAATAGTTTGGCTGGTATTCAAGAAACCGCTGATTGACACACAGCCTCTCCAACTGTTGCCTGCTGTCTAGTTTATCTCATTATAATTTAATAAAAAGGCAGCTATGAACATTCACCAGATTCCTTTGCCTGCTCTCAGGGTCTTGGACGTTGACTTTTCAGGCCAGAATATATAATAATGTATCAAATCTGAAATGCTAGCACCTACACGGAATACAGAATTATACCCCTGTGCCACTTCCTGTGTCAGAACACTCACAGATTTTTGCAAACAAGATTGCACAGATGGTTTTTTTCCTAGCAGCCTTCCTGAAAGGCTCATGATCTGGGTAACTATAGGTCTGAGAACCTATTTATTTATTTATTTACATGCAATGTTACACATTGTTTAATGTTTGTCCATCAGCCATGTGAAGTCATTAACAGCATTCAAGTTACGCGTTCAAGTGCCAGGAACATGTGTCTGACGTTCAAACCTTCACCATCTTTATTTCAAGCATAAATTTCCCTATTGTCCCCTTTTTGGAGTGAGCACTTGAAATGAGTGGGAGAAGCTCAATGTGTTGGAAATAAGTATGATGCTAGGAAAGTGTTGAAGAAATTAGCAGAGTAACAGCAAGTTCTTTGCAATATTTTCATTAAAAGCTACTGTTAGGCTGTCGTCAACATGGTCCCCAGCCTTATTGTCCTTCTAAGATTCATTGCTTCTGGTTGGCGTTTAAATGCTAGAAGTTTCATCCTGCAGACTGTTAGATTGGATATGATCCTGCTGACTCCTGGGTTTGATTAATGGAAAGCATTTCGTTTGGAATGAAACATAATAATTAGCCTCTTAGCTACGTAAATTGCTAGCAGTGCATCACAGTTTTTCAATTTGCCTTTTCTTCTCTAGAAGAGAAAGCAAAATGTTTAGAAGCAAAATGTTGTATCCAAAATTATTTTCTCAATAGCGTAAAACCTCTGAAGATGTTCTCCTTTTCTGTAGTGAGTATTAGGAATTTCTGTGCAGCTTACACTAGATATTTTTCAAAGGAGCAATGCAGCTCATTGGGAATTAGTGCTTCGTCACTTGGAGAGGCTTAAGAGTCGATAGGATTGACAACTTGCTTCATAACTTTCTTAAGCTTTCCATTTTACATGAATTGTTACTTTGTTTTTCTTTCATTACCGTTTGTGGAGTTTGATTCTTTATGGTCATGTTCTGCAGAGTAGTAGGGCAATCACCTTATACACCATCATGAGGAAGCCTGTTCTGTGTGTTAGTAAATGACATAGCCTCCTGTGACAGGTAATATGGTTGTTTTTTGTAAATCAGCATGCAAAGCAAGTTTAGTAAGCAGTCACTTCAGCATTGTGCCTCCAGCTGAACATCCAGGCATGAGACTGAACTGTGGCAGTCAGGACTACATCAGCATTTAGTTGGTACTGGAGGATGTTGTGGATTTTGCTCCTTTAGAGTTGGTTCAGCCACTCCAGCCTATGTTAATAACTTCAATTTATACCATCAAAAAATGAAACTACTGTGGGAAAGGTATATCCTGGCAAAAGAAGGTCAGATGTTTTCTGTGCCTTGGGGCTTCATTTCTCCTAGTAGGCATAAGGCAGTTCAACACAGCTCCTAATTTTCTCTTTCCTGCTCTTTGATCTATACAGTCAACCTGTCACTATAAAGTGTAAGTGCTTTCCAGTTTAAGATTTATAACAGTAGTGGGGTGGTTACTTTGTACAAACTTTGGGCCACGATTATTTGGGTAGTGTGACTATTAATATTAAAAATGTAATTCTTACAGTGGAAAGGTTTTTTTAAGAAAGCACATTTTGTGCTATTTCTGAAGATGTCAGACTCAGCATTCACTTAATTGAAGTTGGATGCCAACAAGTGGTGTTTTCTCTCTAACTCATACCAGTTTTCATGAGTTACCATAGGGTGCAGTTGTTGCTTAGATCTTTAATGATGTCTGTTGTTACAGAAGTTCAGGTTGTTGTTTAATTTGTTGATTACTTTGAAAATTAGGCTTACAAACTCCAATGAATGTCAAAGTTTTTCTGAAGTGGTAGAAAACCTTGTGAATGGACCTTGACGTGTTTTTGGAAGTCTAAACAAATGAGAAGATAAAGAATTGCACTTTGAAACAGCTGCATTCTGTGGTAGTTCTTAATATCTTAATTAGGAAGCAGTGGATTAGTCCTATAATATGAACAAACCTGATGATTAATAACATATTGGTCTTACAAGTCCTCAAGTTTAGTTATTTCTGCTCTTTGCAAACTTTTTCTACCATTGTCACCATTTCTACCATCAGTGGTAGGTGGCGACAGATCTTGCTCTTTAACTTTTACTCCATCTCTCAGCACTTCTACTTCTGTCTTGGTTTAGCTCTCAGTGGTTGTTTTCCACCCGTGATCTCTGGCAGGCTTCTAGTAGGTGTGGGAGACATCTTGTCAATAGGAACAGGTCATTGCTTCTGGTCTTCTGTATTCTTTAGGTTTTTTTCCCTTGGTCTTGAACAATGAGCTCAGTCTGTCTTAGCTGTTTAAAATGTTCTGAAAGCCTCCTTCCTTTTCAGACAGCAGCAAGATTATTTAAGTGATATGGACAGTTCTCAGACTGCTGGTAGCAAATAAATACCACACTCTGTCCACCAATTAAGAAGGCAAAATTGAGTGACTTTTACCATGTGAGCATTGCAGAGTCTGCCATGTGTAATACTGTATGGGTTCTGTTCTCTTGGACTGGTAGGCTGTTTGGAGAGTAGAATATGCAGTCTCACCTTGGTACTCTTCTTTTGAGCCCCTAGCTCACTGGGAATGGAGTAAGTGATACAGTGTTTACTTCACGACCTCTGGTCATGAAGTAGAATGCATCGTGTAACATTACTGCTTTGTAAGGCTCTGCTGTTCTAATTGGTTGCAATAGTTTTGATGCGGATGGTTTTTGTTTCAGAATATATTGGGAAAACAGGAGTGGAAAAAATATCTTCCTGTTCCAAAAAAAAGTTCCCCATCAAAACTCATCTTTTCTGATTGATGTTTTTCTAGCTTGTTCTTAACAGCTTCCAGTGATAGAGATGCTTTGGAGTCTTGTGCAGAGCTGAAGGTCTACCATTGGATGTTTTAGGGCTAGTGTATTGTTTGCATTCTGGGTGTGCTGGGGTGCTGGTGTGTGTTTGGTTTGGTTTGGGGGATTTTTGGGGGCAACATGGTAAGTCTGAATATGCTTACAGTGTGTGCTGTCTTAATGAGAAGCTAGTGTTTAAGCCCAGATCTGGTTGAATTGAAAGCATTTCATTTCCCCGTCTCACTGGTATTCCACAGTCAACAGGACGTTAGCAAAGTTGAGGCAAGCTTGTATTCAGTTCTTTATACAATTAAGCTATTTCAAATATACTTCTTGTTGCTTTTGTAATTATTTTCCCTCCCTGCCTTAAGCATTTACCCTTGGAAAGTACCTACTCCTCAAATTTACCAGTACTAATTTGCCACTTTCTTTTGAAATATAAAAACAAGGTTGTCTTATATCTTTAGATAATATTAGCTAAAATGTGGCAGTAAAGTGGCAGCAAACAGCTATGCAAAAGACAAGAACTAATGATCCTTGTTAGTGAAGGCTGGATAAAAAGAAATCCATCATAGCTTGAGATCCTTGACAGCAGAATTGACATCTAGCCAGCAGTTTCCTGTCCTGTATTTTTGTAGTTTTTCTTCTATCTGAGTATAGAATTTTCTATTTGTCCACATTTATTGCATTCTTTTTTTTTTCAGACTGTTTCTCCAATTTGTCATCATTGGTTACTCTAATGAAAGAAATACCAGACTTTATACATTTCAGAGCTGTTATTTCATCGTCTCTGCAAACTCTGCTGTCACTGTACTAATTTGCACAAACCTTATGTTTTTCGTAGAAACCCTGAGGGCCAGGAGTAATGCTTTTTTTTTTTTTCTTTTTAAATGACAGCTTATATTATGAAGTACAGATTGGCCTGAAAAAAGGGATCATTGATCTGATGCCCTTGGTACTGTTCAAAATTTTGCAAATATATGAAGAGGCAGCATAAAGTTATTTTGAGATGTTCCCAGAGGGCAGTAGTCAGAGGCAACCACAGAAAAACTCTCTGTTAAGGAGTTGGCAAATTAAATACAGCACAGTAAGAGACTTCTCTCCCCTTTTTATAGTTAGAACAGAGATACTTGAATTCTACAGTGCTGAAGTCTTACTCTTTCATATAACATCACATCAAAGTACATCATAACTTTTATTCTTACCTGATACCTGAAGTTGTATGAATAATATTAGCAGCAAACTTAAAGAGCACTAAGGAGAAACTGCTGTTTTCCATTTTGGAAATGGAGAAAAATTGTTTTAAGCAGTAAGAATGGGTTCTGAGTAACTTACTGTTCTACTGTAATGCTTTGATTTTTGACTAAATAATTATGGATAAGATGGACAGGGAAGTGCTTTGAATGCTTTGGGTGGGTTTTTTTCCATTAAAAACAGTATTGTGTGGAAAAGGGAACTTTAAATAGGGAACTATGTTTATCTAACCTGCTACAAGACAATAATTTGAGTAAGAGAATCATTGGGCCAAAATAGGGCTTATCGGTATGGAATTCTGTTCTGGTGTACATCACCTACATCATGTGTTTGAATTGCACACGCTCCCATGCACAGTATTATATGTGCAAGTAGTATAGACTGAAGTCGATACTAGTGTTGTCTTAATTGTACTCCACATCTGGGATTGTTTGGTGGGGTTGGCTTTTTTTTTTTTTTTGTTCGTTCCATAGGATGTGACTGTGAAAATGCAGTATGCTATATCTCTTGCTCACTGGAATGGGAATAACTTCCTATTTATATGACTTTTATGAGAAAACATTGGTTCTCTTGATTTATCTGCTTAGATTGTGAAGGAATAAATTTGCAGCATAGTTTATGTAAATAACCATAAAGAAAGAGACATAAAGTTTAGTCTTGAGAAGAGTTAAATTTTATACAAGAATCTTTAAGAGAAATGGAGTTTTACTTAATAGACAATATTAATAGATTTTAAATATTTCCAGCTGAAAACTTTCTGTAATTTTCCCTTTTTGTAATTGAGAATCTGGCTGAATACTAGCAATGATACCTTTTGGGTTGAATTATTTGGAGTTGAAGTTGATTAATTCGTTTAAATATTGCAGTCCTATTTATAAATTTACATGAATTTGGACAATGACTTATGACTTTGTTTTCTTTATAGTTATTTGAACTGCTAGGCCCTGAAGGTTTTGAACTCATAGAGAAACTCCTACAGAACAGATCTCTGATTCTGGAAAGATCTTTGACTTGTCCAAATGATAACAGGTTCCAGACTCTGCAAGGTAAGCGACTACAAAATTTTTATTCCAAACCAGATAAAAAGTAATTTTCTAACTGTTCAGTTATATTTCAAATAACAGTACTGTCTATGTGTATTCAAAAAGCAAGCCAAAAAAAAAAATTTATATGGGCTTAAACAAAGAAATCATGGTCTGGTTATACAGAGGAAACGAATACGTACTGTGTATATTTATTTACTTTTCAACTGCCTATGGGCATGTGTAATTTTTAAATGTATTAACTGTTGCACTGTATCTATTTTAATGGATTACTCTGGAAATAAGTTGATCTTTGGTTATTCCTCATCTGCTTTCCTGCTTACTCCCTACTTCTGTATTATGGCTGGAGCGTGCTGTATTATTATTCTGTATTATTGCTGCTGGTGCTGGAGCGTGTCCAGAGAAGGGCAACAAAGCTGGTGAAGGGCCTAGAGAACAAGTCTTGTGAGGAGCAGCTGAGGGAACTGGGGCTGTTTAGTCTGGAGAAGAGGAAGCTGAGGGGAGACCTTATTGCTCTCTACAACTACCTGAAAGGAGGTTTTAGGGAACTGGGCGTTGGACTCTTCTCCCAAGTAACTAGCGATACGACAAGAGGAAATGGCCTCAAGTTGCATCAGGGGAGGTTTAGATTGGATATCAGGAAAAATTTCTTTACCGAAAGAATGGTTAGGCATTGGAACAGGCTGCCCAGAGAGGTGGTGGAGTCACCATCCCCGGAGGCGTTCAAAAAAGGTGTGGACGTGGTACTCCAGGGCCTAGTTTAGGAGGCATGGTGGTGTTGCGTTGACGGTTGGACTTGGTGATCGTAGAGGTCTTTTCCCACCTTAACGATTCTATGATTCTATGATTGTCAAATGTAGGTCCTGCGAAGAAAAAGCACTGTAACAACCACTTCTGAAAAAAATAAAGTGAAGCTTAAGGATGGATAAGTGAGAGGAAAAAAAAGGGTTCGGGTTTTATATTGTGATTTTTGTTTTTATAAGATAAATTGCCTGCACAGGGTAATTCTTTTAAACTCTGCTTTACAAATTGCTGTTTAAAAACAAGTCTTCTCACTTTCTCCTTTAACAAAAATAAATCTGATTGTGAATAGGTTGTGACTTGGGGTAAATCTTACATAGACATAGCACCATGCAGCCCATTGCACGTTCATAGCATATGGAGTTAGAAAAATGTGAATAAAACTAGCAATGGTGGATTTATGTATCCTCACAATAATTTTGAAATGCAAATAAACCCTTTTTAATATGTTTATCTTAAATGGAATGTTATATAGGCAAGTGGTTAGAAGTTCACCTCCTACTGTGCTGGTGATTAGTCTAAACTCATCAGAACAACCGTTAGTTTTATCTGTTCGTGATTTCAGAGCGGAATGTATTGCTATCAGTATAACAAGGTTTTGTGTCTGGGTGTTTTTTCCCTTCTGAAATCAAATAATAAAAAATCTAAAATGCATTCAGTAGAAACTGAACTATTATAGTTTTTCTCCTATGTGCAGATTTTAGTTACACAAATATTTTCTTCTCACTTAGCAGAAGTAGTATTTTGGAAACTTTTATGAATTTATTTTTCATTATGCCATCAGTAAAATCTATCACAGTAATTTCTGCTAGAATGTGGAGGAAGAATATTTTAAATGTTGTGCTTTTGAGACAATAGGAGAGCATTACTGATTGTATGCTTTTTTCACTTATGAGAGAACCCTTCTTTCACTGTGGTAAAGAAGTCAGTGGTATTTGAGTATCTTCTCTGAGATTGAAAATGCTCTGCCCCAAGTTCCGTTTATTAATTTTAATAAGGCTTTTTTCTTTTAAGTTGATCAAAATGGTATTTCTAATGGGGATTGAAATTTTATCTTCCCAGAATTGTATTTGGGGAAGGGAATAATTTGTGTCTGCAGAAGTTTAGTCAACTTTGAGTAATTTGTGTCTTGAGAAAATAAGCACAAGTCAAGGAACTGTACGTGTACTGCATTTTTGTAGCATGCTGTATTATTTGACTATTTCTTACGTAATTTACTTCCATGGCAGTAAAGGTGATTGTTGTGCTTATCAGACAAATCAAGTAACAGCTCTTTGCCCTGGTGTGTTCAGTCTGAATTAAATTTAGTTAGGAAATTGCATCCATTGTTGTCCCCTTTTAATACAAGTAAGAGAGAGTTAAAGCCACGGACATGACAGTATTAACGTGGACGTTTTGACAGTTTATTAGAATTTTTTCAGTGCTATTTAACAAGTTACAGTCCCCTTGCCCAGTATGCATGCTGTGAGAGGCAGGAGTTTCACTGTTACTGTAGGTGAGAACTAAGCAGCACAAATTGTTCAAAACACCGGTCAAGTGGGTTTATTTGATGAAAAGAAGTTTTCATGTTTTTGGCTTCAGAGTTTGACTGTAAAAGTATATATGAAACATAATTGAATTAAGTATATAATATTCAGTGAAACCTACATAAACTAATAATCTGCAGAATTTTGAAAATGGAAGTTTAAAAACACTGATTTAGTTAAAAACAAAACAAATCTCTCCACCCCATTGCATATAAAAGAGTTGGTTGTGTCTTTGGTTTTGGCCAGTAATGGCCTCGGAAGGTTGAATGTGACTGGGCTTTTTCAGGTTCCCTGTTCCCCTAGATCTGTTGTTTACTGTAATTGTTCTGTGGTTCTGATTCTTCTTGATTCAGTCCTGCTGCTTTCCACATAAAGGGAAGGAGTCCTTGTGGTCATATAGAATAGGATTTCTTTTCTCACTTGCTTAGGGAAATTACATTGTGAGTATGCTTTCAATACAATCATGTTATCTACCAAATATACACTAATTGTTTTGTGAAGAGGCTGTTTAAAAAAACCAGCCTGTTTAATCTGTTTTCACACCATTCTACTCATCAGTGTATACATGTAAGAGGAGACATAAGTGGCATTTCCACTGTTGATGAAGTTATAAATACAGAAAAGAAAAAAAGCCCTTCCTTTTGCTGCTAGCCCATCCTCTTGCTTTGGGATGAAGAATTTTTGTTTGCTTAATAATGATAACTTTAAACGTCCTACCTTTGGGACGTGAGCTCGTCCTTTTAGATTTCTTGAGACCAACTGCTGCATGGTCATCTCAATAAAGCTAAACTATCTTTAAACACTCACGCACCACCCCCCTACCACCCCCCAAAAAAGAAAACAAACCTCAAAAAACCAAACCTTTAGAAGAAAGCTGGGGAAAACAAAGATGGAATCCAGTACTTATAGAGATGCATACCTGTTATCATATTGCAGAACAGTGCAAGAAGTTTATAGGAGAAAATGCTAAGCCCAATTACGGTTGTCAAGTTACAATTCAGTCTGAACAAGAAAAGCTGTTAATGAAACAATATCGTCGGGAAGAAAAGCGAAATGCCAGAAAAGAAAAACAAGCTGGGGAAGATGGAGAAGTTTCTGGAGAAGGACTAATGTGCTTTGATCCTAAAGAGCTGCGGATGCAAAGGTAATAAATGCCAAAAGTTGAGAAATGCTTCTGTTGTAATTGCTACTTCAACATATCATAATAGTTTATTTTCTTTTAGTTTGCTTTGGTGATTAGGTGATTCTGACATCAAGTCACGCTTTATTACAAGTGTAGAGGGTTTTTTTAATATGAAAACCTAATTTTCAGGGAAAGAAAGCAGTGATCTGCTTAATGAGAATCTTCTTGATCTCATCTATGTGGGCTGGAGATGCAGATTAGAGGGGTAGGCTATCTTTCTTAGTTCCTGTACGCACACTACTTGCTTAAGATTTATGAAGTCTATGCTAAATCTATCAGAACTATCTTTCTTTTTTTCCTCTCAAGATTAATGGATGCTATTTTCCATGTTGTCAGCTAAAGGTAGTGGGAGGAATAGGGGAGGGACAGGATAAGGAGCAAATAAGCTGTTGTGTTTCATATTGAGAAAAATATAGTAGGACTGGTATTTAACTGTGCATACATGTTGCTATATTGCTTAAAAAGAGGCAAAACTGCGTTTAATAAAGCCTTGCACTTATTGGATTGCACTTTTGATTTTTATCTAAACTGTGTTATAAGGACTTGGTTTAACGGATGCTAGAGAACAACACTGTGAAATTCCTTTGTTAATTATTTTGTGCAATGTTTTTTTTTTCCTTAAGTTTCCACAACTCTTGCTCCCACTTTAATATATCACTTTCAGTTTTTGTGATGGCTGGCTAAAATGGGCAGAATTATTGCAGTTATTTTTCTGCTTACAGAGAACTAGCACTTTTGAATGCTCGAAGCATGCCAGTCCTAGGTAGACAGAGAGAGATGGATTTCGAAAAAATTCATTATCCGCATGTTTATGATTCCCGAGCTGAAGCTATGAAAACATCAGCATTCATTGGGGGTGCAAAGGTATGTGTTTGGTGCATGACCCTTCTTGAACAGTACATCTTTCCCAGTGAATAATGTGCAGCATGGTTCCCTTTGTTCCCTTAGGGATTCTCCTCCTTATCACAGTCCAATGTGAAGCAGTGCTTCTTTGCAGAATGTTTTAAACACTTTCATATCTTCTGTTTTTATTCTGATTGTAGAAGAAATAATCTCATTCTCAACTAATGTGTTTGTTTTTATTTCTAGGGTCACTTAAATCATTAAAATACTGTTTTTTCTCCTTCTGTCTTTTGGAAACCATTGAATTGACTTTAACAAAATGATTGCTTTATGAAATTGTAGACTTAATGGCTTTTGAAATTTAATAAAATTGAGTTGTCTTTTTTTGTCTTTTGGGGACTATTTTCTGACTAGTAAAACTGATTATTTTCCATTTTGGGGGTTCAGTGCTATCTATAAAATGAATCAGTGAGAATTGCTTTTATTTTGGATTCATTTTTTGAAAGAAAGTGATGAACCATTGTTCAAAGTGGG
Source organism: Fregata magnificens (assembly GCA_013389945.1). Lineage (NCBI taxonomy): Eukaryota > Metazoa > Chordata > Aves > Suliformes > Fregatidae > Fregata > Fregata magnificens. The sequence continues at coordinate 22,521 of WAAD01026158.1, forward strand.
TTATATGTAATGACAGTTATCATACTTTCAATTAATTTTCCTGTGACACTGTTTTAGGTGTTCTTACCAGAGGCAGTTCAGAGAGAAAACAACAAAATGTATGAAGAGGTGAAGATCCCCCATAGTGAACCAATGCCTATTGGTATTGAAGAGAAAATCGTTTATATTAAAGACTTAGATGAGGTGAGTAAGCCATTTCAAAGATATTAAATTAGTTTTTACTTTGTATTACAAAAATTTAACTGAAAAAGATTACCAGTTAATACTGTGATATGTGGTGTTTAAATGCAGCCAGTTAGTTTCTTAGCTACTAATTTTGAGAATATTTGTTGGGGGATGTAATTCGGTGATATAATCCCATTCATGATAACTCACATTCAAGCAATTTCTGCTCTAAACTACTTGTTCATGAGTTGCAATTCTCAAGTCCTTTGGCATTACCTGCTCAGCTGTTTATGGTTTTGAGCTGTGATCTGAATCACTAAAATGAAAAGAAAAGATTATGGCGATTCTGTTCTCTTTCTGGACACCGCATGAAGAAGTGAGCCTGGGCTTCTGTATCTGAACTTGTACAGGTTAGCTTGTGACTGCACAGCACTATTTTGCAGCCCATCAGACTAGTCTTGTAGTTGAGTTGATGCAGTTGTGGGGATATTGAGCTATGGTGTTGCAGACTGTATGGGGTGCAAAACCTTCTGGAATAGTGCTTCTTTAAGCAGAAGGCAAATCATTAATAGCAAAATTTTGATGATAGAAAACAGAGGGCAGAGAGGAAAAATGCAAGTAAACCAAACATTAACATTTTAACTTTTACTGATTTGAAATGGTGAAAAAGCTGAGGTATGGGAACTAAATTTGTTGTTAGCATTTACAGTCTAGAACTTGCAGTACTTCATCACGTATACCTGCTCACTCCTCATTGTACATGTCAAATCTGTTGACGAATGGAAGATTTGCTATTGATTGGAACAGGGACATAGAGAGCCGGCTGTATGTACATATGAAGAAGGTTTTATGTTTCTTAGTTCTTCAGCAGCATACAATATGGACAAATGTTTCCCCCTTTTTTTCCCTGTGGGAAAACAGGAAAGGAGAATATAAATCTAGTACAGTTACCTGGAGCACTTTATTGGGGTTCTGAGTAAAGATCATGTCTTACATAAAGATTTAACTCTTCTAAAACAGAAGACAGTTTGATTTTAGAATCTGAATCTGTTCTTTTCTGCTTGGGTGACAGTACCTAATGTCATGTTTATGAAGTGACCAACAGCTTAACTAGATAGAAAAGTTGAGCCACTACAGCTATAAAATGCGACATTCTATATGACAGTTTTCAGCACAGCAGCTTTTTGCAATGAACTGTCTTTCTCCTCAGCTAAATACTACCTACTAATCTGTAAACTTTTTGCAAGTACCACCAATACTTCAATAGACAATAACTTGTTTCAGAAAAAATATAGTTCGGACAGAAAAATAAATATCTAGAAGAAATGGTTTGCAGATTTTTACACATATAATGTTTAAAATAAATGTTATACAAATTTCACAAATAATTAGTCTCCTTTGTAGATTATGTATCATCAAGAGGTATGCTTTTCAGTTTTACAGTGAAATTCTGAAATAGAAACAATCTTCTTCAGAACTTTACTCTTCCGTATGTTTCCTATTACAGGAGATCAAATAGGAGTGTCAACAGCAAATACAATTTTGAATGTTTGAACACCTATGTATTTAATTCCCGCCCCCAACTTTGATATCAGTTTGCAACAAAAGATGACAAATGTATGAATAGTCTGTCCAACTGCAGGACTTGTCAGATTCCCATTTCCATTAGTGAGACTCATGGATTTGAATCTTGTTGAATAGCACCTTTTTCTCAATGAGGTAAAGAGGCTGAAATTGCCAATGTGTGTGTTATTTAAGATATACCTGGTCAAGACGTAAGTATCTTGGTTAGGGCAAAATTCCTTTTTGCTTTCTCTGTATGGCTGTTTTAGATCTCTAAGCTCATAAAATCTTGGTTGGTGCTTAGAAGTTTTGCCAAGTAAGTCAATTTAGAGGGCAAGAAGTTTTTCTGTCAATATGCTTTATTCTTCTTTGGTGAACTAGTGTAAGCAAAAGCAGCAAAATGAAGTTTTTTAGCTTTCTCCCTAGCATATATAGGTGTTTTTAAGATAGCTGTCTCAAATCTCTGTATAGATATGTTTGCAGGATTGTCTATAATGTAAACAGATGGGCAAGGAGGAGAGGTGACAGTAAATATAACTGTGGATAGTTCATAGCAGCATCTAAAGTCATCATGAGGAAGTTGAGAGTTTTGCTACTATTGACTATTATGAGATCCCATTAGTGGTAGGGTTTTGATGTAAGACACTGAGTTGGTCTAAACATATAAATTAAGGTACTCATTCTGTTTAATGAGTCAATATACAAGCAATAATAAAGATCCCCAGGAAAAAAAAGCACAGAACAACCAAACCATCTATTGTTGCTGTTAAAAGGGTATTTATCACAGCTCTCCAAGTGCTTGCTGTTTTATGGAGAAATCCTGATGGTTTTACAAATTATAAATATTATTCTTCCTTTGAGTTTATTCGTTTAGTTCTCATCTGTTGTCCATTTCACCAGTCCCATTTCTGTTACGCTTTGGTGAGTTTCTTGCCTTGCCGAGAGCCAGCTCTGGCTGTGTTTCCCTACTGACATTTGTTAGTCCCAATATTCAAAGAAACAAATACTTTGGGTTTTCTAAGGTGTTTCTCCTTGTAAAATTTTCTTTTTACATCCAGAAAATAGATCACTTTTCTACTTTCCAAGAATAGTTTTACTGACTTACTTTCAGGCTAAAGCTCTTAAGTTCTCATTTGCCACAGAGCCACTGCAAGGAGGGATAGGTGGGGCAGGTCAGAGCCCCAGGTGCTTAGCACAGTGGGGTACGGGAGTCCTCCCTCAGCTCTTAAAGCTGTAGGGTGTCAGCCTGCTGGGGAGAGGCCAGCTGTAACTGCTCTGGAGCTACTTTGACCACACAATAACAATAAAAGACGGTTTGTTAGCAGTATACTTTTTTGGTAATAACAGGCTCCGTTCTGTAAGGTCTGGCTTTCTTTTGCTTGCTATGGGAAGCTGTGGCTAGATAGCAGAAGTAAAAATGGGTTTGCACTACAGAAGATTTTGACCTTTCCATCTAAACACGTGCCCTCTTTGAAACTTGAGGGACATCTGTGGGACATACAGGTCATTGCTTCAGGTACAGACTACAGCAATTTTTGTACAATTAGAAAATTTCCTAGGCCTTCTCCTGGGCTCTTCTTCACTTGGTAACTACCTTGCCGAAGTGTGGAGAGGGTAGGTAGCCAGGAGAAGTAGTATACAGCTGCTGTTCTAGTTTCTTGTGTTGTAGAGGGAAGTGTGCTTCTACTTAGATTTGATTTATGAAAGTTTTTTAATGGCTCCTGTGGATTTCTTTTTTAAGGGAAAGAAATTTATATGCCATTGATAATATAAAGAATCCTACATCTCGATTTGAAAATTTCCAGTGGTACCTTTGCTCATTCAAGGTTAAAAACCTGAACTGCATCAATTTTCCCAAAGGACTGAAAAGAAGTAAACCTCACTACGAAGTGTGACCAGTAGGAAAGAGCATGAGAAGAATAGTAGCAATACAAAATAAAATTAATTCATCACTCATTATTTGTATTGGGTACGTTGACAAGAGTGGGTCTGGGAATGCACAAAGACAGATCAAGAAGCTGTGCTATATAGCTAAGTGAGTGCGTTCCACAGACAAAGTCTGTTTAGAAAATGCAGCTGGTAGTAGCATAAGTATTTAAATGGGCAGCAGAGGTGGCAGTCAGTGGTAGTGCAGAGACTGAAGACAAAAATTCTTCACTATTCAACTTAATATTCACATTATCTAGCAGGTGAAAATTCTGTTATTCGGCTACTAGTTTGTGTTTGTCACCTCTGTCTTTTGACAGACAAAGGACCTCTATGAGAGAATCTGTGAGGTATAGACATAACATAATGCTGGTAATGAAACTAAATTGTCAAAAAGTTTAATTTACCTTTAATTTTCCTTTTAAGAGGGAAGCTAAGAATTAGTCTAAAATGGGCTAGTTTGTATTCTTTCAAAAAATGTTTCACTTTCAACTGAATATTAATGTGAGAATTTTTGAAGTATCATAGGAGATTCTTTTCTTTTTAGTCTGTATGTTTTCATTTGCACAAAAGTAATTTTAAGGATTCTATATCTATTTCTCATGAGTTATGTGATTTTGATCACATTGTCAGCAGTTTGGGTGGAGTATTTGACCGTGTAACATGCGTATTGCAGAATACACTGTTAAATTTAATCTTCTAAGCTCTTAAGGTCAGAATTCAGTTCATGATAGGGAGTTCATTTATATTTTGAACTGTTAGCCGAAGGTTAAACTTCAGAATCATGTAAGCTGAAGTAATCTTTCATTTTAAATGTTTTTAAGTATTAGTTCAGATTACTTACATTTTTCTCATTTCCTTAAGTTGATGTAAACATAGGTTGAGAAGAGATGAGAGAAATGTATTCCTCTAAATATTAATTCTAACAAACCACATTTTAAACACATATAGACTCATTTTTTTTATTTGTTTCTTTTGTACAAATATAAGGCAAAATGACAAAACTTCTGTGAACCAACACCAAAGGGAGCAGCAATGCCTTAAACTAGCACAGACGTTAACAGGAGGTTCTTATTTATAGGATTGGCAGTGTAGTCAGGATGCACCTTCCACTGCACTCCAGAATGAAGAAATAACACATTTTAGCTAGGTTTGGCACTATATTATCTGAAGTCTTATGGCTAGTATTTTCAAATAAGTATTTAGTTTACTTAGAGCCTCTTTGCAAAGGGTCAGGGCTTTTCTAAAGAGTTTAACTTCATGATTAGTTGAATTATTCCACAGGCAGATTTTTCTAAAGTGTCATAGAATCAGTGCCTGGAAGAATACAGATGCTAAGATGAAACTCATGATACAAACTGACAAAGATCCAAATTTTTGTAGCTACCATTCCTACCTAATCCCATTATGCACTGCAAATACGAGATCAGGAGTGGCCAACCTTTCACAATTTAGCAGCCATAAAAACGTACCATAGCATCTGTCATAAGCTGCTGGCATGAGCACTCTCCTACTGTGTTGTTCCTTTTTCTGCTTTGTCACCTCTGCCTTTCTACACTATGATCTGAACAGCTTCACCTCCTGCCACAGTCTAACTCCACCTGTGTCATCTCATATCCTTTATTTCCTACCCCTGTTGAGTTGGGAGCAGGAGCTAGTGGTTTGCATGGAGGATGCTGTGCTGCTGCTTGGGAACATGTCTGGCATTCAATGGCAGAAGCGTGCACTGTGTCCCACAGAAGGAGTCACAAAGGGGAAGGATTCTCGCCTTACTGCAAGGCAGCAAATCCCACCCCCAACTCAGTTTGTAGAAAATTATTCTTCTTGGCATATATTATTATTTGGAGAGCTGTGTTTTCACCACAGTACAAGCACATGTAGCTTATAAGTAGCTGGTTCGTCACACCAGTTTAGTCTGAACTATTATGGTACTACTACTTGCGAAAATGGCATGCTAGCTAGGTTGTTTCAATAACGAGAATTTAAAAAATGGAGTAAGCGCAAGCTTAGATTTATTAGGTTTGGCTTCTTGACGTGCAGTTTGACCATTAGTGAAATATATTTTTTGTACATACTATAAAGGTGGTTTTGTGCCAGCCTTTTTGCCAAATAAATGTACCTTTAAAGTCATAAACTCAGGTCAGGGAAAGTTCCTCTTCAAGACTATGAATACAGGTTTTATCTAAAAAATTGCTGTTGGTGAAAAATTACTTCAACTTTTTACCTAAAGTGGGTGTTCAAGGTAGGATTTATTTATTTGTTTCATGTTATTTCCATTTCCTTTTACTAGCACTACTTAATGGTCTAAATAAGAAATGGGTTTTTTTTCTCTCTGCATTATATGAAGGAATTATTACAAAATCAATATTCCCTTTTTTCCTGTAATGTTTTCTTGTTTTTAGAATTGTACAAGGTAAGTCTACTGAATAGAATTATGGATGGTTTTGCATAAATTACATTTTTCACATCCAGAATGTTGGACCATTTATTCCAAAGTTGATCTTAGTGTATATTTCAGTTGCATATTCTCCAAACAGCAATTGACAGTTGAACAGAATTGAATAATTTTTAAAAATACTTTTAACTTTATTGAAATCTTGTCATTTATCCAATGAAGTATACTAGAAAATTGCTCTGAGGAAAGTTTACAAGATCTGTAATCATTACTCCCAACTTAAGACAAGGCAAAAAACCATGTAGGTCAAGATACAATGTTTTTAATAGCTGGTAATGTGTGTTAGTCAGTATCAGTCTGTCTTTGTGTTTCATGAGTGGGGGTCCAAAGAAGGTGGAATATGTGTAATAACAGGTTATCAAGAATATTGGAGTTAAGATTCTACACCGATGTCAATCCTAAAGCCTATGAGCTTAATTTTCTTCAGTGTGTGAGTTAATGAGTATTTTATCATTACTTTAGAATTCCGGGTGCAATATTTACAATTTCTGCATCAAATCGTTTGACTATCTAACAGCCTCAGCTGAAGCTTTTGTGCATTGTTTTGTTTAAATTGTCTGAATATCAATATATATCAATATATCAATCTGAATATCAATCACTGATTTTGTTGCATGCCAGATTACTAAACTGATTTATTTTGGGTAACACCTTTAAAAGAAAACATATCTAAATAATTTGAAGAGAGAAAGAGACTTGATACGGTAATATCAAATAGACTTGATATGGTAATTGAAATACAGGTACACTGCAGTGATAGCAAGGCTTTATGAAAGTATGAAATGTGAAAGTCTAAATTCCTTGATTTAACATGGCACGTGGATGTCCCAGCTCCAGCGAGGCAGAGTTCTTAGGAGCAAAGTTTGGGAGGATCAGGGATTATGACTACCCTCCAGTAGCCATGAGTTTGAGAAGTCGAAAACTAACACCAAAAGGGAAGATCAGGAATGTTTGCAGATGACACCAAGCTGGGCGGGAGCGTCGATCTGCTCGAGGGAAGGAAGGCTCTGCAGAGGGATCTGGATAGGCTGGATCAATGGGCCGATGCCAATTGTATGAGGTTCAACAAGGCCAAGTGCCGGGTCCTGCACTTTGGTCACAACAACCCCATGCAATGCTACAGGCTTGGAGAAGAGTGGCTGGAAAGCTGCCCGGCGGAAAAGGACCTGGGGGTGCTGGTTGACAGCGAGCTGAACATGAGCCGGCAGTGTGCCCAGGTGGCCAAGAAGGCCAACAGCATCCTGGCTTGNCTACCTGAAAGGAGGTTGTAGTGAAGCGGGTGTTGGACTCTTCTCCCAAGAAACTAGCGATAGGACGAGAGGAAATGGCCTCAAGTTGCGTCAGGGGAAGTTTAGATTGGATATCAGGAAAAATTTCTTTACCGAAAGAGTGGTTAGGCATTGGAACAGGCTGCCCAGAGAGGTGGTGGAGTCGTCATCCCTGGAGGTGTTCAAAAAAGGTGTGGACGTGGCACTCCAGGGCCTAGTTTAGGAGTCATGGTGGTGTTGGGTTGATGGTTGGACTTGATGATCTTAGAGGTCTTTTCCCACCTTAATGATTCTATGATTCTATGAAGTAGGTAGATAATAAAAGAATCAATATGTAATCAAGAAGTATTTTACAGATAGATAAGTCTGTCCGATAATCTGAGATTATCGTTCTAAACATGGTTCCACCTATATCTACTTTCTCCTGAAATGAGAGTATTTTTGCATCTCTGACATCTGTATCAAAATATATAAAGTATGTTTCCTAGAATATCAGAATAAGAGTTTATGCTAGTGCTGAAATGAGAGAGAAGAGAATGAACTATCTCAGAAGAGGTATACTGAGGATAAAGATTTTCTTTTTTAAAGTAGCGATAGTAAAACGCAAAAAGAAAGGGAAGTGTCATCGGGGTAGTGATATCAAGGCTGTTCTAAAAATAAGAAAGAAAGGAATAGAGATTGACATTTTGTTTTCTGACAAAACCCATAATACAACTTCTTGTCCTGAAATGCACATCCCAGGTGCATGCTGGCTCTTAAGAGCTGAACACAGTATTGGATATGTTAATCTCTTAGCCATTTCATGGGTTTCCTCCAGAGTATTTTATTTTGTAACTTGTACAGTTATTTCAAAATAACATTTTGAAATGCAGTGGTAGCTGGCAGTAAGGATTGTGGTATACCCTTAGCATTTGAAAGCTGTGATTTTTAACTCAGCAAAAAGATGTGTTTGACACTGTTATAGTCTTTGAGAGGACCTGTCTCTTAACACAGGATGAGAAATTGAAACTATTTTCTCTGAAACATCTCTGCATTAGGCAGGTGTGACATGACTGGAGTCTTTGCCTTAATCCATGATGCTTCTTCCATTCTCAGTCCAAGATTATCATAGACATAAAAACCCCAGTAATATATAAATTTTAGATATTTAAATACATATTTATAAAATATATTTTAT
>WAAD01026159.1:21967-53827 GCA_013389945.1 Fregata magnificens
CATCATAATTTAAAAAATACCTACTTTTTTTTTTATTGGGATTAATCTTTGGGTTGAAAGGAGTAGGTGCCAGTCAGATGCAAACCTGTCAACACGTGAGCTGATAAGTATTTATTCACCTCAATGAATGGACTGAAAGTTTTTTTTTTTTTTAATTGCATGCAGGGATTTCAGGTTTCTGTATTGTGATAAAAATGATAAAAACCTAGGTCATAAAAGGAACATAGGGTTTGGGGGTTTATTTTTTGTTTGGGGAATTTTTTTGTCTTCACAGTGTGTATTAGTACAGGTCGTAATAGAAATTTTTTCAAAAGAAAGGGTGTTACAGATGAACAGATAAACACTTTAATTTCTTTATGTTAAAAGATTGCTATCCATTTTGTTGTAAGCAAGTCTAAAGTATCTCCTATGTCCCCAAAGTAATCTTAATAGAAAGTTTTCAGACATGCCATGTATTAATCTTGGTAACATTTGCCTTACTATAATTTCTGCTCTTTCCCATGATAAATACAGATCAGATGACCAAACACTCTGGGACTGCTTGTATATGTGCTGAAATACTCCACTAAATGTAAAGGCTGTCCAAAGATTCTTTACTGGTCCAATTTGTAATGGGTTTTTCTTACTTCCACATACTTAGAAGCTTCACTTTCTGCTTTAGAACTGTTCTGAGCCTTTTGTACAGTTTTACCAGTTTCAAGGCAGAAATTGTGAAATAATGACAAATGCTTTAAAAAAAATTACATTTTGCCCACATGAAAAAAAATACTGGACAACATCTGAAAGGATAAGAAGATTTTTCCCTCCTTACATATCTTAAAGTTGGCACACCTATGGAAATTTTTTGAAATTATTTAAATCAATTTTATTTTTAAAATCAGAACTCCATGCCACAAATTTCCAAGAAATGAATGCTAAGCTAGAACTTAATGTAGTGTGTGAATGTTCAATGTACAAGCCAATATAGTATATTAAGTGACTTGAATGATTTTTCCTAACTTGTTTGCAACTAATAGATCATATTGAATGTTTTTATGTAAACTTTGTATTGTTGGGAAAACCTACCCAATCAGAGATTTATATTTTCATAAATGTCAAATTTAGTTAAATTTTGTTACCAAGTTGTTAAATTAGAAATCTATTGCAGTCTTCAAACAATATACAGTCTTGTGTATGCATTGTTTGTACTAATAAACTAAGGAAACAGACTCGTGTGTGTCCCGTAATTTTAGGGAAATTTCACTCTGGCACGGGGACACAAGGCGTTTGCAGCTGTCATTAGCCTGTATTTGTATCATTTTTAAGGGCTATATTCATAAGGAAAAATTCCAGTATTTTTCCCACTTCAGTTAACTAAATCGGGCATTCAAAAACCAATGAAATTCACCAAAAAAATCCATGCTTAGATGCTGCTTATGACTAGATTGCATACTGCCAGTGTGCAAGTCAACAGACACGAAGGCTTGTGTAACCTACCCAGTAGAAAGCTCAGAAAAGAGGGGAGCACCTGAAATCCCACTCCCGTTCAGACCTTTGGAGCTATGGGAAGGGGCTGTGGGATCCACGTCTCCCGGGATCCTGTCCTGAAGGTAAGCAACTTCCACCTTCTTTCAGACACTGGGCATGACTCACGCATTTCAGCCCTGAACTCCTTGTGCATAACCTGCACAATTTTGGAAAGTTAGTTCCTTCATGATCTTGGAAGAGTAAAAATACATCTCCTATCTGCCAGGAAAGTGGCTAACTTTGGGTAGTAAAGGAGTATAACAGAAACAAAGCAAAACACAGAAATGGAGAAATGTTTTTCCGTTTTGGGAAGCACTACCAGAACCCAGCTGGTCCCAGCTCCGCTGAGTGGCTTATCAATAGAGTACCCAGACTTGCTCCTCTTGTTTTCTGGCTCAATGAACTTTGTGGTCTTCTGCACAGTGGCACAGCTTCTTGGGGCAGGAGATAGTCCCCAGCAAAACAGAGGATCGGCCTAAAAGTGAGAGCAGTCTTCCCTTCATCTTGGGTCAAAGAGGGAATTGATTTTAGGCCTTGTCTAGTTGGTCAAAGCAATAGGCTGACACTTGAAAGCAGTGATGCTGTATATAAAAAGGCATGGGTGTTCTTGTCCTGCTTTGAACCTTAGTCTTTTATGTTCTAACCAAGGACAGCAAGAGTGGGGCTGCACTACTATTTTTCTGAATTGTAAAACAATGAGGAAGATGAACATGACTCCTAATCCACTTAAGCCCTTCAGCCAAGTATTGGGTTCCTAATCTCACTGAAGGATGCTGTTTAAGTCCTGTCCCTCCTCACAGTTTATCTATGACTTAAAAGCTTTCCAGCTTTCTGAATCTATTTCTCAGGGGTCATACTCCTCACACTGAGCCTAAGCAGCAGGCATAGGTTTCTGAATGGCATTAGGCTACTCAGTGTCCAAATACTTGCTACTGCAAGAGTAAGCACTCCATAGCCCCTCACAAATCTGTCCCCAAGTATGTCTATGCAGTCGTATAGGGACAAAGTAGTTTCTCTAATAATGAGCCATCCAAATGTCAAGTGCTGTTCTATACCTACATAGGAATAGAGCAATTTACTTTCTTTTAAGGAGCGCTATTCGTGTATCTAGAACAAAGCTTTCATTTATTCTTTATCTAAGGTGCATCAATAAACAGGCTTAGATGAGGTCCATATTTTCTGACACAGAAGATTCTAGGAATAGGCTGTAGCTGCAGGAAAGCTTTAGCGGGGAATTAGCCGGAAATTCTTTGGCAGACAAAGGTAAGCCAGAGGTCAGCTAGAAAAAATATTTTTATCAGTCATTTCCTTTGCACCACAGCTGGGGAATGCACGGCCCATGACTTCATTTATACGGCCTGTGGCCATTCGACTTTTTTCACATTATTATCAGATAACATCAAAATGTGAGTTAACATGTAGCCTGGAAAAGGCATTCAGAAGGCATTCAGGTTTCAGTCGTTCCCCAGCCCTGATTTCTCCATGCTGAATACTCAAGCCCTGTACGCAAACCTGTGGAAACAGAAGTTTTAGCCATCTAGCAAAAGGAATTTAAAGCAAAAATCAATCGCTAAAATGGCGTTCATATGCAGGGGGGACTATTTCAGCCCCAGACCAGCTTAAAATCCTGAGATTTTGCCCTCTGTCAAAAACTTCTTATGTGTGTCTGTATGATACATCATTAAACGGGTCCTTTGGGTCATTACCATTAGGCTATTAGCAACAATCTGCATTGTTTTATTTTGTTGATTAAGGATTAAAAAATACCTGTTTTAACATAAATATTAAGACTGCAAAAGGACAGAATTCTGAAATCTATTTTTATTTCTTCTAATTATAAAACCAAAGACGTCTTACTTTTTCACACTTTATTTTTTATGTAACCACAAAATTGATTATGTAAGCATCCAAATGTGGACTAGGGCCTTTGCATAGTTTTGGTTATCAAGGATTTGTTATTAAGAATCATTATCAAGCATTTGTGCTACAAATATGACCTACTTCAAAGTTCTTGTATCCTGTTAAGGACGTTACTTGTTACCTCTTCCTGGACCACCAGGTCGCTTGCAGGGAGAGTAATGAGGTACATTTTTTCCCATGGTTTGCCTTTCCAGCCTGGTCACTGAACACCATTCCTTGCATTTAGGAGGTAGTCTTCTGAGTTATATGATGTGAAGTGATGCTCTTGGTGTGGGTCTAAATCATAGTCTCAATTCTTAATTTCAACAGGGACATCAAAGGCTGAAGGAATAGGCATCACAGTCCTTCCCAGGGCGGGATGAGGCATTTTATCACGTGCTTCTCCAGAAGGGGCGATGAGGCATTTTATCACGTGCTTCTCCAGTAGGGGCAGTTTGTACCACCATCCTTCAGTGAAAAAGGGACTTTCACTATCGAGGACTAGCTACACAGTGCTAAATTCACTTGAAAACACAGGCCAATAACCAGAAGAGTATGAGGGAACGTTTTCCCAAGATGTCTAGTCTAACAGAATGTGCTCTTAAAATCACAAGTCATTCCCAAAGTGATTGTTAAAATCGGCCCCTTAGCAAGCTCTTCTCCCTGCCTCTGCTGCCCCATCATTCCAGGCCCATGCTGCTCCTGCTTGCCAGGGTGGGTGATGCTCCCATCCCAACTCAGCAAAGCCCCTGACCTGTTCCCAGCCATGGTACACTCTCCACCTGCAGTGCCTGCCCGTTTGGCAGCACACGGGTCCCCTTTCCAGCCTCAGCAGGGAATATACAAAAGCAGATTTAAGGCACATTCACATGTTCACGCTGTCACAGCTTTCACCACACAATATTGCCACATCAGCACGGGTCTTATTTTTACATAGCATATAACAGAGATAAATAAAATAATCTCCCCACTTTCATGCCACAGCTCTGATTCCACGTGCATTTCGATGCATATGAGAAAGCTTCTAGACTAAAATAGATCTGTTCAGCGTATTTAAAGTGAAATACACACACTTGCAAGGTGAGAGATGAAGCAAAAATCCGGACATGCTGTAGCACATATGAAAACAGAACATCCCAAAAGCAACAGGATAGTTTGATGCCGTTTGTCTCCATTACTCCATTGCCTGTTAGTAAATTGCCTGGCACTTTGCACTGTAAGACCACGTTGACGATCGTATCTGAAGTTACAAAGTTAAACTTTTGGGCTGTAATTTTTCAAGGCAGACTTCTGTGTCAGCAGGAACATTCCCCAGGAAACCTCAGCCAAAACAGTTGACTGAGGTACAAGAATGAGATTAGAGGAAAAAGAGGATTTCTGCAGGCTGAATGTCTCAACTACTTTTCCTTTGAAAAAAACATTCTCACACCTGTGTTTTTGAACAAGGACTATGGATTGGTGAGACAAGTGATCATTTCATGCAGGACACGTCTGTGAAAACCTGACCAAACTATCAGCCTGCAAAGATCCCAGCAGTTTGCACATATTTGTAGAAAACGTTAGGTTTCAGGAACAGTACTACAGGAACACAGCGCTCTTGGGACTGCAGGGGCTGGGGCAGAACTGCTCTACTACTGCAGAAACACTGGGTGTGGGTTCAAGAAACCGCAAGAATGAATAGTCCCTGGAATGCCAAAAATAGGGTAGCCCTGAAAAGGGTCTGATGAGGAGGCCGCGTATCAGGAGAAAGGGGCAGGCAGCCTCCCCGCGGTCACCTCCAGTGGCCTCCCGGCCTACAGCACAGCTTTTCAACTGGGACATTTCTCAGCCTGTTAGCCCAGCTCATTAGCCCAACCGCCATGAAGGTAATGGTAAAATACCACCGGATGCAGAGCTGGCCCATGGGGGCCGGCTGTGGCTCGGCAGGGCTGTAAGCTGGGTACACAGGACACGCCGTGCACGGGCCTGCACACAGCATCACGCTCCAGGCTGCAGAGGTAGCCCCTAGCTGTTCACGTCTCCCACCTTCCTCACTTCCTCTAACAACCTGGGGATATGTTAGCCTGACAATTCTTTACTTACTGACCAGAGAGCCTTTGGGAGAGTTTAGTGAAGGTTTTGTAATAAGACATTTCCTGGCTCTCAAAGTCAATTTTCAGCTAACACTAAAAGCTTGCAGGAATAAAAAAAAAAGAAAAATCTGCCAAAGAGCTGTTGCAGAGCTTTGCAGTTCACTAGCTCACAGACTGTAAATGATATTTGGCCTTTACGTTATGACAGAGCTCGCTGCTTAAAATAAGCATATCCAAAGCAGCTTTTATTAATTTGTTTCCTGGCATCCGACGTTCCAGCCTGGGGCGCGCGGCCCGGCAGAGGGAGGCTGGGGCTAGGTGGCGCGGCGGAGTCTCTACTCCCCGGCGCGGGGACCCGCCTGCTCTCAGCCCACTGCTGAAGTGAGTTTGACAGTCTCATCTCCAGCTCACTGCAGGCAAACCCAGCCCGCTGCTGAAGTGGGATTTTAGGAGGATACTTCGCATGAGAAAGGCAAGCAGGACTCCAGCACGCCCCTTACACGAGGAAGGCAACGATGCAACCCCTGCCAGGCAGGGAGGCGACCCTAAATCCACCATTATTTAGGGTAAGAACGGCACACCTACTAGTACAGCAGCTGCATCTCATATAACTGCTTCCATGAGGCTTAACATCACAAACAAACAAACACAGGATTTAGAACATTTCCAAAGTACTATCGAGTAGGCTCTGTTAGCGCTGCTTTGGACGCCCCCCCGGCTGCGACACATGCAGTTAGGTGACGCAATGTTAGTGCCAGTTCTTTCTGGGAGGTTGGTTTTTTTTTTTTTTTTTACAGTTTCCAGGTACAACAATATACATTAAAGATTACAGCTGGGAAACACCTGACCCAGCTGCTTGCAGATATTGCCTAAGTTAAATCTCTCCTCCTGCACAGGGAACACTCTCCTAACTGGATTGTGGCAGCAGAATCTCTTTCATAGCACTTTTGGAAACGCCACACCCAAACCAAAATGATTCCAGGAAAGTCAGCAACTTTTACAGGTAAATGTGATGCGATGCCTGCAAATATACCTTAGAGCAGAGTTCCTCCATGGAGCATCACCCAAAACAGTGGGGCTTAAATGTCATTGCTTGGCAAAACTACCTGATGTAACAGCGGAACTTTCTGCCAAATCCTTCCAGTGCTGTTTGTGACATGAGGAGATTTAATTTTAAGAATATGCAAATGACATCATTCATACACTGACGGGCTCAGACTTTGTTGTGGTCGTTGTAAGCAAAGCAACTGTCCCGGAGGAAAAGGAATATATTTGCCATGCATTCTTCCTCTTCTCATTTTTCTAACCCTGACCAGAAAACAGTGAGCTCTATCAGGTTTTTATCCAGCTTGCAGGTAAAGGGTTACAGATTCTAGGAAGTATTAAATGCAAACTTTAAAGGATTTTATTTTCATCTACAGTCACATGATGCCTTAATACCCAATGACACTAACTACAGTGTCTCATTAAGAGGTCATGCAAACTCCCAAGCTAAACAAGGCATTCTTATATATTTAACATTCAAATGCAGAAGCCAAGCTAAGCCATGGAAGATTGTAATCAGAAAAAAGCTACACTTCCTGCTCCACACAAAAGCTACAGGTAGGAAAATTTCTTCTTCCTTTAAACTTGTAACGTTGTGCTTTCAAGAGAAGCTGTTTACAGGGCATATTTTGCACTCTCTTTCTTTTTTAGCTTTCAACATAGTCTGACAGTTTTATCTGGAAAATATCTGATCTCACTTGTTCCACCTGTTGTAGAGTCAGTATTGGTTTTTATACTCAGAAACACAGTTGGCTCAGCAGAAATCCAAACAAAACAATCTTTTTAAACAAAATCTATTTTAAAAGTAATATTTTCAAAGATTTCTTAGTTATTGAAACATTTGTGTTTGTTAGAGTATGTGGGGCGAAGGGGGAGATAATGTGTCTGATGTCTGACACGGAGGGATTTAGAACTCTTCTGACTTTATTTATACTATGAATTGCACATTGTTCCAGTCACTTCAGTCAAAGTGTATTTTAACGATGTGGCTTCCTCACTGAACTTACACAATTTCTGATTTCCCCTCCTAGAATTTGGTGCATTTTTAAAAAAAAAAAAATCTTACAAAAGCAAATGAAAGGCAGATGGGGAGGGTATTTCAGTGCTCCATAAAAGGAGAAAATTTTACAAAATAGGGAGTAGGAGGAAAGTCAGTTAAAACCCAGTTAATTGAGAATTTAAATGATGTTAAAGCACATCCATTTTCACATGGAGAGATAAAGTTTCACTGATAAGTGCTGGCAATATTGCAGTTCATTTCTTTTTACTTGTGCTGAAGGATTTTTTCCAGGGTACAGTACTAGCATTTTTATCACTAAGATCTTTTTCTCATCACATTTTTTCTTTAAACTGTAATTGTTTTCAGACAGTGTTCTAAATACTCAGCGTTTTAATCCCTTTATAGGAATTTAGTTACAGACTACGTTCTATAAAGCTACAGAACCTATATTTACTAAAAGATCTCTAGTGCATCATAAGATTTCCGCCCCCTGGGGATTCCCACTGCACAAAAGCAGCAAGCAGTGTTTATTGTTTTACTCCTACAATGGTTGGGCGGTGATTGCAAGCAATGATTTTTTTCCTCCGTTTATTCCATAAAACCCATCTCTTTTTCTTCTTCCCATATAACGCTAGGGGATACTAAAAAGAAGTGGAGAATAATAATACCTAGAGCACCTTGCTTCAGATAAGCTCTCAACTTTCTTTGTAAAAAAAAGTGATTTATCATTACCAGTACTTAAAATAAATTTGAGAAAATTTGATCCCAAAGAAGTTTACCAGTAGCACTTGAAACAATTAATATTGTCATTCACTTTAAGGGTGACCATCTCGAAACATCACAGGTCTAATGTTGAGGAGGACCAAGACCCTAGTATGGCCTAGTATGTTCAGCCTAAGACATCAAAACATTTTTTATCAAATTAATTGTACTCCTAACCTCCCGGCAGAGTCGCTCACAACTGCACTGGTGGGAATGTGACAAAAGCCACTACACTTTAAAAGAACTGTTCCAAATTTACTATAACTGACTTCTGAACTTAAATTATTTACAAAAATCTATTTAGAAACTCTTGTAGATAAGGGGCTTATTTGCTAAGCTAAATTTAAATCTTAGGGGAGTGAGGGGAACGCACCAGCTCCCAATTAAACAGCCATCGTCTTACACAGGCGTTCACTGAGGAGGAACGTTGCACCTGACACACTAGGAACAGCCTGCCATGGCCACTCTCTTTTAAGAAATATTTGTACAAATGGGGTGTGTCATAGTAAACCTGCACTTAGTAGCTCAGTAGTTAGATCTGTTGAATGTTAATTATGCAAAGTATCTTTGTAGGGTGGAAGGTAGGACAAACACTAAATTTACTCTGTGACCAGAAAGACAGATGAGCCATTGAATGAGAGCGAGCAATAACTTCTTTCCTAAAGAAAGGAATACAAATGAGGCATTTGCTGTCTAGCACTCCAGCAGTTCAGATGTTCTTTATAACCACAATTTTACACTCATTACAGGAATTTGCACTGCTTTAACTGTTACTTTTTTCCTGATGAAATAATCCAACCTAGTCTCTTGCTTTGTCACATCAATATGGAGTCAAACGTAGTGTTGTTTCGTGAGGAGGACACACAAATCAAATACTTCCTGCTCATAAACAAGGAAGGAGAGAGGTTCTTTCTTGGAAACTGAGATTACTGGAAACCCAAGAAAGATTTTTTCACTCGGATCTTGGGGGAAATCAGGCAAATCACTACCAGAAGTTTGGAATAGTTTTCTCTTTACCCCAAAATCAGAGCTAAGCCAAGCAGTGGTCAAAAGCCAGTCCAGATCTTCCAAAAGGCTTGCAAATCTCAGGAAATTTGTACCAGATTTAAGGCTAATACTGAAAATCATCAACCTGATGATTTTTGCACAGCTGTAGGTCGGTGGGAAGACAGAGCAAAACCTGCAAGTGAAGGGAACTGTGGCTTCCTTGGAAAGACCGGTTGAAAGTGGTCGCCACGCAAGATAAACATTTGTGAGTGCTGAGGCCCTTCTCTAACCACACGGTTGTTTGTATCTGATCTCAAGGAAACAAACTTATGTAAAGTATTTGCTCTCAGGCTTTACTGAATGAAAGCCAAGGAAAGCCTTTCTTCACGTTTTTCAGGAAGACATGGTCTTTTACTATGTTTGCACAGTATCTAGTTAAACATGGCCTCAGCATTGTCTACATGTTCCACTGATACTGTTCCACAAAAGACTTGGTGTGGGGGGGACTCAACACACACAACCCACTGAAACACGACGAAATGTAGTCAGGTAACACATATTTGTTTGGAACTTATAAATCCTCCTTCAGACCCTGTTAATCTGACAATTATATACAGTCACCTGTCAGCAGAGCATGCCTGCGATTCCCACACAACAAAGTTGTCATGGGGAGGGCATGGCTAATGCAGAGCAGGAGGCCAAATCCCCACTCCTTAACCAGGAGCACCTCATTTAGCACCTGATTGTGCTAGAGAAGTAACATCAAAAATTCACATCCAAGCAATGATGCATGGAAATCATTGATTTTTGCTGAGCTACAGAAAGAGAGTGCTGGCAAGCAGGATGTATTGCTAAGGAGAATAGGTATAAAAGACGATGTAGTTTTACTTATTGAAAGTTTGATATCAAAATGGACAAAAAAAATTAGTTTTGGTAGAAAGGTCAAAAGGGATTNTCTGAGTCACTTTCACTTAGACATATGGAGGAACTTTAAAATTTTATTAAGAGCCGAGTACATTGTTTGGAAACTAAACATTTAATCACTTACAGCAGGAAGCAGGGAAAAAAAGGCCCAAGTTTTCTTTTTTGTGTGACATTTTTCTGTCTGCAGTTTTTATACAAGTTTATTTAACTTCCATTTTTTCACTTTAACCACAGATGTTTGCTGCAAAGCCACAGATGCTTTCTGGTTAGAAAAATATTTCTGGTTGGATAATCTATTATTAATTCACATAAGTTACTTTTCCATTTGGGATAGCAAGGAGTAAGCCATCTCCTTGGGGCTTACTTTTTTTGGTGTTACCAACTGGGCCTGGCTCAACTTTGCATCATTTCCCAACTATTTAATATAGTCATGTATTCCTATTAAAGAGCAGTTAATTGTCTGATTTTATGTAAACAAGGTCCAATGCCTTGCTATAGCAGGCATTCTGCTTCTCTGAAAGAGCTAAGTAACAAGGACAAGAGTATCCCATGTCAAGAACACACACCCAATGACTGAAAACCCTCTCAATCTGAAGTCCATCCTTTCCGTACTGGCTCCAGTGGGAATAGCATCAAATCCTCATGCTGTCAACAGAGGCCAGGAGAAAAAGGAATAGCCCAATGCAAGCTGTGCCAGTGCTACCCAGCACATGGCTCCCAGCAGAAACAACAGCACAGCGGCAGCAGCACAGGTTTGCCTGTGCTGGACAGAAGCTCTCCATGCTGCGTCAACACACATTATTTCACTTCTGCCCAGCCTCCCGTGCTCAGGACAGGTGCATCTGGATGTTAAGGCACTTTTTGCCCAGGCAGGTTGGCATTAATGTCCTCTTACGACACACTCCGATGCAGAGTCTCTGAAGGCAGCTTTAAGGCAGGAGAGACAGGGAGTGTCCCAAATGAGCCGTATGGAGCCACATTGCCACAGTCCTGAGGACTTCTCAGGCTGTGGCTCTGTTCCTCCTCTGACCACCTATCCTCCTCATTGTATTTATTGCAATGACTGTATTTATTGACTGAGCTGTTATTTATTACACTCACTTCCCCCTTCATCCTACAGCCGCTTTGCAACACTGTTTTATCAATGGTAGATTTGGGAGTGTCCAACTTTATCTACCTTATTAAGCACCTGAGCTTTGTGCAACAGTCTAGGATGCAGAAAGCACTGCCTATGCCCTGACACAGCTGCCCAACAATTTCCTCCTCTCCCTTCTGGGCTACGTGCTCCCTCCTACAGGCGCCCCAGTGCAGCAGGGGCCCTCCCAAAGGCCCACCGTGCCAGGGCTCCTCCCAGCTCCGGGACTGCAGCCTGGAGCCAGCCTCTGGCCTCCCGTGCCTACTGCTCCTCTTGCCCAGCTAGCAAATCCACAGTGCTCCACGTTACAGGCAGTTTCCTTCCCTCCAAAAAAGCGTTACCAGCTCTTACTCCTCTTACGGCATGCAAGTTTGATAGTGATCACATTTGCATAATTTCAACACTACTGATTTCCATGGACCTATTCTTCTCATCCACTTCTGATCTACTCATAGTAAAAGAAGCATAAGTCTCAGGCAAATTCAAGCTTTTGAAGTAAGCTGGCAGTCTTGTTCACTTACAGCTCAGTGGGAAACAAGCAGTTACTGTCAGGAACCTGACTAAAGCTTTGTCAAGGGCCCCTCTGTCTCTATTTTTGCATTGGGTGTGGCATGGAAAAGACAATATTTACCATCTCAGTAGCTGTGCCCTCTGTGTATTTGTTTTCATATTTCCCTTCCCCATGTGAATTTAGCAGATGTTGCACGGCTTGATATCAGCCCTGCATTTCTGTCGTCGGAGTATGTGTAAGTCTCCACTGAACATTAGTAATGAATAGGCAATGACTGTGCAGCAAAGATACAGGTTCAACTGCCAGGCACCGTTTCAGAGGCAAACGTGGACAAAGACCAAAAATACCACAAGATTTCATTTGCAATGTAAATGAAACAAAAGCTACGGTCATCAGCCCTAAAGTGAAGGCCTCCAGGGGCCTGAGAAGCTACAGACATGTGCAATGTCCAATTTCTGTCCTTAACATCTCTTTTTAAATTAAAATCACTTGGGAATATTTTCCATTGCTTTGGACGAATGCACACAGATTGCTAAAAGGCTAGTCCCTATTTACCAAGATACATTAAAAACTAATGCTCAGTGCAATTATCCAATTAATTACCTTCTATAAAAATATTTCCATTCACTTTATGTTTATATAGAGTACAAACATATGGATTTGCTAATGCACAGATGATCAAAAAACCCCAAAGACAGTTTAACAAAACAGAGCAAAGCCAAGGTCAAAGAGCTAGAATCTAGGGGAAGGCCAGCTTGCTGCCTTCACAGCCGATACCAGCACCAAGTATTCATCAAACTGCAGCCTTAGCTTTGTTTCCTTTCTCTGCCATCCTTCCACAATAAAGCTTTACAGTGGCACCACGGAAATCAATGCAGCTGGACTTTCCTCCTGGAGAGAGTGAGAGCACACCTGTTTAGCTCAGAGCACACAGTTAGCCACATTTTGCATGTGGGGCAAGGCCAGGTTTGAAAAGCAAGGAGCTAAATCAGCCCCATGGCTCTGTGCAGGAGGCAGAATTTGAATCCAAGTCTCCCAAATGGTCTAAGAGCCAAATCTGTCTCTAGAGACTAACACCCTTTAAAAACACCAAACCAGTGTCAATAACTTTCTTGTCATGGGGCAATATGTCAGGCTGGCCAATAAATAAAGTTCTAACACACAGGCAGCAGGTATTTGCTTTACAATAGAGCTACCTGAGACACACCATTTATAGCCACGGCATAAACTCTTTGGAACAAGGAGGTCTGCTGGAAATGTCAGCCTGTTGCTAGCATACAGCATCATGAGCTACTCCACTGCCGAAACACAGTCCCACAAGTCAGACTTAATTGTGCAATTTTCATTGATAATTTTGGTGAATACAGCCCATTCTTTTGCACAGGATTAAAAGAAAGAAGGAAAAAAAAAAAGATTACTAATCTGGCTCAATGTCAGATAACACTAAGTCTTTTAAGGCAATGAATACTTTTCTATATACTTTTCAAGTATTGTTCTACTGAGAGACTGAAAAAGGTTGCTAATACAATCAAGATAAGCAATTCAATAATACAACAGAAATGCAGCTGTATTTCACTGCTATCTCACCATTACCATATCTTAGCCACATTTAGACCTTTTTAATGCAGTGGTCAATACTTTGGATCTGCCTTGTGCTGAGAAATAATTATTGTAATTATAACATAAAAACTCTTTGCTCTTGTTCACAAAATCATTGTGTTTAATCATTCTCTTAGCCACCCATCATCATGCAATGTCTGTGAAGGAAATTGGTTTAAAATAACCAAATGGAAAAGTTCACAGGCACTCTAAACAGCTCTAGATTAAATTATCTCTATGCTTTACACATTAATATAAGTGCTGTATTTAAAAGAAAATAAAAGCCCTTTGAGTCAAAAAGAACTCATGTAAGAGAAAAAGTCACATCGCATAAAAGGGTCTTTATTAAGGTATCAGAGTCTTTTCTTGAAGATTGAGTGTAACTTTTAGTGTTTTCTGTATTTTTCTGTTTTAAAAGGTTTGTGATCCATTTTCACAGTACTTTGTAACTATGGCCCAAATAATCCTCTGCCTTTCTACTCTTTGCTGACCATTCTTTACGGGAAATGTTCAGGAACAATGAGGTAAAAAATGCATCCTAGTATGTTTCCCACACTTGTTATGTAGAAGCAGTACCACGCAGGGGGAGCATCTTGAGCAATGAAACTGGGGGAAAAGACACACACACACACACCCCCCCAAAAAAAAGGGTGAAGAAAAAAGAGATGCATCAGATGTATTAATACATCTTTCAGGCTATGTCTGATCTGAGAGCTGATACAGATATAACCTGAGAAAGAAACTGATTTATATGGCTTACACTGTTTTAGAAGGATTCCTATTTTTAGTGAACATATTTGATTCTTCTCAAACATCCCCACAGCTGACTGGGTCTAAGCAGTTGTACTTACAGGCTACAAGATCATCTCAGAAGTAACTGCTTGAGCCAGGAACACCATAGCCTTACCATTCACTGAAATACCAGATTCTAAATATTTGGTGCCCCTACAAGCTAGGCATTCATCCAAACTGTGGACCACCAATATTGACATAACTAACAATATCACCATTTTGCTCACAAAATAAACCAACTCTGGTTCTTTTGCTGGGGAAAGGATCTTCTTCAGGTCTCCCAACACAAGCTATATTACTTATCTGGATTTCATGTTGTGACTTGATTAAAAAGCAACAAGGATAAGAAATCATGATGAAAGTGATAAAATTGATTTTACAACTGTTTCCATACAGGACAAGTGGGTAAGGAAAGTTTGAGGTTTGGTTCGTTGGTTTTTACGATGGGCAAAGTCAAATTTTTCTTTCAAACCCACTGATTCATCTGCATTAAGTATATTGTTCTCCAGGCTTTACATTTACTTCTTCCACACCATTCTTCTGTATATGCCTCAGCTCAAACACTGTGCCCTATGCACAGCCTTCTGATTCTCAGACCTGTTAGCAGCCATGAATTTGGGCAGGAGGCCGAGCTGTTAGTTCATGGTGTTCTCTTTCAATCTTCCCAGGAAAATATATGTTTTGGCTGAACAATGAATTTATAGCATGTGCTTTGTGGGTCATACCAACTCCTCTGTGTAGGATGCACTTTGGGCTAGCAGTAACAAACCAAGGATGTAACGCTTGCAAACTCAAGCTATTTACAAACAGGTTTCAGTACCTTTTCTTTCTGTTTACATTCCAATTTGAACATCCAGTTAGAATTTGAAATCTTCCCAAAAGATTTTCCAGTCTGCCAGCTACACAAAATACAATTTTTTTCCTGAACCCATGAATTTCCTTTGAAACAATGAAACCAACATTGACTCTTTTCCCTGTGGGTTCTGTTTGCCCTTCAAGGAGCTTAAGTTTTGTGTTTTCCCCCCAAACCTGTTGAGTTGCCTTAACTTGTTAAGCTGCCAAACATGTTAAATTGCCTTTGTCACACCATTTTTAAGTCTGTAAACCATTGATTCTTCTAACCTTATGAAATTATTTTCCATTCTCTGTATCATTCCAGCTTGATGCAAAAAGACAAATCTGCAAAAAATTGTTTCATAAGGCCAGTGTCTGAGATGAGCCCCAGAAGCATGGCTTATTGCAAATCTGTGGTTTGTACTGCCATAACAGCTGCATTAAATGAGTATTTGTTAGGATAAAGTAAACCTGACTGAATTTCTCTAAAGTACGTTTAAGGCAGATAATCCAGTAGTGGTATGCTCTCCATGCTACAGGGCTTTTATTGTTCAGTATCATGCCATGAAAGAGCCTAGATTTGTATGTTCTACTCTTGACATGAAATAAAGTTAATCATAGACTGAGATTTCTTTGTTCAGTAAAACAGATTTTTTTTCTGGCCTGTTCAATTCTACTTTATCTCACATTCCTACAGCTTGCAATATTCTTCTGTCCACAGAGCTCACTGTGCAGTGCAGTGCTAACGCAGCTGAGCAGCTCACCTAGATACTGGCACAAATTCCCTAACCCAAGGACTGAGTCCATCAAGAGCCACCTGTTTTCTAGGTTGGCCTTCTGTTTCCCAATCTGTGCAAGTCTCTATTGTTACCCTGCAGGATTTGAACTTTATTCAGGTTGGTTTGGTTTTCCTATCTCCATGGCATCCCTGGTAAGGAGCATAATATCCAAAGATACCGTAAAAAAGCCCTTTGTGCTCCAGGAGATATACAGGGTTTCTTGAATAAGGCTGCTGGAAACTTTGCAAAAGAAACTATGTAAGTAAATATACTACTGCCCAGAAAAAGCCACGCTCCCTCTCCCAAGCAAATGGAAAGCTTAACTCCATCAAGCCCTGCAGATTCAGGAGTCCTTCATCCTCAAAACTTCCTCATCACACAGCTCTCACAGCTCATTTGACAGAAGGAAAATTAAGCTTAGGTTGGCAAAGACCCCATTCATTTATGCCAAGGAAATCCCACACAATTTGGAATTAATCAATAGCACAGAAATCCCCTCCCACCTACCACATGGAGCCCTGTCTCCAAAAATCTGCAGCCTCTCTCTCTCTAGGGTGGTATTTGAAACAAGGCTGTTTGGAGAACTAGTTTCACCCTCCTCCCATGCCACCTTCCCACACAGAGAGATCTTTTGCTACTTTCTTCCCATGGAAAAAATACCACACTTGTGTGGAAAATGAAGACTAGAGCATCATAAAGCCTGGAAAAGCCTGATACGAGAAAATCTTCTCCCCACTGAGCCAATACACTTTTCTTCCACTAAGAAACACTCTCTTTCTAGTCCAGCAAAAAGCAACTCAAACAAGACTTAGCACTCGTGTCAATGAGCCCTTTTGAAAGGCCTGGTAACAAAAGTATGCCTGAAACAGAGCCTGGGCTTCACCTTTCTTCTCTCTCCAGGCATTTCTTTTGCTTTCCAGGAGGCCTGAAGATTTCTTTATGGAAACAAAGATTGCAACTGATTGCCACAAAGCTTTCCATGAATGGCCTTTTTGAAGTATTCAGGTGAGATGCCTGGAAGAGTCTGAGGTGTTTGTTTTTCACAGAGTGCAATTACCCAGCCCCCATTATACTTCAGGGCTTTTGCCCCCTCCCTTCCTGCAGGATTTCCCCATATAAAGAGGTGTAGGTGCTTTGCTCCTGAGTTACCTTCAGGTTTTTGCAGTATTTCCTTGTTTGTGTTACAGCAGCATCTACAGGCACCAGAAGTGATAAAGGCCTCATTGCTTTGGCTGTCACGGAGACACCTAGTAAGACAGACCCTATTTAAACACTTACAGGTTAACTAGACAGTTCCAGACTGGATCCAGACTTCTGGCACCTGCTTACTTTCAGGAGAATAAGGAAGCATAACCCAATCCCATCTTGCTTATTAGTAAAGAATACACCATCCCTGAGAAATAAATGCTCTGGGCTTTAATCCCTTTGGACTTAGGAGGCACTTAACCTCCTTAAATCCCAAGTGATGGGTGACATCAGGAGGTTATTACACAATGTGTGGTGGCCATTGCCACATGTGGCTTTGACAGCAGTGGGTTCTGGTGTCTGCCATGTGCGTGAGATGGGCTCAGACCTCACCCAGAGCAGCAGGGACTCTTCAAGGTCAAGGAAACACCAGGTTTGTGAACCTTGACTTGCTTTGGACAATGTGGCCATCAAGCTGCCTTGCTCAGACAGAAGGATACCTGCCACAAGCATGCTGCTGTCATGCCCAGTAACAGGACTTTAGACAGCTACACAGATTTTGCAGGGCAAAATCTTATGTATAATAGGCACTAATATCCCACACAGCTAGGTAGGGCCTTTGTGAGTTGTTCTGCCGTGATGTGGCACTTGACCACTGCTGGAGCTGGGCTGGAGCTGTGTCCCACGGACCAGTCCTGCAGCCCACCCACCGCTGGGGCAATGAAGAGCACAGGCCCACAGCCCCGGCAGGAAAGCCACAAACAGGCTGCTGGGTGTTAGTCAGGCCTCTTAATCACAAAGTTGTCCTCCCCAATCATTGCTCCACCCAAACTACACAGCTAATTGCCCTAATATTAATGTTTGCCACCTGTTTCCTTCTTCTCAAGCTTTGCCAATGGAGACATCCTTTCCCTAAGCCCAAGTTCCCAAGGTTCCACACTTTTCATGTCTGTAAAACTTTCTACTGTCTGAAAAAGTAATAAATGAAAAAAAAATATAATATCAGGGGATCCTTCAAAATAGCTTGAGCTAGCCAATCTTTGTTTCTTTTATACAACATTATACACAATGTATTCCTTTCCAGAGGCAACAACAGCGAAGAGTTTCCACTCCCCTCTCCCTGCACAGGCTGCAGCAGGGCTGGCGCTTTAAGACAATGTCACAACAGCGGAGGCATTGCAAACAGAACAGCAGGCTTGTTTTGCAAACTCCCTTGTTGGTTTCTGACTATTAAATACCACCTGAATAAGGAGACTCCTTTGTTAGAGAAAGAAAGGAGGAAATCAGCAGAGAGCTGCCTCTGTGTCCTCTCACCTCTCAGGAAAACCTCTCCCCCCCATTGCTGGAGGCCACCAGATGCTGTGCTTAGAGCCAGTGCCCTGGGGGGCACCTTGGAGACACCCTCAACTCCAGCTGTCTTAGGACAATGCAATGGTTTCAGCAGGTGTAAAGGTCTCTGGTTCACAGGCTCTCACCTTATGGGCTCAGATTAAGCTCTAGCCACAGCAGACTGGGGTTTTTTTCAGGACTTTTGTTCATTGTGAATCTTCAAATTCACTTCTTTCCTTTTGAATACATATAGCACAGCACAAGGAATAGGTGAGAAAAGGGACGTCTCTTGGCAGCAATTCAGTATGACAGAAATTTAGTTGTGACAGGAAACTACACCGCAAGTCACTCATATGTCACTTTTGCTGGAAGAAAGTTTTGCTACAGAGAAAATAAAAATATAAGCTTGATACATTTAAAGGATTTCAAGAGGTAATATGCCAGATACCACAGTGTGAAAAAGCCTTCCTTTCTGTAAAGGACAAAAATATCTTATTCTTTCAGACCCCTTCCTCACCTTATCACAATGAGCAGCATAGACTGAAACTTGATCAGATAGTAGAAGGGTTAGGAAAGCACCAACTACATTTTTATGCAGATTTGCCAGTCCATCCTAGCTGAAATGTATTCTGGTGTCTTTTTGACATGAACAAGGCAGGATTTGATAGAATATAGCAGCTATCTGGGTCTCCATCAGGAACTCAACCACTTTCCTGTCACTTCACCATCTCATCTTACCAGCACTGTGATCCAAACAGGGGAGGGAAGCTCAGTTCTTTGGAAATCGAACTGGCAGCCTGACAAGGGGCACAAAAACTAAGCCCTGATGTTTTTTCCAGTGGTACAAGAACCTCAAAGCTCTCTCAAATAGGGAAAGACCACAACAAAGATCATCCTATAAAGTTAAGGGGGGAAATGGTCTTTTCACAGAGAATTTTAAAAAGAAACCACAAACAAAAATGTGTGTTTTCTCAACTGGAACAAAACTACATTTTTTTGTGGCTTCTGTAAACCAGACTTACCATTCCTCACTCATCCTTATTACCACATGCCATTTGAAAAAATATATACAATAAAAGTGAATGTCTCTAGATGTCAAATTTTGGGAAGCGTGTATGGTGAATCACCACAACAAAAGACCTAGAACACTGCAGTGCAAGGAACAGCACAGACCCTTACAGGCTCTGGTGCCCCCAGTCCACACGGACGTCCCTGCCACTAGGACCTGAGAAACAACTTAAACAGCTGAGGGGAAAAAAAGTCCTTATTATTGGGGATAATACTCATTTTTAGTTCCCATAGATCACTTAGGCCCTCAGTTAAAGGTGATTTGTAAAAGAAAAGCACTGCCTCAATATTGGCTTTGGGATGTGTAATAGAGGTCCAAGATTTTAATTTTAACTGATTTTAACATTAAAAACTATGTTTTGTCAAAGCTGGGGAACCATCCATTGTGAGAATCAAGTCACATGACTGAAGGACTGATATCGGTCATGTCTGATTACACTGCAGAAAAAGGAAGTCTTTGCTACAGATTTAACCATCCTCAGCAACTCCAAAATTTAAGTAAAGCTCATTCAAGATGTGATACACAGCATTTGTTAGTGTAAAATCAAAAGGAATACTGATTAACAGTAACCTTTACATTGTCTGCTTAAAATCCGAGGAATACATACAAATCATGCCAGTTCATTAAATTCAACCTACATCAGAAAAATAAATACCTGAATTTGAGACCTTCTTTACAGATGAAGTGATCAAAGACTGCAAACAGTGAGGATGTCTCCACCATTTAAAACTATCCCTTTGGTTTCAATCCTGCATATGCAGATTGCAATACCAACACCTGGCAAACACCAAGGAAGCCAGTCTCAGACCAGGGCACTGCATGGGTCCTTAGGCATAGGAGATGTGAGAATCCAGCCTGTATTAAATGCTGCAGTGGTACTGCTTCAGCTGCAAAACCATTGCTCAGAGCAGCTCATGGAAAGACCAATGTGTACTACACATACAGCTCTAAAAAAAAAAAAAAGTGTGGTGTTGCACTGGCATAGTTAAACTGAAGCAACTTTGTACGTAAGAATGATGCGCTGATTTAAAATCCGTTTATCTTGATTAGTTTACTCTTGCTTCACCACAGTGCCATTTCTGTGGGCAAACAAGGCTTCAGTCTTAAGTAGATCCTTGGACTGTCAGTCTCATAGGATTAGCAATTTTAAATTAAGGAATAGGTTGCAAGAAAAAGTAATTTCATGCTCCGAAAAGAACTTTTATTTATTTCAAAGGCTTGGAACCTAGAACAATCACTCCCTAATCTTATCCAAATGTTGATGTCGTCAATGCACTTTAAAGCAGCTTTTAATTAAGTTAAATAAAGAAAACAGATGCTGCTGAAGAAATGCCCAGCAAGAACTTCTATTTCTAGATAAAACTGCTTTAAATGCATAACCAATTCTGCTGTTATATGTGATGCACACAACTAAGTTTATAGGTGTTTAGTGAGAGTTTTGTGCCATTTAATATGTCACTGTGAGCAGTCAGCACAAAGATAATGATATAAATACAAAAGAGCGGGCCTATAACCTCCACTTCTTCTAATTAAAAATGTATATAAATTGCTTAAGTCATACCCAGTAGCATTTTCTCTGGGCTGCAACAGCATTTACTTTCCTTCTAAAAAGTTGCATCTGCCCCAATCAGAACGTCCTTTTTCAGTTTTCTTAGCTCAGATGAGCATACACACAAGACAACCATTCAGAGAACATTTTCTGTATTTAACCTCTGTCAGTTAATGGTGCTGTAACCCAAGTCCCATCCAGGCCATAACATGATCTTAAAGTTAAATTGTATCAGTGTGGAAATCTGTAGCAGAGAGAGAAGAAATAAAAATTAGGTCAGTCTAATTGAATTGCAGTAGCTTGGCTGAAAAACACCTTTGCTACCCACTATGAAAGGGCACTAGAGACCACATTAGGGAAATGTTTTCATTTTCAAAATCTTCTTCTTTACTGCCTGCTTTGCTCAGAGGACTCACTGCTGATACATCCTCCTGAGCTTTTATTTGGCTGGAGGATGAAAATGTTGTTAGCATTAAAGCTAGAACTTTCAAATGGACCAGGAGAAGCTAGCTTCAGCAGGATTTTATGTGCCTTTTAGGCCCTTACGTGCATATTAAGGTTTATCAAAAATGCCTAAGTTTCTCACCCACAGGAGCTACCCTACTGCAGTCTGGTCTTGGTCTGTTTTATGCAGCATGCTGCCTGCACAGAAAGCAGAAGGACAAAAGGGTAAAGCTGTTGACTACTTTGGCAATGGGGCTTTCTGGGCTTTGGGGACAGCTTTACACCTCCTTCACACAAGTTGAGCAACTTCAGGAAAAGCAGTAAGCCTCATACTAACACTTCACCTCACTGACGCCAGCTCCAGCCTTGGCTCTCCAGCACTAGGTGCTCTGGGAGAGTCGCTCGCAAACTGTCAGCCAAACTCTCCTGGACTGCAGCCCCACCCCTAGATGTGGCAGGGGTGTTCATGCTGTGGGTGCAAGTATTTCATCACAAATTGCAAAACAAATATATGTGTCATTTTGAGCATATATGGGTTACATTGATTACTGATGTAAGATAAGCTACATAAATGTATGCCAACTATAAGATAAGGGTCCATCCATTTGTTCCACTCAATATCATACTTCCTAAGCAAGAGGAAACCTGGCTCTACCATCTCAACAAAAACCCATTTTCAAGAGGCGGATGTACCCTACCAAAAGCAGGAGAAAGAAGCACCAGCAGCCACCGTGACTCACTTATCTTTCTCACTAGAGGAATATACCCTATTAAAAACTAATTTTGATAGTGTAGGGCTTTCTACACACTAACCACAGCAAGCAGGAATATATATATATATATATATATATGCACATAACAAAAGCGATGGGGAAAACCTGCTCCCAGGCCTGTGTTTACTAGCACTGAATATTCAAAGTGTCATCTGAAGCACCTCTATTCCACATCGGTTCATTCTTTAATTATGTCAGTGTAATATTCACACAATTATGAACTACAATGAACAAGTGCCGCTCTGAAGTTGGGGCCTTAAAGGCTGCATATGTTATCCAAATATATAAGTGAAGGCTAAGCACATCGGGATTCTTTCAACCACAAATCTACGTAATGACAATTATTTCAAATGTTGCAATACAAGAGTCATGGTCAACTAATTATAGCTCAGAACATTGTGCTACTACGTCTACTCGAAAAGAAAAGAAATACCATTCCTCAAAGTTCCCCAATTTTCATAGCCTTCAGCAAAATACATTTCCTACCTCTGTTAGCACAATCTTTACTGTTAAGCCATTTATATAAGTTATTTTTTGACTGAATCTCTAATCTTCTAACTGACAGGATTATAGACACAATGTGTTTCCTCAAGGGATTTTTCTACTTACAGAATCAGTCTGCAATCTTCTCACTGTCTAAATTATAGCCCATGATTTAATGTCATCCATTTCCACATCCTCAAGAACGTGAATGGAGGGAAATCCCGTTTAGTACCAAAGGCTCCCCATGGCTCTTTGCCGACAGAAGAGTTTATGAGCTTGCGACAGTGCGTTACACCCTTCAGAAACCGTCATAATTTTTGTAGCTAAGTTAGACGTTTCTTTGTCACCATTGCCTGAAAATAGTGAGAGACTGGGAGATGACTGGGCATCTGAGAATACTGCTTACAGAGCCAGGTCTTAAGCAAGATAGCTGGGGATGATGATTTACTTTTTCAACCATCCCTACCTAAGACCCCACAGCATGCAACACAACCTTTACAGGAAGTTGAGCTGATGAAGATTTTTTTAAATGATAAAACGCTGCCAAGTATAGCTTTAATAATAATTTAAGAAATGATTAAAGTATTTTGATTAAAGCTGTTATATATAGAAGAGAAAGCTAAAATATTTATTCTACAGTTAAATGAAAAAAATGTTCTCTTATAACAAACACAAAGACCTAGCGCACCAGTTGCCCAGTGTCTGGCACTCTTTGTGAACATTTCCCAGAATTACCGATGTCAGTGTCTGGCCAGTACAGTTATAAGTGTGTTTAAATATTTAAACTTAGGAAAGAAGAAGAATTTTTTGACTGAAATTTGTTATGGACGTTCTTGTTTTGGCATGAGTGTTTAAAAACCAAGGATCATGGATCTTATCAAGATATGAGCATGACAGGGAAAGGAAGAGAGGTCCGAGGATTTTGCCTGATTAAAATGTGCAGTGGCTTGCACTCTTAACACTCACTCTGAATCTTAAGTTCCAGATAAATATTCATAAATGCACTCACCACAGGTCTGGTAATGTTGTTCTGAAATTTAGAGGCCTGATTCTCCTTAAATCCCCAGATAGAGAGAGTTTTGGGGCAGGACCTAAGCAACAAACAAAAAAAACCCCAACAAAAAAACCTAGAACTGACACTGTTAGTACAACATCACAGGGTTCAAGCAATCACAGTAGAGTGGATGCCATTCTGCACCTAAAGTTTCCAGGATGCTCTCACACCTGTAGGCAACACAGGGAATATAAAGCAACATTCAACCATTTTTTCAGTATTTTCAAGCTTATTTTTCAGTATTTGAATAAAGCACCGTTTTCCAATTTTCTTTACTTAAAGATTAACTCCGCATCTCAGAGACATCCACGCTAACCAAAAAGACCCATCCATATAGAAGAGCTCAAATAATGCTCTGAATAACTCTTTCTTCTAAAAAAAGCTGCATTTCTCAGTATACATTTTTCAAGGTCCTCCTCCTCAATCCTCCTGTTGCTGTCTAGAGAGTGAAATCCTACACTGCGTTGTAAACTAAAGGGGAAGTGTAACCATCTTGTTATATAATATGAATACCAGGGAAGATTCAGTCAGATCAAAAAAGGGACTAGTTCAGAACGGAGCAAACAAAATTCTTCCTCCAACATAACTAGTCTGGGCAATTGCTATCTACAAATTTGTTACTGAGGGAAAGAGTGTAATGAGGTTTCCATAGAAAACAACAAACACTATCCAGCATCACAACAGTGAACATGACAAAATCAAATATAAGTTTTAGAAAGTTAAAAGTTTTAGGAGAATTTAAGTCTTCAAACTTGGAGACTTAAGCCATGTTTGATGTGATGTAAAAGTTGCATAATACCAGCTCCCTGATGGGTATTTGTGCAACTTCTTCTGAGGTATCTGATGCTGACTACAGCACTGAACCGGGGTCTGATCCAGCCTGAAAGATTCTGTGTCTCTTTACACATATTAAGATAGAATTAAAAATACAAGAAAAAGCAAACAATGCAGAGATATTCCTGATGATCCATTGCAGGAACACATTTAAGAAGAATAAGCTTTTTTCTTTTTCTTTTTTTTTTTTTTTTTTAAAAACAGAGTGGCAGGATAAATCTACTTGATTTTTTTTCATATTATAATTAAATTCCCAATCATGGAAAACAGACAAAAAACACTCTTTGTTTTCCCCTAGAGTTTTCTGTAGCAGCCATTATTCATGCCTTTGTTGAGCAGAACTCAGGTGGAACCAAGAAACCAGGAGCTAACCTGCTGCTCCTTTGTGGCTCTGATCTGGGTGTCCAAAGAACAAGGATTTGTCGCAGTCATTGGCTTGCCACCTGCCTGAGGCGTTCAACTGTATCTAGCACAATGATGCTGGAAAACATTAATGAGTAAATACACAATAACATTTGTATGTTTACAGCATCTGCGAAAGGTGTGCATAGGGCGATTTCTCTACTGTATGTTTCCAGAGCAAGTCAAACCCATTAATTAAATTCATGTTCTTGTCCTGCTGCAAAAGGAAAAACAGAGCTGATTTATGGGCACTGACAGCTGCAGGAACCAGGAGCTGGTTTTGCTCACTCCCTCCCCTTAATTAATTTTTAAGCATCTGGGTAGGTTGATTTCTCAGATTCTGAACATACGAAAGGCTGCACGTCCTCATCGTCTACAAAGAAGGAAAAGGAAGCTGCTCCATGCAGAGTACTGTCTGTCACACTGTCATGGTTTCTCAGTGCTGGCTGAATAGTGTCTACAGGAATTGGGTACCTGAACATCTCTGTGCCCAAGCAACTCGCAGGATGAAGCTGTAAAATGTCCCACTCATAAGACATTTCTTATCTAGTCATTATTTTGCTTGTCCTGACAACAAAAACTTTAAAATGAGAAAGTGGTACCTGAGGAACAATGTGATCTACTGCAACAAAAAATTCTCTTTTTAACAACAGATGCAGGGAAATTGCCAGAAATACCACCTTCTAGAGGGAAGATAAACATCTCTGTATTGCTACAGCACATAGCCATATATGCAAATAGCAATATACAGCAATACACCAGTATGTTCTTCTCCTCTTCTAGGTTCTTTAAACAGGAGACAGATTGCTAGCATTTTGGGCTGAAATTTGGAGGTAAGCAATCAGAACACATTTAACACCCAAGCTAAGAACAGGAAACTGGTACAGAAGTGGAAAATTTTGGATGCTGAACTTTCACCCTAGGCTTCTGGGAGATTTTTACTAATAAAGAACTGTACAAACATAGACAGAGTATGTTGACACTGCATCACCTGCCCAGCAGAGCCATATGCTGCTGTTGCAGACACTGCCAATAAAGATCAAAGCTTCCCATGGATTAATGAGCTGAACCTGGGTGTTACATGTTTCATACCATGCCGTAGACCTATATTGACCTCTACAGAGTGGAAGGTTGGGCCAGATGAACTCTGGAGCTCACTTCCAATAGATTATTTTATGATTCTGTACAACACTTCATAAAACATAAGACACATTTATTTTGTTGTGATTCATAGTCCAGGCAGCAGAAAGCCTGCTAGGAACAAGGATACTACCACCTAAAACAGCTCGTGATCACTAGTTGCCAGGAAGAAATAGCAGCCAGCATGGTCTACAAAAGTGGGGGAACAAACAACATAAAAATATCTCTTTCTGCCAGTGACCCACAGGGGCCTCACTAAAAGACAACTATAGTTAAGAACCTGCATCTAGACACAAATGGGCACGTGATAATGGACTGCAAGATCAACCAAAGAGACAGCACTATGCTAAGCTGCCTTAGCTAACGAAAAGGTGGTAATTCTCCAGAAATCTCTTGTACATATTTGAATATACCACTTCTTACAGTCCAGCAGTTTATGACATTTTCAATTTATGACAAAATGAGCAAAACCCAACTCATACAGGTGGCAACTGGAAGTTCAGCCCATGCCTCCAGGAACTGGCAAGACCACAGAGCTCTTCCAGACGATTACTGCCTATTTTCACCCGTGAATCAAGATCTCTCCTTTTGTCAGCTGGTTTTTACCACTCAGAAAACAACCTGTGCCTTTTCAGTTACTGATCAGGCTCTCCGCAAATCAGGGAGATTGATCAGAGCTCGAAGAATTGTTAAACAGCGTTCATTCAAGTGTTAACTGGTGCATGGTATCTCAGTTACGTGCTTATGTTCTTCATGTTGTTAGTGACAAGTCTGATATTTACAAGGAGGATAATGACAGAATTCAAGAACTAGCGTACTGATAAATATACAAAAGTCTTGAAAACTTTCAAATTCAAGAAAGATTGATAGAATAACTAACCTCAACATGATTATATTTCCTAGGTGCTTTTGTAAAGAAAACTGACTATTCATTTCTCTTCCTCCTCAGTTCTCCCAATAAACCAAGACAGCTATAGTTACCTACATTTTCACTTTTCCTCATCCCTGTAAAGCCTAGGGGAGTGTGCAGTTTTACAGTTGAAAGATTATTTCTTCACTCCAAGCATTCATAGAAACAATTTAGGATTTTCAAATTCAGCTTTGATTTCACAAAACTTCTCCCTTTCCTGACCTTGCAACAAAACCTTAAAGGCTTTGATTCCACTCCTAGCAAGGTCAATCACAGTTTTACCATCAACATGCAGTGGGCCTACATTTTATACAGTATCTCACATACAAAATGCATCTCAGCTTGCCTTGCACAAAGAGCACATTAATACAACCTTATGTAAACAATTATAGTGAAACACATGGGCAGAAACACAAAGAATGCATGGAAATCAGAGGTTTGTTCCACTGAAATTTGAATTAAGATGAAGAGTTGAACTGATCAAAAAGACCCCAAAAAAAAGCTATTGGACAACAGAGTTTGCAGCAGAGAAGGTATTTGAACAATACCACAAAAGCACACATGGGGCAGGGCCAGGGCTATTAGAGTAGGGAAGGAAACTGTGAGGGGAATGCAAACCTCAGGGCATAAATTAAAACCACTGTAGATAGCTGAACATTTTCTGAAACTGTTGGGGACAGCATGGAGTTCTAATACTTTTGACCAACAAATGAAAACAAGTAATGTCTACAACCAACTGATCTTCAGATCAGCTTGGAAGACCAAGTTATGAATTTGGGAAAGAAAGAGTTAAAGCCAGTATTGTTTGAGTAAAACATATGTTACTTCTCTTTGATCCTTAGGGTAAGGGAGGCTCTTTTCTTATGAAAAGTGCTGGTTGACTTCACACAACATTATACAACAGAGAAACTGTGTATGGTGCTTGAAAACTTCAGGGTGGGAGCTCCTAACGGAGCGGGACAATAAGTGGATCGGAGTGACAACTGTCCAGCCTGCGCAGAGAAAGCAGTACCCCATGCATACTTTGAGCAGAGGACAAATACAACTTTAGAAAACAAAAACCTAGAAAGCGATTCAAGAGCAGCACTGGAAGGTAAATACAGAAATAACTGCTGAGTGTCCAAAAGGTTAATTTTGTCCGGCACAAAACACACCCAGGATCTGAAGTGTACACCACATCTATGCCAAAGCAGGCTTAGGGTACTGCATTCAGATTTTGACTATATGACTTTGAGATAGCATGTTTTTCAGCAACTAAATGAAATGGAAAATGCAAATACGAGCTTCTGAGAGCCTAATGATTTTGTTTAAATTCCAGGTTATTTTGGAATGTGGAAACTACTTGCTGCTTGGATCCATGACAACCATGTAAATACTATACACTCGCTTTAGCGACCTACACCAACATGGTAAGCCATATTCCAAAGATCGGGTCTCAGGTCTATTGTAGCTGTGCCGTGCAATAAGTTGGAGTGACTGGGTGTGTAAGGCTTCATGCTTCTGTCTCAAAAAGAGTAATATAAAAAGTATTAAACATAAGCAAGCAGGATGTGGCAACATTCCTTGATTTACGAACACTGTTTTACACACCAGACAAGTATTAAGCTTCCCAGAATATCTCAAAAGGGATGTTGCTAAGCAAAGATGATGGTAAAAAGAGTATTTAATTAAGATGTCTGAGCGTAATTTGCAGGACTGACAGCCATGTTCCAAACTATCACCAAGCAGAAGAGGAAAAGCTCCAAATACAATGAAAAGAGGATATTTTTAACTCAAGTTTAAGTACAAATATAGAAAGGTTTATGCCTGATCCTGTCTGACAGACAAAATGAACTATTGGTTCAATTGCAAGCCAGCTTCTGCACATGTTCTTCTGTTAAATATCCAGCATTTGAGACTGAGTTTTCAGCACTCATTTTAACATTATAGGCAAACAGTCTCACTAATTCATTGCTTTTCCTTAAAGAAAAAACACACCCTACTTTTGGCTCAAAAGCCAGTCACACACATCAGACAGAAGTTCACAGTGAAATCAGTTATCACTTGACATGATATAATGGGTAAGCTTACAACTTACCAACAGCTATGACTCCCATCAACTCTCCTTTTTGGCATTTTCATTTTAAATTTCCAGGGAATTATAGAAACACATTTCCTAGGAGATTTAAAATAAGCAAACAAAACCCAATTATAAATTAAAAGAAAACCCTATAACTAACCTACTACAAATTTTGTTTAACAGACAAAAGCTATTCACAGGAGATAAGAATGCACTGTAAGGTTTAGTTAAGCAGGCTACATCTTTTGCATTTGTTAAATACAATCTGCGTCCTTTCAACATATGGCAAGAGGCCATGGATTTTATTTTTCATTTTACTGTCATTGTATGCATAAATGTTTAGTCCATGGCTTACACAAAGCAAATAAGGACATCAAGACAGAATTACACTGTAAGATTAATTAGAGATTGGAACAAAAATTAAATGGAAGAATCTACTTGGTAATTAATAATGACAGCTATATCATAAAGAATAGAATTAAGGCAAAAAGAGACACAAGACAACCTCAATAAGAGGTTGCATAAAAACAGGAACACAAAACGACTCATTCTTCATAAGCTTTATTATTTAATCCACCTAAAGTACTGATAGCACCTTTAACAGATGCACAGAAACATTCTCAACCCTTTGCAAGAGTATAATAAGTTTGAATAGGGCTATAAATCTTCAAAGTGCTGCACAAACATTAAGCTCTGAGAAGGACATGAAATGGTAGCATACAAGACAAGTGACTTGCTGTAGGGCAACAGAGCAACGCAATGAATCAAGGGTTCCCAGGCTCTCCTTAGCAATGAGTCACATCAGATATCTGGGCCACCTTAATTTGCATTTAGTTTTCAGTCATATTTCAGGCTTTTAATAGNTCTAAATATCACCTAGCAGTCAGACACTATGCATTGTTGTCTTCTTGACTTTGTAGGCCCACAGCAACCATGAAACTACCTATACAGCCAAGGGTACTTTCAAACCTGAAAGCTAGCAGTGAAATTTTATGAGAATTTTTCAGAGTTTACCCATAAATTCTAAAAAATATAATTGCAAGGAATATGTATGCAAAGACAGTGCAGCAAAACCAGCAGCAACAGCAATGACCATGAAATTGCCTTGTACTGTCCCTCCCGAGCCCCATTGCCTATGGATGCTGAATTCAGGAAAGAACTGCCTTGGCTTAGATCCTAGGAGAGTTCTGCTGAAACGGATCTCAAGGCCAGTAAAAACCTCACTCTCTTACAAGGAAAGCCTTGCAGGTTTCAAGAATGGTGCAAGCACAACTCTATCTGGATTTGCGCCTTGTAATGTAAGCTGCACTGAGATTTTTCAAGTTATTGTCACTCAAGCAGACAGATGCCAAGAATGAAAGAAAGCACGTAGCCCAAATTCTAAAATCCGCAGCAAAATACATTACCCACTTCACTGAAATGAGCTTGACTTGGTGATTAATATTCAGTACAGGTTTGCGTGCACACACAGATCCACATGGGCATATGCCCACATTCCACTCACTACAAGAAATACAGAAAATATTGGTATTTTTAAAGGAGAAAATGCATCCACATTGTTTCATTCTAATTCTATCAGTATCTCATGAATTTATCTGTCTCTCTGTAAATTCTTAACAGAAAATATTTTGCTGAATTTTCCATTTAGCCTGGAGCACACATATCTGAAAGAACAATAGCTTTACCAATACCTAGAATATTACTGCAATGCCAGAGGCATTTCTTAAGTTTCAAAGTTTGTGAAAATCTGAAGCAGAAAGTTCTGACAAGCATACAGTAAAGGTAAACTTTTAGCTGATACTACAAATATCCTGGCTCCCAGCAAAGAAAAAAAAGAAATCCCATAATACTGCATATTGGAAAATTTTCTAATTTTATTGTTGTTGTTTAAAGTATAAACACTTCACATGAGTCCTAATCCACTGTGGCAGGCAAGCTCACGGTCACTTTAAGCAGGTTAGCATTCCAGTTCAGCTCAAGGGGATGAGCATACTACTCAAGTGATTTGTTTGAGCATTGTCTAAATTAAAAATTCACAATGGCACAAAGAGAAGGTAGTTATATTTCCACATTGTTTGCAGTAGACAGCCTACATCTCAGAGTATCCTTCTTATTTGTGTCGGCACATGAAGAAACCACTTGCAAAGTGTTGTTTTACTATTGCAGGATCAAGACATTTAAAGCAAACCTTTCAAGCAGTCGATGGAGTACAATCTGAAAGGTAGGATTATTTTTTTTTAATCCTCCTTGTATAGGTTTAAAACTTACTGGCCATTTACTATTGCAACTTCAGCACTCCACAACAGAGAACATCACTGGATTATTTTTCTCTCTGCGGTACTCCACCATATTTTCTAATGATGATGCTTTGCTGCTACGGGCGCTGGTGACAGAACAGGTTCTGAACTGTGTTTCTTTCCAACCCCTGATATTTCAGGTGTAACAAATAAAAGCTTGCTAGTTTCCGCTTTGAAGTTTAAAAAATGATACTGTAAAGAAGAAATACAAGAATACAAAATTGACTCATCCTAAGTCAATTAACACAGGTGAAAAATGGAAGGAGAAAATGTGGAAATGCAGGCAGATGGTACAGGAAGAACAAGCTAAGGCAAGGGGGGAAAGAAAGAGGGGGATTTGGGGAAGGGGAACAAATGGAAAACATAAGGATTGATTTGGCGGAGAGGGAGAGCATGCTGACTTCTAACATTTCCCTTACGAAGAGCCGCAGGTTATTACATCAAATGGTCAAACGCAATATCCTGACAATTTTAAGAAAGCTCCTTGA
>WAAD01026159.1:56221-78509 GCA_013389945.1 Fregata magnificens
ACACAATATGGATGCACCCAGCGTAAAAGGCTCGTGGTCTTCAGGATGCTCAGACCAGGCCACTGAACATGGCTGAAATTACAGAATATCACTGAAGCGGGATAGAGCAGTTCAAACTTAGGTTTGATCCTCCACCTAATACGACAAGGGGAAATACCTGGGACAGGCATTAGGTAACACCTCGCAGTACAGATATTTCTAGCAAGAACCAGGAAGCAGCCTCTTGTGTAGGTACAGAATAGGAACTATATGAGAAGACAGGGAACAGAGGAGTATTTTGGAGTATTCAAATATTTCAGAAATCATTAGGAGCAAAAAGCAGCTTTTAACAGCTACACTAAAATGATGCGAACATGGAACAGAATTTCCAAATTGTAGCTTTTATTTTTACTGCAACGTCTCTATAAGCTATCTCATAGTCTAAAACAAACATAAAAAACTGGAACTTAGACATTTATGGCATACATCAATTGCCATGCACTTTTCTTTCAGCAACCTCATGCAACCAAGACAAACAAGTTCTCTGTATGATGTCTTCCTACCATTCCCTTGAGAAGTCCCTGAGGCATAAGAGCAATGACCCTTTGAAATCCATAACCAGGACTTCAGTAGTTGTGTTTCCAAAGCTGGGGAGCAAATAATGAGACAATTTTACCAACAGGAAGAGCAAACTGCTTGGACTACCATGGACCTACTCCCTGTTTAAGACCTTTTTATTTATCTATATGTATATGTGTATGATACCTAAGGAGAGGTACATGTATATAGAAATACAGCCTTGCAACCTAACCTGTCATGTCATTTCTTTATCACAAAGATTATGGCATAAAAATGACAAGCCACTCCCTCTAGCTGAAGCTGAGCTGTTCTGCAAGACTGGACAAATGAGGCAAATGAGTCATGTTTTTCTCTTGAAAAGATTCACTGCATCATATATATGACACACATGAAGTCTCCACTGTCCTCAGGGAGGAAAGTCACAAATCAGCTGCCAATGCTCAGTTTCTACCGGTACCACTGTTATGCCAGTGGGACCCAGATTCTCTGCAGTGTAATGCCTACCTAGCAGAAAAAGAAGTTATCCGTATGGACAACCCGTCCTCAGACCCTATTCAACCTTCCATTTCACTAAGCCCAGGCCAATCTATTGTATATCACACAGATGTATATCATCCGGTCAGGATACAGCCTTTTAAGTAGAGTCAGAAAAATAGAGCATTTTAAAGGATTTCTTATTCCAACTCCATTATTAATTGTGTTCACTATAATACTTTTAGCATTCTGGTGACACTTTGGTGAATTTTAAGAACCCAAGCCCAAAACTGAAATCCACAGCACTCTCTAGAAGTCCACAGACACTGCACTTCCACCCAGATGTCTAGGTGACTAAAGCTGTTTTGATGGACATATGAGAGCTACTACCATCTTGACAGGTCTCAGCAAAATATCTCCTGCCAAGCTCATCTGGAAATTGTAAAATAAGCAGACAATTTGTATTAGGAATCAGGAAAGGCTGTCCAGCCAAATACATGATAGATCAGGGGGTCTAAGTTAAGAGCTAGGATTTATAATCAAATATCCACATGTGTCTAAGCCAGGAGGGACAAGGCACTTCAGCTGGATACCCAGCCAAGTCTGCTGAGAGCTTATGAATCCCTTGCCCTAGAGTGTGACCATACCAGATTTCCTGTGGCCTGAAACCACATGGTGTTGCTGAGGCTCCAAAGCCTGGCAGGTGCATTAAGGCCACATCTCACACAGACTTCAACCTAAAACACAACAGCCACAGCAACTCCCAGTCAAAACCACAGGGGAGGCGGTGATTATTTTACATGGTATTCAAAGGGTTAGAGAATTCCCTCATAAATTAGGAGCCCTGGTTCAGCTTGACCCTCAGCTTCAAAGCCATGTCTCACAGCTGTCAAAGTCACATCCTCAATGGCATGCTGTGAGGAAGGCTGCTGAAGCCTGCCACTGGGAAGGGAGCTGTTCCAGGCGAAGCGTAAGCAAAGGATCCTGTGAATTGTAGCTCCGTGGCAGCACTATCTCAGCCCCTGATTCTAGGGCTCTTTCTATTTAAGTGTTTTTAAAAAGCCATTGGATGCAACCAAGGTTTTTTCAGACCAAGGGTTGGAACCCAAAGTCACACAAGCTTGCAAAGAGACACTTTAACCTACCAAGAGAGATGAGATTTCAGATACAGTCCCTCTTTGTTACATAAGAATTGGCTATAGCTATTTTGAGGCTCCAGCTGTGTTCCCAAACACAGATCCCCACTTGGGCCTAGCCTAACACAATTACTGAATCAAATATAGTTTCTCTGCTGATTGCTTCTTTCACGCGTACATGACCATCTGCTTATCATACCCATTTTTTGCCTTGTCACCCATTTAGACCACACATCCCTTGGGAAGGAGCGCATTTCTATGTTTGCCTCTGCACAATATGGACTTAAACATGATTCGGGGTTTTAGGCCCCACTAGAGTACAAGCTAT
Organism: Fregata magnificens; assembly: GCA_013389945.1. Lineage (NCBI taxonomy): Eukaryota > Metazoa > Chordata > Aves > Suliformes > Fregatidae > Fregata > Fregata magnificens. The sequence goes on from WAAD01026159.1 coordinate 58,718, forward strand.
TATATTCTATAGGTTTAACAATTTTAAAAGACAGGAAATATAAACTTCAGTAACTTAAATACCAGACAGTCATGTAAGTTTGGGAAGACCAGATGTAGGGATTAAGCTTGGCTGAAGAGGAAATGAGTGTTTTTATGCTACAAGCTATATTTGTTTTTCGTTTGTGCAAACTGGCTAATGATTGTGAGAGTTTTACCCTTTGCTCCACTCTTCCTTTTAATCATCAAAAATAAAACAAACATTTTTGTATGGTAAATAATGGGGGTAGGGAAATGTTCTACAACCTAGTGCTGTGAGTGATGAGGAACTAGTCAGAGAGAATGCATTTCCTCTTAAATATCTTATAAATCTTTAAAATCAATTGCAAAGAGCATAACAGGAAAAAAAGACATGTTCAGATCACCTCTAAGTTGTAGCTCGTGCCCTCTAGGGCATGCTACTGCAGTAATAAGGGCCTCACAAAAAGGTCCACCTTCCCTGTGAGCTGCCTTACTTTCCCAGAGGTGTTTACAAAAAAGCCTACAGCTACCAGAGAGATTAGACAGTGAATGAAATAGTACAAGAACGACTTTAAAATGAAAAATGTTGGTAGAGTAGAAATAGGAATCTATGATGAAAATAAAACATGGGACTTCATATACTGACTAATACAGTCAGGAAGCCACTATGGGTAAGTGGAAGATCTGGCTGACCTTACTGGTTTGGAGGAGGAGGAGCTAGTAGGACTTAACATAGCTATGCATATTATTACATTTTTTTGTAAGATCAGCTTAGGCAATAACCAACAGCGACAACTCAAAACAAAGCACCTTTTGTAAAACTGATAGCAGCTACTTTTCATTACCCTCCCCTTCTGCCAGCACACCTGCAAACAGGTGCAGGTGTGCTCAAGCTGAACTGGCAACACTCAAGCTTCCCTGCCTTGAGACCTGCCCGCCACTGCACCTTGGCTTGGTGCAAAACAGCTGCATGAAAAAGCAAGAAGGTGAAGGGGCAAGGTGGGAGCAGAAATGCCATCAGGATGTGATAAAAACGTAGCTAGATGCATGGGGGCACGGGGAGAGAGCAGCTATAAAGAAGGGAAGCAGTTTCTGATGTTGCAGTTTCTGATGTTGCAGTTGCATGAACTCAGATGCTCCCCATACCAGGTAAAGTATTTACACTGGCATGTAACAACTGGCAGGAATTGCCATTGCCAACTATACTGGTACAGTTTCCTGGTATTACAACTACACCTACGTAAGATAATTAGCATGTATTTTTCTAATATCAGCAGGACTGGGCTATATCTGACCTTTTCTCAGCTCTTTGAGTGAGAATATGAATGTAAGCAGACATTTCCATTTCTCTGAGTGTCCTGACTGCCAGAGTCATTTCTCATCAGATTGTAGCCGGACACCACGCTGGCAGGATGCTCTTCCCCAGCATTGAGAAATGCCACAGCATGCACCCACAATTAGAGGACATAATTGACTCCTGCACAGTAGACACACCTCTCAGCTAGGAGACTGCACTCTCCCTTGGATACTGTTATGAACAATCCGAAGATATAATATGCAGTTTGTACTATTTCATGTACATAGTAATTAGTGTTGACTGCTCATGTTGTAATCCTGGGACAAAGAGCACAGTAAGTGCAAATTCTTGTCAATTATTATTATTATTGCAAATTTCCTGGATAAACACTTAATACATGCATAAATTTTCAGATGACACCACGCAGATAGAGGTTAAAATCATGATAACATTAGTCCCACTGGTTATTTGGTGAGTAGGCCATAGTTTGGTGATTAGCTGTTGCTGTGTTGGTGGTGCACTGGGCAAGCAGAATGTTTGTTATTTGGGTGTTTGATATTAAACCAGTTTGCTCTGTAATCTCCTGAAAAGTGTGGGATTAAGCTAATTAGAAACAATTGTGTTTAAGTGTCACTTGGTTTGCTTTTCCCCTTGCTATGACTGCTCGCATACCTTTGTCGTTTAAGGATTCTGTTATTCTGTCATGTATTACCTTGCTGAAGCAAAAGCTACTTCCTCAGTAACAAAAGAACTACTCTATGTCAGAAGCCATAACAGAACAAGTCCTATAAATTCCTGGATAACAAGCAACACATGCTTCTGAGGCATAAGAATCTCCAGGTTTTGATACCTGTCCTGGTTAAAGCTACTTTTCTCCCTTGAAAAACCTACAATGAGTGTAAATCATTTTCATGGCTTCATCTGGAAGAAGCATAAATTATACCCCTAAGTCCCTATGCACAAAACCAACCCCAAATTTCATGCCTTGAATAGCATACAGAATACATCAAATTCTTCCCTCACTGAAAAAAACAGCCATTGTCTGTACACAGGGCCAGTGTGTACTATCACCCAAAAGTTTCACAGCAGTTTGAAGTTTGAAGCAGGCACAGAAGCACATAAAGAATCAGGCCATTGCCTCAAACAACGTACAATCCATGGGCTCAATTCAGCCTGGCCAGGGAGAAAAAAGGGGAAGAATCATCTTCAAAAAAATATATAAATATTCTCAACAGCTGAAGATAGTGTAAGGACTATTTGCATTCATGCAATGATGACATTAATCTGTGAAACACAGGGGATACAATTTGAAAAGGAGCCAGCAGAGAGTGGCAATGAGAGTCAAACAGCTAAATCTGACTGCCGTAAGCCACCACTGTAGTTATGCTGTGGCTAAAGAAGTTTTATACGAGTCTTTGATAGGCCCCTCTGTGTCAACTTCTCTTATCTTCACAGTTAGCTGTACTAGGGATGCATGCAAACCGTTCAGTGGGCAAATAAAGCCTCAGTGGAGAATAAAAGTGGCTGGTAGACCTGTGCAGCTCTCCAGCTTTGTTAGTAAAGTAAATGAAAAGAGCACATTGGAGGGGGAGGAGTAACGAGGGGAAGGACAGGCAATTATAACCTTGGCAATAACCTTGTGCTGGCAGGATAGCATAAGGCTCTTTCCAGCAGACACTCTGACACTCCGTATTCACAAATATAGAGCCTGCCTCCCTCAAAACAGGAGGGTAAACCAAGCTGCACCAGGGAAAACACTTGCACAGTTCCCTGTTCTTGCAGAGCAATGCCGACAGCAGGGCCTGCAGGGTGACTCGAGTCAATCCGCAGGTCATACTCCATCAGCGGGATGACACAGCCAGGTATTCTCACTAGGGCTGGACTGCATGGAAATGACACTTCAGTGCTGCACTTCAAGAAAGTGTGAACAAAGAGACTGAAGTCAATTCAGGTACAGAAAAAACAGACAAAAAGAACCCATGAGGTAGGACCCGCTTCCTATAAGGGAGCATATTATGGTATTTCTTCAGGTTAGTTCATTTATTTTAGATTACATATGACAATTCAGTTGTTCCCTGAAGCACTTTTAAAACAAACTTCCAGACTAAGAATCAGTCAGAAAAAAGGAATGTAGACAGATTTCAGTCCAGCTTTAAGTATTGGTCTTAATGCAGAGTTAAGCACAGACTAGTTATCAAATTGTTGCCTCTGTAACAGCTATGCTAAGACGAGAGTTGCCAAAGGCTCTAGACACTTGCTGAAAAAGATCAGACATTCTACATGGTTTTATCTTTCACAGTTTTTTTGGCTGTCACCTATATGCTAAATGTGACTGCTCAAGCCAAACTGGGCTGTCACTTTCAGGTACAAGAGTGGAGCTGATCTGGAGTTTTGTGGGAAAATAATTTGTTTTCAGAAGACATTATCTGTCAACTCCAACGGTTTCATCAGCAGTGTTAGTCTTCACAGAGCATTAGCAGGAAAGGATTCTGGGCCCAGAACAGGTGGTTGGTTGGTTTTTCCTCCCCCCTCCCTCTCTCTTTGGAGGCCCTCTGGCCTCAGAATAGTGACTAAGGTCAGGAAAAAACCCACAGGATTTGAAGAGTTCTCTGTATTTTAAGCAAAGTGAGCCAGTTCTTACAGATGATAGTCACCCAAAAGTAGTGATCAGCCTGCACAGCGCGTGGCTAATGAAGTTATGTCCCTGCTCTTTCTTCCTTTACAACCTTTCCCCCATTATCTTCTCTCTCCCCCTCTACCACAGGCTGGTGGGTTTTTTCTTCTGTATGTTTACTAGTTCTCTAAATTTCTAAATATAGTTGTTCTCAGCTCTACCATCTGTCCCACAGTCTTTCTGTGCTTCTTTGATATTATCTGTCATCCAGAGCAATTGTTCCTCTGCCTCCACCCCTCAGTAACACATTGTGCTTTCCTCCCCCAACCTAGACACACCCGACCCTTTCTCAGACCTTGGCACATGCAGAGGACAGCCTCTGAAATCATCTGAGAGGTGTGAATGCTTACTCGGCACAGAAGGCAAACCGCACCTCCCACTAGGAGAAGCTTGCCAAGTGCTAGAGCTCTCTAAGGTTATTCCCACCCGAAATTCTTTATATTCCCTCTATACATATTTCTCAGCAGACACTTTCTCTTCCCACATTTGTTTCTGTGAATATGTCTCCTAGCTGATTAGCATTTGCAATCTATACAAGACCTTGCTATTAAAAAAACCCCACTAAGTGAATTGTGTCTGTGTTAGTAGTGAGGCAGCCAGGCTTAATTTTGATGAGTGGCATTTTGTGTCCTTTGCAAAGAGACTGGTAGCTCAGGCTGGTACCCTGAGAATGGGCAGGTTTCACTGAGGAATGCAAAGCACAGAAGGGAAGATGGTGAAGACACTGGCAGGGTCTAGTCTAGGTGCCTCTACTGGAAAAAGTGAGCAGAAATAAGTGCTCCAGGCCCCTGGGAGATGCATCATTCAGGCTCAGCAGCCCAGATAATACACACATAGGAAAAAACTCCTTAATTTGTAATCTACAGTGGGAAAGGATGGAGGAGAGAGAAAAGCCAAAGAAACAACAAAAGCTCATAAAGCACCAAGGGGTGTGTGAGGGGGAAACACAAACAAAAAACCCCAACTGGCTTTTAAAAAGAATGACCCATATCAAAAGTCACCAAGCCAGAGTTTATCAATTTGAGACCTACTAGGAAAGCTATTTTAATATGCTGTCCCCTCACCTTTCTGCCTCTGCTCTTGGAAGGGATAAAAAGAAAAACAAAAAAACAAGACAGAAGAAAAAACGCACCATGAACAAAAATAAGATTGGCCTTTCTCTGTTTCTATGTAAACTTCCAAGAATATCAAGAAAGATTGTCAAACCATTTTTATTTCTCCAAAATGTCTGCCCTTCCCTTTTCATGACATTATCTTTCGTTTGCCTTTTGTTTATTCATAACACAGCTACAGTTTAAATAGACAATAGAAGCTATGTTATTACAAAATTTAAAATCAGATACGTTGTGTTTCTCAAATCTGATAAAGCAAAAGAGACTTCTCTTAAAGCACATTGTGGCTTGTAATGCAAGGTTACGTTTTTGGAGTCAGACACTATTCTTCTTATTATCAGCAAGGTGTCACACCTTAAGAAAAGTCCCATTTCATTCTCTTAGCAGGTGCCGTCATAAAAATATTTAACAGCCTCCCCTTTTTCAGCATTTGCTTTACTGATGGGATTGGTGTTCTGCTCTCCTCAAATTAAGTCTAATTACTACCTCCTTAATAACCATAGTAGGATTTTTTCCAGCTGGCTTTAAAATAGTTGCTCTTCTGTATCATTTTCTTTTAAAAGAAGAAAGTCACTCTTTCATGACATCAGGTCTTCCTGGTCTCTCTGTGAACACTCATTTAGTACATTGCAAGGACATTATATCTAGACTGTCTTTTGCGTGGTCAACTAAAGGTCTGCTGGGGTGGCTGGGGGAAACACACACAGAGTTGGGCCTCTTCCAACTCCTTCACTGAAGAAAAGTATCATAACTTTAACTGAAGCAAGCACTGACACTGAATATGCAAACCACAAGGCTATCCTACTCTCTCATACTGCAAGAATCCGATTATTTTGTAGAAACTGCTACAAGCTCAACCTCAGAGACACACTTTAGAAGATTCATAGAATAGAATCATAGAATCATTTAGGTTGGAAATACCTTTAAAATCATCGAGCCCAACTGTAAACCTAACACTGCCAAGTCCACCACTAAACCATGTCCCTAAGTACCGCATCTACACCTCTTTTAAATACCTCCAGGGATGGTGACTCAACCACTTCCCTGGGCAGCCTCTTCCAATGCTTGATAACCCTTTCGGTGAAAAAATTTTTCCTAATATCCAATCTAAACCTCCCCTGACGCAACTTGAGGCCATTTCCTCTCGTCCTATCGCTAGTTTCTTGGGAGAAGAGTCCAACACCCGCTTCCCTACAACCTCCTTTCAGGTAGTTGTAGAGAGCGATAAGGTCTCCCCTCAGCCTCCTGTTCTCCAGACTAAACAAGCCCCGCTCCCTCAGCCCCTCCTCATAAGACTTGTGCTCTAGGCCCTTCACCAGCTTCGTTGCCCTTCTCTGGACACGCTCCAGCACCTCAATGTCCTTCTTATAGTGAGGGGCCCAAAACTGAACACAGTATTCAAGGTGCGGCCTCAACAGTGTCGAGTACAGAGGGACAATCACTTCCCTGCTCCTGCTGGCCACATGATTCAGCAGCTACTCAAAGCTGGAAAAGTGAAAGTTCAAGATTAAGCAGAGTGAAAAAAATTTAATTCTAGGCCTCCCTCATTCCTCTCACCCAAACAGCTCTATCTCCTTCCTGTAAATGCTCCAAGTGTTCCAGTGTGTGTTTAAAAAAAAAAAAAATGTGTACTTAACATTTTCGTAGAGCTTTAATGCCAGATGATGTGTTAGTGTTCAGGATTAAGTGACTGCATAATAACCAGTAACAGAAATTTACAGGCCTTCAGGAATTTCATGATTGAGAAAGAATGATGTCCAGGATTAATGGCAACTTGATTTGAATTCTGAGGATCTAAATGTTAAGGCCAAGCATTTTACTTCTGCTTTAGACAGGCAGCCTTTTTTGGGGGGAACTAGCCACGAAAGTGTTCTGCAAGGGAGCAGTCCGCATCATGTCGATTCATCTGAAATTATCTAATCAATTTAGCAGCACAGAATATCTAACAGAATAAACATCTTAAAAAGGCAAAAAATGTTTGACCCTAAAAGGATGCAATGTTTCTAAACTCCGTATCAGATAACATATCATTATCCATTGCTTGAGCTCTCTAATCCTTTTTTATTGCAAGTCTGTAGCATGTGCTTGATTCAAACTGCTCCAGACAGGAGCTTATTAAACTACTTATAAAATCATAGAACCATTAAGGTTGGAAAAGACCTCTAAGATCACCAAGTCCAACCATCAACTAACACCACCATGACTCCTAAACTAGGCCCTGGAGTGCCACGTCTACACCTTTTTTGAACGCCTCCAGGGTTGACGACTCCACCACCTCTCTGGGCAGCCTGTTCCAATGCCTAACCACTCTTTCCGTAAAGAAATTCTTCCTGATGTCCAATCTAAACCTCCCCTGACACAACTTGAGGCCATTTCCTCTCGTCCTATCGCTAGTTTCTTGGGAGAAGAATCCAACACCCGCTTCACTACAACCTCCTTTCAGGTGGTTGTAGAGAGCGATAAGGTCTCCCCTCAGCCTCCTCTTCTCCAAACTAAACAATCCCAGTTCTCTCAGCCACTCCTCAGAAGACTTGTTTTCTAGTCCCTTCACCAGCNTCCACCGGGCAGCTTTCCAGCCACTCTTCCCCAAGCCTGTGGCATTGCATGGGGTTGTTGTGACCCATGTGCAGGACCCGGCACTTGGCCTTGTTAAACCTCATACAATTGGCCTCGGCCCATCGATCCAGCCTATCCAGATCCCTCTGCAGGGCCTTCCTTCCCTCGAGCAGATTGACACTCCCACCCATTCCATTAATGGAACTATGAACATCACACAATACACAAGTCTTTAGAGCAAGGTACCTAAAACAAGATAAGTAGGATTAAAGCATGCCTTTTCACGCTATAAAAGCAATTTGCTCCCCAGACTTATTTGCCAACTTGACTTGAAACATTATTATAAATACAGAAGAAAAGGGCAAGGGAAAAAAAAAAAAGACAACAGTGTTCAGACAGTGACATTGTAAAACCATATTCCTATTTCAGGGATGAGAAATAGTTTATTAAGATAATACAAGAAAGTATTTTCCATATGTAATAGTTCATTAATGCCAGAGGACAGATCCAGTTGTAACTAATCAGTGGAAAAGCTTAATGCAGTAGCTGCAGAAATAATTCAAACACTAACTGTAATTAAAAAAAACATCCAGGAAAGTGCTTCCTAAGAAAACAACAACAGTAATTTCCATTTATAACTGCTTTCTATGATGATCACAAGCGTCTTTACAACAGATTAAAGGATAAAACCTATGAGCAAGATTTTGTGATTTAAAAATCACAAAAAGTTATAAATAAAAGCACTGAGTAGGAAATTCGTCAGATAAAAGTTTAAACAGAAGCAGCCTGACCTGAAGCATCCACACCCTGCTAAAAGCAGTATCTGTTCTCAGAACTGGTCCGCATACAAACCAGGACTGGTTTCACCAAACCCGTAAACTTTAAAGCCAAGCCAAACTCTGTGTGGACGTTTCAGTGGGCTCACATGGCAACTGACAGCAATTGAAGTTATCATGATTTAGCAGAGCTGAAATAATATTTGCATACTCTTAGCCTACGGCAAACATGAGGGATGGTAAGAGTCTGTATAGAAAGAGGCTTAACATAAGCCAAGTTACATTGCCTTTCCCATGAACAGAGATCACACAGTGACGTATCTAACATGGGGTAACCTGCCGACCACTGAGACTTGAAGGTTGAGTCTATCAACAGCTGGTCAAGTGGATGCAGTTTTTGTTCTTTCAGTTTAGATGCAGGTTTAAGCTAAAACTAAAGATGTCAGTCAAACAAGTGTCCACATAGGGCTTAGCTCAACTGAATTAGCTTCAAATCAGTCTTAACCTAAAGAAGGGCTATAAGTAATTCAGCTTTTAACACGATCAAAGCAAACTGTACTAAGAATTCCTCTTTGGCTGGAAAAGATGGCTACGCCAGCCAGCCTAAATAAGCCCCATATCTAGTCAAACCTGTCCAAACAACTTTGTACTGTAGAGCGACTGCACATAAGGCGGGTCTGTACACATGACCACCTCACCAGTTATTGCATCCTCTTCAGATGAAAAACCCCGTATCAGAATTCCTGCTATGACATTGTTGAGGGGTGGGGGACAATGACACGCAGCACAAGATCAGCAGAAACGTGGAAGGGAGAATGCATTTAAGGAAGAGAGAGCAGCAGCACCAAGACAGAGGAAGCAAAGCAGCTGGCTTACAAGCCATCCCAACAGGCACCAAGCTACAACAAGCTGGCTGTTAGTACCATGACAGAAGTTTCTGCTACAAAACAGTTCACATGCAGACAAAGACAAAAAGCATAGGTAGGCGCAGCTACACCATAACTAAAACCAGCTGCTGAATGGTTGTAGGCCCTTAGAGGCTCTAGGAATGAGGGGCTTGACATCAGGCATTTTGTTCAGTGCTAACACGAGAGGAAGTCAGATTTTAAAGGAAAAAAAGTGAGACGATAAACCCATACAACAGAGAGTTGTGATTGTAATTTCTGCTAGCATAGTCACTGGTTTGCAGTTCAGGCCATGCCTGGTAAGAATAAATTTCCTGTGGTGTTTTGTGCATAAATCACTCTAGAAAATACCCAGACCTTGCATCATCAATTTCTGTTTTATGGGAAGGGAGCTGCTGTCCTTAGGCAACGGCAAAAGTATGTGAGGTTGTAGAACATCTCAAGAGAAAAAAAAAAAGCCTGAATAACGACGGACAAAACATATTAACAACCTGTCCTGACTTGATTAACTTGATTTTTACCACAGTAAAAAGCAGGTGCAACACACTGCATATAATAAAGTGCCAACCCCAGCAATATGTCCATGTCTAACTAAGAGATAGTTCCACAAAAATGTCACCTCAGTGCTCAGTAGCTGTCACAGAGCCAACTGAGTGGGGACAGGAGTTATTAGGAAAGAATAAATCTGTGGTTCCCCACACCTTGAGAACTCTGCATTTGTGGTTCCTACACCTCAGGTAGGAAGGACGTTGAAATGCAAAAGGCCCAGAGAACCACCACAAGGACAGTCTATAGGCATGAAACAATGTCAGTATGGGTAACATTTAAAAAGACGAGGATTCTTCAGACTGCATCAGAACTGAAGTGGCAGTATAGGACCTGTACTACACTGACAATAGGACATGATGCTCACCATCTGTTCTAATACAAGAACTGGAAGGGTTCTTACTGCTAGTAAGAACCAGGTTCAAGTCAAACAAAAGCAGCTGCTTCTTCACACAGGCAAGGCTGGGCTGTGAAACTCCCGAGTAAAGGATGCTGTAGATGCTAACAGTTTACTGGGGTTCAGAAAACAACTGGACAAATTCATGGAAGAGAAGTGCATCAATAGCTGCCAAATAAAAAAAAAAAATAACCACTACTCTCTGACTTCAGAGTCTCCAAATCAGAAAACTCCTTAGGAAAATAGTCTGGGAGAACACCACTATCCGTTTAGGAACTGTTAAATTCTTCCCCAGATTTTTCCCCAACTAAAGGCCACTGTCAATGTGAGATAGCAACCTAGAAAGACCTTGAACTGTACTGCACCCATTCCTGTGTTGGCATCTTTCTTTTTAGCTAATAAAACCCTTCTAAACATGAGTATCATTTTGAATGCAATTGCCCATACATTAATTTCATAATGCTTCACTCACTTCCCCTCTCCCTTGCCTTCCCTCTCTCTCTTTTCAGATTAAAGAAAATCCAGATGGGGTGCAGGTGCTGCAAAATGATACAAAGGTACAACAGAACACAAGTTGCTTAGACTGAATAAAATAAATGCATTAAAACATGTGTCTGTGCTCCCCTACACCTGTTGCTTAAATCAAGCCTATTTACATGGTTGGAATATTCCTGAAGTTTACAGTATCTTTAAAGTCATGCCAGAGCATAGGCATACTGATCTCCTGTGAAAGTCCTTTTGATTTACTGTAATTGAGGTCCATTTCTATAATTCCTATCCCACAGAAAAATTATGTGCCATTGAAATCTCATCTTTACCAAAGCTTTTTCTCATTTAGGTAGCATGACCTTCCCTCAATTCAGTAGAATGAGGAGCACAGACTTTGTCAGATCCTCCCTCTCTCCTAAGCAATGAAAATGAACTACAGATCCTTGCCTCCATCATGACTTTTAAATGTAGTTAGTTGTGGGAACAATTCCCACATTAAAAGTCTCCCTGGAGAGGGAGACTAGCTAGTTTTAGAAAGACAACACTTCAGCCCCACTTCATGATTACTCCTTCCCTTGGCCACATCTCTAGAATAGGTAAGGAAGTGGGAAAGAAAGCTGGTGCCATGAGAGAAAGAGAGAAGATAAAGAGAGAGGCTCTGGAAGAAATAAGTCAAGGAAAAGCTGGGAGCAAGAGAAAAAAAAATAAGGAAGAAAGGAAAAAGGAGGGGACAAAAATGAAAAAGGACAAAAAGATAAGACTTGAAAGGAAGAACACCAGGAAAAAAAAAAAGGGAGATATTTTAGCAACTACATGAGGACATATTAATTAACAATCTATGTGATGACTACTCATTGGCTAATCTACCCCCCAGAGAAAATAAAAAATAAAGCTGGAAACATGCAACAACCAGCACAAGGTTCTCTGACATCCTTTTTAAGCTCCTGGCGAATCTCACTACAGGGGTTAGCTATGGTCAGTCCCAGGGGACAGCAGCCTACAGCACAGTCCAGCATTTCCACTCAGTTTATCTCATTCTCAGGACCCCAGGTAAAGCTCAGTCACATCAGTTTCTCAAGATCTCCAGCTTAAAAATTAAGCTTAATCCTTTTTCTAATTATATTGATTAACAGCATAATTAACATTTGCTCTACAAATTTTCCTTACTCCAGCTATATTTTTGATCCAGAAGAAGTACAATCGCCTGGATGCGTTCATGAAGTAAACAGCTACAAACACAGTGAGCAAGGCAGCAATAAATCCAAATTCAAAGAGAATAGTGAAATTCAAGAACACAAAAATGAACTCCAGAAGGATGAGCTAAACAGAACAGAAAATAAAACCCAGGTAAACAGCACAAAAGAAACTCTCTGGAACCATGGAGACAATGATTTTCAAGAGGATGGCCTTGTGAACTGCGTTGCAAAGCTTGATGTTGCAGTCAATGGTGGCAACTCCTGCACAGGAGTGCACCCCATGCTCAATCCCAACACAAACCCAGTGAAAGAAGCCAGTGAACAAGGACCCTCCAGCCAGTCAGCAGAGTCTCCTTCAGCCAGCAATAGAGATTTTTACACCAAATTAAACAGGTCTGGCCAAGAACTTGACCTAGAGGCAGACAGGCAGAGGAAGGCAGCCTGCAATGAGCCAAACAGTATTCAAGATGAGACCTCCCAATCTACAGACGATAGCATCTTTCCCAAAGGAGGTGCAATACTGGAGACACAAAACAATGCAATACAACTGCCAGATATTGATTATCCCCAAAATGGCAATCAAACCAGGAACTATGTTGAAAAATGTAGCTTTTCAGTCAACTGTGCACATTCAGACCAAAACACTGGGCCTTCGGCAATACAGGACCAGGACCTTCGTGTAACCCCACCTTCGCCTATGAAGGAGAACAGTATTGAACCTTTTAAAACTGACTCCGCAAGTTTGAGTGAGGGTATTCCTGGTGCTATCATTGCCATGGCTGTTACCAAAGTAGCGCAGGCACCCACACACACCAACCACAAAGACATCAATGGAGAAATTGAGGAGGAAGATGCAGAAGTAGCAGCAGCTCTGGCTGCACTGGAAGCTGCAACTGCAGGGGAAGACCTGGAAGATGATGACGAGTACTAGATGAAGGTTTCTTTTTAATACACTGGGTAAGATCCAGATTTTATTTCTGGATCTATATGAACACATGTACAGCACATGTGGACAGCTGTTATGAACAGCATATATAAAACGAGTTGGGACTAAACCTGTGTTCCCTCGGCTGTTTTATACAGCCTTTTTATTTCTACTGCCTGAGGTACAGAAGTGCTCCCTTGGCTAACAGTAATACTAACACTCTACTCTATGGGGCCAACCAGGAGGGCAAAGCATAATTTCTTCCACACAGGATATTCTGCTGTATACCCACCTCACCTGGCCTCATGCAAATGTTTCCTTCGGGTTTGACCCTCAAGACGGTCTGTGCACACTGCATGTTCCAGATTCAGAAAACTTCCATTATTTAAAACAGAACTATAGAAGCCATGGAGTTAGAAACCACCGAGTTTCATCATGTGAACACAAAAAAATAAAACTGACCCAAAGTTCTATGATCTAATGAAGTATGAAATAGAGAAGGCAGCTTGGCTTGCACTTCACTGCAGTTATGGTTCCATTCCAGCTTAAACCTAAATCTGTGCATGTGCAGCTGGTGTTAGGATGATAACCTCACCTCTTCCCTTACACCTCCCCTGGACTTTGTTTGATACCCCAAGTGACCCGCTTCAATTCATTAAAACAGCAGAAGTCTAGCCAAATCCAAGCGAGTGGATAACTTTCTGTTGGTTTAATGAGCTGAAGTAGCTCATTTAAGAATTGCACACACACTATCAGAGGTGCTGGAGAGGGATCAAAACTCAGTCCTACCAGTTTAGACAGATTAAAGCTGTTGTAAAACTACAGCCTGAGACCTCTCAACTCTGCTAAATATTCCAGGCACACATCACTTGCCTTAACAATACAGTTGCAAACAGGTTGTATCTCAAAATTCCCCAGCAAGATGTGTTTTGTTTATACACAAACAGCGAGAGCCAGTATGGACCTGTCCCTAGCTCTGCTGCAGTCCTTAAACTTACAGCAGGAAAGGGATTGACCTTCCAAGTTGAATTAAGCATGAGATCTGAAAATATCAGAGCTGCATTCCTGGAGTGTTTACCCTTTCTCTTATCTTCAGACTAGTATGTTAACCTTTCTTGCGGGAAGCAAAGGAGATAGACCAACTTGGTGCTGCCATTTCATCAAAAGTGGGATCTTAATGGTTGAAATAGAAAGTGCTTGACATTTATACTGACGTTTTGTGGTTTCTGAGTCTGTTATAAACTCTTAATAAATTTTTTTAATCATATGAAAAATCATCTGGTGGCTTTTGTGCTTTATGCATTTTCTGATTATATAACAGTTGCATAAAAGAAGTACTATAAGATATATCCTTCATTAGATATATGAAAAGCACCAACTACGTATTTGCCAACAGTACATGCGGAACCCTAGTCTAACCATTAACACACATAAGGATCAGAATATTAGGAAGAAGGCTTTAAGTAATGTGTAGGTATTTAAATTATTTCTGTTTAAATGCAGATTCCCTCTTTTCCTCCAAATACTGCAAGCCCAAATCAAGACTTCAAGTCCTCAAAACATTCATGATATCCCTAGGAGCAATTAAAAAATCCCTAAAGTCTCAGCTTCAAGAGAACTATATTCAGTTGATGAAACTCACCACATTGTATCTGTGAAATAAAAAAGCTTTATATGGTTTTAAAGTATTTTTGTACCGTTGATTTCTCTACCACTTTCGTACTTTCATAGGCCCTTCTAAGCATTTTCATAAGTGTATACAGTTTCATGTGCGCATTTGTGTATCAAAGATTACTATAATACTGAATGACAGTGGAAGACTACTTGCACATTGCATATTACTAGTTATGGTTTTGACAGGACATAGCATATGTCTGCTTTTATATTCTGAGGGCCCTGAGGACATCAGCAGGCCTGATTGTCCCTGCCCACCCCCAGTGGCTCCCCCCACCCTGTCCAGGGCCCAGGACCCCATTTCAGCCCCTCAGGGCCATGAGACCCTGCCCCAGCTCCCCACAGCCCTGCCCAGCCTGGCCACCGGCCCCACCGAGCCGGGTCTACCTGCAGGCCGACTGCCCGGCCCAGCCTCGGCCTGGCCCCAGGGAGGTGCCCGACGCCCAGAGCTGGGGTTGCCGGGGGCCCCCCACCCTGCCCCGCTCCCTGGCTGGGGCGGTGGGACAGGCCCCGGCAGCGAGGCCCAGCCCTGCCGTGCCCAGGGGAGCCTGCACCGCTCCCCATGTCCCAGCCCCAGGGAGCCGCCAGCCCCTGCTGCACCATGACACGAGCCATGAAAAATGATTTAACTAAAAAAATGCTAAAGAAAGAAATGGAACAAACACCCCAGGAAACCTATAATTTTTCAACATCCACTTGATTAGGTTTTTCTAACCTGAACTCCAACCTGAACTTTGAGTGCAAATCGCAGCAAGTTTTCATCTTGCTCCCCAAGAACTGAAATACGCTACAGGAGAGCACCTGGTCAAACCCAGCCGGTGCCCTGGACGCTCCAAACTAGGCATCCTTTCTACGGGCAACTGCCTGCCGTCGTGGACCGCTGGCCTTACAACCTCTGCAGGAGATCAGCTGGGCCACAAACATCGCATTTCTCGTAGCCCAAGTTTTCATTGTCTTAAATATAAGGCAGGCAAAACCAGTGTAAAGCAAGTACAATGCATCGGAAATAACTGATCAATGCTTTTCTTAACAAAAAAAANTTCTTGATATTACTTCTTTCCTGAAGTCTCCATTAATAAAAAAAAAAAAAAAAAAGTCAGGCATATGCATACCTCAAATCTGCAGGATATGGAAAGCTTCCATAAAATAAACCTATGAGATATCACCAACATTCAGACTTCTCTTATCTGCTATCTAAAAGTGCCCTGTACAGGTTTGTTTTTTGNTATATATATGTGTTTATTTCCCTTCAGCTCTACTATGTCACAGGAGTGTCAGGAATTCTTAACCATTTCTCAGACTGCAGTACACTTTTCACAGTAAATGTGAAAGAGAATCAATTATTTCAGAAATAATTTTTAAATACTACACACAATTTCCTCCATAAAAATCAGCTTTTAAATAATTATGAGAACCAAATCTTACTCAGTTCCCTCAGATGGTGATGCAAAGAAACACAAACACTGCCAGCTTCAACAATCCATTTTGCTCAGACAATTGTGAGAGTAAAATTTAGTATTTTGAGAAAACAGAGACAGTCACAGGAAAGAGAGTTACTGGAATCAAGAGTAAACTGTGTATTTTAAGACTTCTCCTCAAAACTACACATTTTAAGACACCTCTTCCTCTTTACCCCAAACACCGTAACTTCAGATACCAATCAATTATGTTTCCTATATTCAGATGGCTCACTTATAAAGTAGAGCTTAAATGTTTCAGTTTTCCTTTGATACAAAAGGAATTAATGAGGGAGCTGGTTGGCCAATATCTACTTTTAATGTTTCTATATTTGATGTAATTCTATATAGGTGAGTGTGAAGACATATGTAGCAATAAAGAACAGGCATCAGGATGGGAAACTATTTTAAGAGCTGCTATTTCTATGACAGATTTTGCATCTTGGCAGCTCACGTTTTACTCATTCTGCAAAGCCAGTAACACAGCTTAAAGGGAAATTGCAATCTTTCTGTATATAAGCAAAGAGACATTGACTAAGAGTAAGCTTAGCACCTTCTCATTTAGCAGTGGGTCACCACTGGATTATGAAAAAATTTTCAGATCACTGCAGAGATTCCAGATATGACAACAGGAGTGGAAGATGACCCAGTACACCCAACTCAAGGAAGTTAATTATTTCCTAGAGAAAACATTATGGGAGAAGTTTGTTTACAAAGCAACAGAAGAACCCGAAATCTGATACTGCAGAATTCTTCAGTTCAGCAAACAAAACCCTAACAAGAAAGCAGGAACCTGGAAATAGATAAATTCCACACGGATCTTTTTTTTTTTTTTTCTTTTAAAGAACAAAGGCAATCAGCTGGGCAAGTGTTGCTATGGAGACTTGCCATTAAAAATTAAAATCCAGAAATAGAAAGTCTATTATTTTCTAAAAGATACTTCAGATTTGATTGCTTTAAAGTAATCTAAAACCACCATTTTTATCATCATTTAAATCACAAAACAAGAAACACCTTAAAAATAATTAATCTTGACCTTACATTGTATTTGTAGTTTCAATTTCCTAAATGTGATTTAAGTTTTCCAAAAGATTAATTCTTGCCAATGTATCACATTTTGCTAAATGAGAAAAGAATATCTCAACATTTATTAAGGCCTGTGTATATGGTATTTCATACATTTATTCAAATGCCTGTACATTTTAATTACATTGAAACAATGAAGATTAATAGATTATTTATCTTGACTTGCAATATCTTTACTTGCATGGAAATCGGAATCTAAATTGTGCAAGAGCATGGCTTCAAAATTAAACGTATTAGAACTTCTTTAACATGCTGAATACACGAGAAAGTAAATTTATCAAAGTCATTCTACATTAAAACTAATTTATTTTTAAAAGGAAGTTTTATCAACAGAATTGTTTCAGACACTGTGTCCTTCTAGGCTTTAGAACACCTATATCACACAATGTTTAAGAGTAATTGTTAGAAGCAGATTAAGGGCTCTTTCATGGGTCTTTCCAACACCAACTGCCCTTGGCAAAGACAGTTTTCCTCACCATCATGAAATCAAAACAGGAACTCCTCAGCTCCTTCCCTGGCCAGGCTTTCCAAATTTCATGCATTCAGCTAGAGACCTCAGTCTCAGGACTCCCTTCTCCATCAACAATTTAACTTGGCATCTCAGGGAGGCTTGTTTTTAAACTTTCCTTCATTTTGAACATTCACAATCATTTTCTAAACTTCAGATCAGGCAATCCTTGAATTGAACTAGTTGGATAAACACAAAACAGGAAACACTGCCGGCACCTACAAATGTTACTACTACTGACGGACCACTTCTGCAAACCCTGTCCCACCCGCTTTGGGACTTTTTCCACCTCAAACAATGAGTTGTTGAAATTTTGAGAGATGCTAAATGTGCATCCTAGATTCTATAAGAGACTGAAATACATTATAGCAATGTTATGCCTTAACATAAGCAGTCACAACTTCTTAAAATTTTTATTGTTAAATACCATTTTAATTCTGTTAACATGGTTTAATCCATCTTCACAACAGAACTTTATTAAACAGACTTACTCCCCCACTCCCCACCTCTTCCTCCTTTGGTCAGAGAAAAGCAATATTCCCTTGTACAATTCAGAGAACAGGATTCTCTCAATGAAGCAGGAAAGGCAAAGGCTGTCTTGATTTTGTTTTTAATCCAATTGCTGAAGTACGGATCCCAAGCAGTCATATCACAACCACCATGAACAAAACTATGGAGGTTACGCCATTCCCTGCTCTGAGTCTTGATGGAAATTATTATAAACAGGACTTAACAGGTTTTTGCTATACTTCATAATTCAATTACTGTACATCACCAGCTGAAAAACATTTTATTCTGTAGCGAAACAGAAAAAAAAAGTCTTTCAGGAAATACAGCATCCCAATATTATGTCAGGTTGCAGATGACTTAAGTACTGAACCAACCCCACAACAAAACCATGTCACATGAAGGCTGCAGTTTAATTTGCTCATTGAGCTCCATTCTATTTACTCTGAGCCAGAGAGTAGCTTCATTTTTATGAGGGTTCAGAAGCAGAAAGGAGCAAGGCAACACCCACAGCTACTCACCTGAACCTCAAGCATGGCCAGATTTTCAATAATCTATGGTCACACATGCTATCCCTTGCTCTTAACACCTGGAGCTGTACCAAGTGATAGCAAATAACTTACCTAGACTTACCCAAGAGGAAAGGAAGGTAAGTGGCAAAGGCAAGATGACTACAGAGCAAAGTGAATGTATGAACGAAATTGAAACCCTGTTTAAGTATTTGAAGACAAACTGTAGGGATCTGGCCAAGAATTAATAACCTAGGTTGTTTCCATCTCGTGTCTAAAGGCTGATATCTAAATAAAGCTTTACTTTCCTTTAGTTCTCATCTAAGAACTGCTTCCAGGAGCAAGATGATACCAAATGAACTTAGGGACATTCCTCAGATTAGTTTTTTCATACAATCTTTAGGGGGAAAAAGAAAAAATCCATGCAAATTTCCATATTTCCAATACAAGATGTGTTATATGAGGAGACTTTGCTGTGGCCAAAAGTGGTACGAGTTTCTCCACAATCCATCTCCAGAAGTGTGGAAACATTACAGATTTGTAACCCCACAAATTTCAGTTTGGGAGATAAAAGCGACGCAGGGGTTAATCTAACAAGTATACAGCGTACTTTGCCAGACCAATGTCACTGTCTGATTTTGGTTACTGTTAATTTTTAACGATTAATCTCCTGTTTATGCCGACTTGCATATGACACTCATCCAGTTGGCACCTGCAAAAAAGAACTGTGCTAAAGACCCAACATTAATCAAAATCAAGACAAACTATCAAAAGCCCTACAAAATAATACACATACTCCACCCGGACCGGGAATTACTTTTCCAGAGTCACGCACGAGCATCAAGCAGCAGCCGACGCGCACCGCTATTGTTTTGACATACGCCACACAGATCCCGTTCTTCCTCATTGCTTTGATTAAAAAGTTGGCGTAGGGAGGAGTTTACGTCGTTTCCTTTTAATAACTGCGGCAGCCACCGCAGGGCAGGAGCCGAGCTGGCGGGCGGCGGCCGGCCGCAGCCCTGCCCCGGCCCCCCGGCCGCCGCAGCCTTGCCTTTCCCGCGGCACAGGAGCCCTGCACACCCACCCCCAGGGCAGCAAAACGCTCTTGCTGAGAAACAGGCAGGCACCTCAGATCCCCGATTACATTAGAGCTCTTTTTTTTTTTTTTTTTTTTTTAAC
>WAAD01026160.1:0-10667 GCA_013389945.1 Fregata magnificens
ACGTCCGGCAGGTTGAAGTCCCCCACGAGAACAAGCTGTATAAACTTCTTGAAGGCAAAAGTAGCTATTTAGGGCTGCTAGAAAAAGTCTTCCATCAAAAGGATCACAGATGCCATGGAAAGATGGATGCCTTCCATCTTCAAAGCACAAGGCAGCACACACTGAAACAGTTTGGTTCCCAAAAGCAGCAGCCGAGTGTGATAAATGACAAAGTGATTGCACTGGCAAGGTCAACCCTCAGGACCCAAATTTCTTTTCACTTGGAGAAGCAATCAGGCTTCCTTGATACTGAGGTACTTAGATCAAGAGAAAAGACGAAAGACTGTCTTTGGGAGACCAAAGATGTTTGGGAGTCCACCGCCACTGAGTTATATGTAACGTTTTCTACTGTTCAACTCCAGGCTATATGGATGGCAGTGCTTAGATGACTTAGTGCCGGGTCACTGTTAGCTCAGTTTGGTAGAAATGTGATGTCACCCTTCCTATTTTTTAAACTGACATTAAAATAAAGGTTAAGCAACATTTCTTCCAGCTCCTGCAGGAGAACATGATCTAGACGGCTTCCAACCCTGAATTTCCCTAGTACAAATGCTCTGAAACAGTGCCTGTTCTAATCCACCAAGGGTTTTCTTTCTTTTTTTTTCATGCATTGCCTTCTTCTACTTGCTGTTTTGTGCCATGTTGTCTACTTTTTGTGAATATTGCAGGTAGAACGGTCTTAATCTATCCATATGCTAGACAAACACAGAAGTATTACATATGTCAGTGAACAGCAAAATTAAGTTTCCAGTCAGTTCAGAATCCAGGTTTCACCTGCCTTTTCACCAGTTACGAAAGATGAATATTGATGTCTATTTGCTGTAAAAAAAACAGGGAGGAGAAATACAGAGAAGAGGGAGCTGGTGCTTAGTTTGCTACTGTGAAGTTAAGAGTAAACTTATTAATTATAAAAGATGTATATGCATGAATGGAAAAGATAAACTGCAACACACTAGGTTAGCTTAACAAAACTAGAATTAGCATTTATAAATTTATATTGGATTTCAGCAGAATAAGGAAAAACACATCTGAGGACAGCAACCAGTTTTGAGTCCACAGGAACATTTTGATTGACAGACCTGAAATGCTTAGGGGAAGGAGATGCAGGGTAAAACGGAACATGTGAATTAATCAAGTAATCAATTCCTAAATCGCCGGATCCTGCTCCACCATAACCCAACATCACTTGTTTCCTATGTACCACTTCCCAAAGCAGAAATACCGCTATTCAATGCACATGATCAGAATATATATCAGCCTAAGACCTGGACAACTAAGAGAGCTGGGCAATCACCAACTGTATGAAGTTTAACACCGGCAAGTGCCAGATTTTGCACCTGGGACATGGCAACCCTGGATGTACGTACAGACTGGGAACGAGAGGCTGGAGACCAGCCCCACGGAGAAGGATCTGGGGGTTCCGGTTGACAGCAAGCTAAACGTGAGCCAACAGTGTGCCCTGGCAGCCAAGAGGGCCAACCGTGTCCTGGGGTGCATCAAGCACTGCATTGCTAGCCGGTCGAGGGAGGCGATTGTCCCGCTCTACTCTACACTCGTGTGGCCTCATCTAGAGTACTGCATGCAGTTTTGGGTGCCGCAGTATAAAAAGGATACGAAGCTACTAGAGAGTGTCCAGAGGAGAGCCACAAAGATGGTGAAGGCTTTAGAGGGGAAGCCGTATGAGGAGCGACTAAAGTCACTTGGTCTGTTCAGCCTGGAGAAGAGAAGACTGAGGAGAGACCTCATCGCGGTCTACAGCTTCCTCACAAGGGGAAGAGGAGGGGCAGGCGCTGATCTNTCTCACCTACACCAATGTCCACCAGTAGTCGTATTATAAATAAATCCTGCAGAAGGCTAAATGAGAAACAGCATGGTCTAGTGAAAAGACACAGTACACAGTGGGAAATTCAAGAATCTACTTCTACCTTTGGTAGCAATTCGTCAAGAAACAGAAAACAACTTGGTATCTTCATTTCAGGTTTCCTACCAAGACCATGGGAGATGACAGAAGTCAGTTAAACACAGTGTAAATCAAGTCAACAGATGGCTGTGGAGAGGAGAGAATTAAAAAACTGTCACATTGGCCATATGATGGACAGCAGTCTCCAAAGCCTAATGTCTGGGGGAGAAAAAGATTGGGGGGAGGTTGTGTTCTGCTTGGGTTTTTTGGTGGTGTTTTTTTTTTTAAGTGGGAACTGAAAGAAAACCAATGAGATGCTGTACAGCAGTTTCCAAGTTTCTTTCCAGTGAGAGGTCAGCACTCAGGAAGGCAAAATGAAACATGTTCAAAAATCAAATGTGAGTGACCGTGGGCAGCCCAGGACTCAAGGTGCTGAGTCTTGGCAGGAGCTGAAGGGTGGCTCGGGGCATCCCCAGAATGCCCTGGAAGCAAAGGCCACCTTTGAAAAGATAGAAGGAGGGAGGGAGGGAGGCACAAACCCACGCAACCAAGGTGAGAAACAGAGATATCTGCAAATATTTCAGGGATACAGAGAGGAGAAAATAGTCCAACACAATCCCAAGCAGTGACTAGCTGGAATGTGGGCACAGAGCCAAATACTATGTAACCATCACCTAACTATGAATTCATTAGTCCTTGCCTTCCCCCGAGAATAACCTCAAAGGAAGGTCAAAAAAACCCAGTGGCCACATTTACTTATGCACTCATGCAAAACACCTTAGGAATACTGCATCCAAATAAGTACTCATCGCCTTCCCTTCTTTATACGAATCATCTAGCTCATGAGGAGGCAAGGAGGGCCAGCTTGTACACACCACCAGCCTCTGCTGAGAAGAGCCTGTTTGACATTTCTTTTCCTCGCTCTGCCCATTGTGCTTCTATGGTTACTCCAACTATGTATCTTCACACAAGACTAGGAAAGACTTCCAAACAATGGCCATGCTGTGAGATAAAGTAAAACCAAGTAGCAAAAATACATGTGCTCCAAAAATGAGAAAATGCAGAAAGATCCTCGAGATGGCACTGGGTCCTGCGGGCACCCGTCGTGAATCACAGCCTGGAGTCAGCAATGGTTGTGAGCCAATTTTCCTGCCAAATTAAAGTGAATTTGCTGAAAAACCTCCACCAAACCTGCACTGGGCCCCTGTACATGCTGAAGAAAAAAAAAAAGAAAGCATGTTCAATTTTCCAACTCCTCCACCTTTGCCAAGACCCCCTACTGATGGAGGACATGGCTGAAAGGGAAAGAAACTACTATTAGCTCCATTTTGCAGGGAAGGTAAAGTGGCTTGTGAGGCTCTGCCAAGTTGGAGCAGCTGAGATTAGAAAGCCGGCGGGTCTCAGTCCTTAGTTCAAACGTTTGCTCTTGTTGATCCCTCGATTATTTCCAGTGGTCGTTAACAGCACATCAATTCGCTATTTACAGAAGGACTTTCTGTATTTTTAAATCACAACATGATCTCTCTAAGTCAGGAGGGAGGGTAACCATCTTGGCTACATTTATTTCAACTTTTCCCCTCCCTAAATAAAAGCCACCAAAAATACCAAGTTTTTAAAGCAAGGGATGCTCCTCAGTAGGTGCAAAGTCACAGGCGGGCAAGGAATTGCTGGAGTTGCTTGTAACAAGGCAACAGGATGAAAATTAAGTAACATGGACTGAAGAGGAACAAGCAATAGAGATGTTTTTGACCACAGACATTCACCAGAAGGACATAGCAGAAAAACACAGCGACAAATTTGCCTAAATCCTAGGAAAACACGCTAATAACCACCCCTCATCAGCCACAGAGGGGAGGCTCTCCACGATGGAGCGGAGCCTCCTGCCACGTCTCCTGCCTGCAGCAGAGCGTAGTAGGCAAGCGCAGGGTTACCATAGCAGGAGAAAAAAGATTTCACCGCTTTTGAAGGCTTACAGGCAAGGACGACAAGAAAGCGCACACGAAGCGTCTGGATGAGTAAATACATGCTGTCAAAGGAGCTTGTCTTCTCCAGACCAGCTCCGCTCAGGAAGCATTTGCCGAGGAGATGGCAGAGACAGCTAACAGCACGAGGCAGCCTGCGGAGAGCTAAACTCATCACCTTCCTAGCTTTCTTTCACCCTTATGACAGATATATTTTGGGGTACATCCACCATCATGTTGAGAAAACCTTATCAGTCAGGTCTGCTCTGACACAGCCTCCAATCAGTTATGAACCAGAGACCATAAAAAGCCCCGTTTCAGCTCATTTCCCAGTTTCGGTATCATTCGCCGCACACTTTGGGACTCCTCCTTCCTGCTGATAAGCTCATGTAGCACATGATGGCACCAAAGGGAACCAAGTGCAAATATCAAGGAGAAAAAGCAGCTTCGCTTCAGCGCGTGACTCATGCAAGAAGAACGCCAAGCCCTGAACGAGCCAAAGCAAAACAGCTGACTGTCAAACCCCGCACGTAAGCGCAAAGTTGCCCTTCAAAATACACACTGCAATTTTTTCCACCAAAAAAGCAGTTTATATTTTTTATACAATTAGCCACGTGTAAGAGCCTGATGAAGACAGGACACACAATGTGGGATGCAATTGTCTAAATATAGGTGCCAAGTACCATCTGAGATGCCCTGTGAGGCACATGTGGGGCTGGTAGACCGGGCTGGCAGAGTGGGAACCGGCTCCAAATTAAGGCACCTAAATCTCAGTGTGTGCAAAAGGTATCTGAGCACCTACGGCTACTGGTAGAGACCTAAGTCAGTACAGTCAGTGAAGCCTGGAGAGCAAATCAAAATAGGCACAAGGTGCCTACTTTTCAGTAATGAGAGGGAGTGGAGGAAGATGACAGATCCTGGGAAGGATAAATATACAACAGATTGAAAAAAAAAAAATTACCTTTAAATTGCTCATTTTCACCTTCCTTTTCTGTGTTTTATCTATTTCTACCACTTTACTCCTAATACAGTAGAAGAACTAAACAGGTGAGGTCTCTTCAGGCTGGGAAAAGAATGATGGGGTGGGGGAAAAGCCCATAAAATAACACCCCATGAAGTCCTGAGTCGCCCGGAAAAGGCAAACCACCCCTCTTTTCCTAGCAAGAACTAGGGAGTAATGAAGTAAATCCAGGAGGAGACAGGAATGAAAGAAAGGAGATACTCCTCCACGTAAAGTCTAGGTAAGCAAGAATTCCACGTCACAGGCTGCTGTGTATGCTAAAATCTTACATAAGTTTAAAAATGCAACAGGAGTATGAGAAGAAGAAGAAAAAAAAGAAAAAAAAAAATCCATCACGTGGTTTTAAATGTGCCACGTCTGACTCAGGGAACATGGGAAAACACTGGGAGAAGCCTTGCTCTGTTTCCCCTGTTCTCATGCTCTTCACAAAGCAGCCACAACTAATCACATAACAGGACTGGATTTGGTCTGCCTTGCATAGACAGATCTCTGCCCCGACCCAGTTTGTCTCTTCATATCACAATACCAGAAGGAAATCCTTCAGGTAAGCACAGAACTGGACAGTTCAAGAGCTGCCAGGATACTTGAAATTCACTTCTTTTGGTCAGCTGCTCTGTCTTGCCTCTTTCCATGACCATGGTGAGTATGTCCTCCACTCAACCCCAGTATCTTGGCCTTATAAGCTAGGTTAGACCCAACCCCAAGAGCCATATTTCAAGATAACCATATTATCAAGAATCACCAGATCCCTATCACCCAAGAGGAAAGAGAAATACTTAGTAGAAATGAGAGAGCAAGAGCATCACCAGCAGCCCACCAGCCACCAAGGGCTGGTGGCTGAGCATCCTTCTGTGTTCAGGCAGGCTCAAATCTAAATCCATCTGTGCATTTATGAAGGTAAACAGTCTTTCAAGACTAAAAGCTGGGAATGGGCACGAGGAACTAACAGATGCCAAATTCACATCTGATGAAAAGTGTGCAAAAGATGCATCTGTGTTGGGTTTCATTTTACTGCTCTTAACAGAAATACTATAATTATGACGTATAACTGCACATCTGTAAAGGATGCACGTGAATCGAGGTGGTTGTAAGGTATAAAAATATTTAGGTCCAAATAAGGTGAGGCGACAGACGGACCCTGTTCTGCCATATCTGCTCTCAGCCTGTGACGGTAGTGCCCACAGCACTTTCATCACGCAGGCGTTCCCTTTACAACATCGTTAACACAAAACTGCAATACTGAGTAGAAATACATACTCCCACACGTTATTTTTTTTTTTATTCTCTATCCAAGCTTGTCTAATCTCGCTGGCCCCATTTTTTATTGGTTTGTTTTTTTGTTTTCGGTTTGGTTTTTTTTTTAGTGGTTCGATTCTACATAAAGGATAGGATCCACATTTGAGGAGAATAGTTTCCTCTCACTCTTTGTATGCATGCAGTCAGTTTTTAACTTATATTTTTCATCTCACAAACTTTTTCAGCCTGAAGAAAGCAGCGTGCTGAAAATGAAATAAATAAAACATAAAATGAAGGAGACTCTGTAATGGAGTTGGGACATGAACCGAAAGAACTTGTATTTCAAATGTTCTGTTACACCGTTTGCTTGTGTTACATTCAAAGCTTTGGGAAGCCATCCAAACCTATACAGACACAAAATAATCCATGGAAATTACAGCTGCAAGGTGCCAGTGCAAGCGAAAAGTGTTTTGATTGGAAAACGAAACTGAAAACTCAAGGATGAGGTGAAAAGCATGGAATAGCTTGTGCAGGAAGACAAATGTCCAAAAAAGAAAAGGTGAACAGAGGAGATTTGACATCACCCCCCCAAAAAAAAGTGACAAAAGGAATGAAAAAAGGCCTGGGCAAAAAAGAATTAGACAAATGTTGGAGGAGTTCCCATCCCTTCCACAGGTTTTTGTTTCCCCTCTTATCTCAGTGGAGGATCTAGGAGATCTCTTAATGGGTTTGGTCACCTTCCTCCTTCTGTGAATCAACCAGAGGAAAGTCCAAACTCCTGAAAGCAAAGGAAACCAGAGAGGACTGGAGACCGCATGGGCCTTAAGTGGCTTCAGACCAGACAAAAATCCTTGGCCAAACTGATCACAGCTGTAGGGCATAGCCACCCAACACGGGTCTTCCCAAGGAATACAAGGTCCATGTCCCCTCCCACCTCCTCTGAAGAATTCCACCACTTTGGAGAGCTCTTAGGAGAGCCTGGGAGGAAGGACCATGGTGGCTGGTGAGTCCCAAAGCACATAAAGCTCTCCTGAAGACCCAACAGAGAAAGTCCAGAGATATCTCTTAGTTTCCAGAACCATTCACCAAGTTCATGGCTCCTCTTCTCCAGCATTTATATTCCCCTTGGTAAACAACCTGATTAAATCACATTTAACTTGAAAACTAAAAACCTTAAAAGACAAGTCAGCTATGCAAAGATGGAAATTCTAGCTTTAAACTTAAAGAAGATAGAAAAGCTTATTCGTTGTACCTTTCAAATCAAAACCCAATCTCACTACGTTACAAGGAAGGAAATGAAAACACTGCAACTGGAGCATAACTGAAATAGTTTAAGGTCAAATAAAAACCCAAACAATTCAGGCAATTAAGTTCATGGGAGTGTAGGGAGGGTGCACGGAGTTGTGTCTAATGGGTTCATTTCACGATGAGATGAGAAATATTTATTCAAATTGAACAGTGCCTCCCTCTTTGTGCTGCCTTAATCCAAGGATTACATTTATTATCCACGAAAGGTATGAGGATCTGGCCCCTAATGATTACATGCTCATAAAATCAGAAGATATTGTTGCTATTTCAACTAAGTATCATAAACAACTCCATCAATTAAATTTTGCCAGGCACTGTACATATTGCAGATGCTTCAGAATAAATTGTTTCATTGCAAAACAGAGTATGTGCAAGCTCCAGCAGGGATGGGTAGTCCCACTTTAAATTGTTTTAAGGAAATACATGCCTCTACCAGGCCGTTATTTTGCAGGGAACGTTCTGAAATCCATTTTCAAATACTCAATTCAAAAAGTTGAGATAGCCACTCTCTGCAGATAAAATTAAGGGAAACTATAAAAGAACGAAAGGCTAAAAAAAGAAAACTGGTCCAGATGGATTCCCGGCTGAATGCTATAAAATATTTACAGATCTTCTGTCACCAAAACTTACGTTTCTTTTTGATGAGGTGGAAACCAAAGGCTCTCCACCTGTCTTTTTTTTTTTTTTTAAACCCTCACAGAAGATAGAATAATGTTGTGTGGGGAAAAAAACCAAAAAACCAAAAACCAAAACCCACAACAGACTTTAATCTCGGCTGTAATTACTGCAAGTGACTCCAATTAATCAATGTTGATTCTAAAATTCTGTGAAAAGAGAAACTGTCCCTTTGCTTAATTTAGCCCAAAGTTGTTCCCTAAATTCCAAGTTCAAGAGTTTTTTCTTTAAAATAGATTTAGCTCAGATAAGCATAGGCTGATACCACCATCATTCAGGTAATAAATTAACAGCCTAGTCCCATGACAGTGCTGTCTCTAGATACCAAAAGATACTTCATCATGTGTCATAAGGGTAAAGTATCCACTTTTTCATTTAAGATCAGCCAAAAAGTTCTCAATTTTCTGCTCCTAAAAATGTACATTCCATTTGCCAACATCCCGACTGCCAGACCTCAGCTGCCCGAGAAGGAGGGAACAATTTATATATACATGACATGCAGATCGACTTTATATTTGTTGTGGTCCTGTAGATGACAGAGCTGATGAAGATGGAGCAGCCCTTTAAACTGCAAATAATCCTGTTGGTCCTGGATGTTTGGAGAAGGATGTGACTGAGCATCAGCAACGATATCAGTAATTCAACCCTTTTGTTTCAGGGCATGCATCCAGGCAGTGCTTGGTACCGGTGAATTTGGTGTAAAAGGTAACAAGGTGAAGGCAGTGGGCTGAAACCAGGGGGTGAAGGTCTAGGGCATGGCTCTCAGATTTCTTGCTCAAGGCTATGCATCTTTGTTCTTCTCCCTGTCCCCAGTAAGGGAGCCATAGATCTTAAAACATGAATTCCTTCCAGAACAATGCATGCGTTAAACCTGAATTTTGATCTCTGTTGGGTCTTCTCAGCTCTATGCACCACAAAGAACTATATCATCTCATATATTTGCAGATTAAAGGGGGAAAACAAACCAACCAACCAACCAACCCACCCCACACTGCGGTCTGCTTCCAAACCAATTTCACATATTATGGCATGAGACAAGAATTTACAACGTACCAGGTGTTAGGGGCGTATCCCAATTTTTTTTAAGCTGACCTTGGATTCGTCGTTCAATGCAGCATTATGCTTTTTACAAGCAAAAGGAGAGACTACATAATGAATTGGTCTCCACTGGATGTTGACTTGACAAGCACTACAATTAATTCAAATTAGCATGCTGCCCTTCCTTTCCCTTCACACTTTCAGAAATGTCTCTCTAAACCGATCAATGATTACCAGTCATACATAAAAGCTTCAGAAAAATACTCCTCCACAAGCATATGGCAGAACAAATTTGTCCAGCGTTGCAGGCTTTTCATGGCATTTATCTCGAAGAAGGTATTATACAGCGATATAGATGTCTCTATGCGTTGGCTACACTCAGAAAGGCACAGAGCTGTTCCTTATCCCGTTATGGCGTGCACCATCTCCTTAGGAGAGCATCCTGCTCCCCATAGATGTGTCAGACAGATGAGGACTGTAATCAGCTTTCCAGGACCTCAGCTGTAACATCCATCCTTAAAGTCAAGGCTGTGCTTTCTAGGAGCTGTACTAGACCTCAGTCACATGCCATGACAACCATATTCAAGTGCACTTCTTCAACACCACCA
Source organism: Fregata magnificens (assembly GCA_013389945.1). Lineage (NCBI taxonomy): Eukaryota > Metazoa > Chordata > Aves > Suliformes > Fregatidae > Fregata > Fregata magnificens. The sequence goes on from WAAD01026160.1 coordinate 9,787, forward strand.
CTTATTTAAAAAAAAAAGGAAAAAAGGAAAAAGCAGCAAGTTTAGCTAAGCACTTCACAAACAACGTAATTCCCATACGCAATGGCCGCTATTAAAATCATGGCAATAATCAGCACGTTTCCACCGCAGCCACGCTGTTCATGATGTTCCCCTGTCTAAGAGCAGGAAAGGCATAGCGAACAACAAGTTAGCTCTCAAAACATAACAGCAGCCGCTGGTATGAATTAACCTTAGCTATTAGGGTACCCCTCCTGTATTGGGATATTGTCTGAGAGCACACCAAACCAATTCAGCCTCTCCAATTTAACAACGTGACACTGGCGCTCAGGCACGGCGAGACGGAATAGCTCTTAAAATAACAACCTCCAACGATGTAATTTCATTAAGGCAGGCTGACCCTTGCTGCTTCTTATGACCGGGTGACCCACCTAGTAGATGAGGGCAAGGCTGTGGATGTTGTCTACCTGGCCTTTAGTAAGGCCTTTGACACGGTCTCCCACGGCATTCTCCTGGAGAAGTTGGCAGCTCACGGCTTGGATGGGCATAAACTTTGCTGGGTAAGAAACTGGCTGGATGGCCGAGCCCAGAGAGTGGTGGTGAACGGAGTGAAATCCAGTTGGCGGCCGGTCACGAGCGGTGTTCCCCAGGGCTCAGTATTGGGGCTGGTTTTGTTCAATGTCTTCATCAGTGATCTGGATGAGGGGATTGAGTGCACCCTCAGCAAGTTTGCAGATGATACCAAGCTGGGTGGGAGTGTTGATCTGCTCGAGGGAAGGAAGGCCCTGCAGAGGGACCTGGACAGGCTGGATCGATGGGCCGAGGCCAACTGTATGAGGTTTAACAAGGCCAAGTGCCGGGTCCTGCACTTGGGTCACAACAAC
>WAAD01026160.1:10729-32561 GCA_013389945.1 Fregata magnificens
GAGGAGCAGCTGAGGGAACTGGGGTTGTTTAGCTTGGAGAAGAGGAGGCTGAGGGGAGACCTTATCGCTCTCTACAACTACCTGAAAGGAGGTTGTAGTGAAGCGGGTGTTGGACTCTTCTCCCAAGAAACTAGTGATAGGACGAGAGGAAATGGCCTCAAGTTGCGTCAGGGGAGGTTTAGATTGGACATCAGGAAGAATTTCTTTACTGAAAGAGTGGTTAGGCATTGGAACAGGCTGCCCAGAGAGGTGGTGGAGTCGTCAACCCTGGAGGCGTTCAAAAAAGGTGTAGACGTGGCACTCCAGGGCCTAGTTTAGGAGTCATGGTGGTGTTAGTTGATGGTTGGACTTGATGATCTTAGAGGTCTTTTCCAACCTTAATGATTCTATGATTCTATGATTCTGCTCCTGTTCCTCCGTGGTATTGTTTTTCAGTGATTTAGTTCACTGTCTTGCAAATGTCCTTTTTCTTTCCGTCTTCCTAGTTGTGTATATATTTATAAATACGGAAGAATAAAGAGAACACAGATAAACCCTCAAGGCGTTTCTCTCCATGCTGGTCCAAGTGAGAACATGAGAAGAACAAGATATTTTAAGTGTTACACTCAGCAGTTTGCAGGAGTGTGCACAGCCTTCCTTTAGTAGCTATTTAATTAAAAAAAATGGTACAAGAGCTAACAGTGTCTGATGTATACAAAGAAAACTCTTCTAGCTCAACTGATGATTCTGAGAATTCAAGGTTCAAAAGTTATTAAAAACTACAAAACCAACAAAACCACCAAAACAAAATCTAGCTTTTCAATTTGCAGGGTTAAAAATCTTCCCTATGCAGACAACTTGCACTGTCCTGAGGTCCAGGCAGACAACAGACCCTCAGAGAAGTTGCTGGTTTTTCTTCCCCCTGCAACTACTCGTTATTTTAAGAAGCCTCACATCCTATCTCAACACCGCTGAAACCTCCAGATGCTGCTCTGAAAGGGCATTAGTTAAAACAAAATGCTCACGTATCCCTAGTCTCTCGGTCACTGAAGCCAACACAGATAAATTAAACTTGAAGGACTCTCAGGATCTGGAAACTCAAGACTGGCTTTACTTTGCAAAACCTGAACGGTCAGAAAGCTGCATTTTCTGAAAGGAGAAGACCTGTTTAGCTTTCAGGCATTTCATTCTCTAGCTCTTCTCCAGCAGTTCTGCACATATGAGTTTCTCCTTCAGTGAAAAACATTTTGGTTTTGAATGTATGTGAACCTATGTATTTAAAATTACAGCATAGAAACTTATACTAATTTCCATTTTATAAGCTAAATAACTTTTAAAATAACCCAAAAATGAGACAGCTTTCAGCATCTCTTTAAAATATTTGTATTTCTCACGTGAGTCTCAATACATCATTCTAACTACAGTATGGATTTGTTCATCTATAAGACAAGCCTATAATGAACTGAACAGAGGCACAAGAATCCCAAATAAAAATAAGCCCCATCAGCCACTACCTAAAATCCTCTGGAGAGGGTAAACACCAGCCTGTGGTTTCAAGCTGGGCTCTCCAGAGAGCTTCTTCCTTTCTTAATTCTGCCAGAAATCTCCACTGTCATAGTCCAGCCCAACCTCTCGTGCTATTTTACCCACAGGGAAAACCAGAAACCACATCCACCTTCCCTCGCAGAAATCTGTCAAACTTTTTCACTGAACGAAGTAAAATTCTAAAGCATTTGAATAATTTTTTGATGCATGACATGACTAAGTCAACCAAGACCTTTTCAGCCAACATTGTAGACAGGGATACAAGCTTCATTACAGTTCAGTACAACCATCAGAAAAGGAAAGAATTTCATAAAAAGGGTTGATTCAGTAGATCAGCATCAACCTTTCAGACAGGACTGAGTTATTTCACCCATCAGCTCCTCAAAAGAGCAATCAGATGGTCACAATTTCTGTTCGCAGTCTAGAGTGAAGGTCAGCTCTCCCATTAGGGAAGCTCTGATAGCCCCATATGGATGGATACCATCAAAACGTGGAGAGGTCTTTGCATACTCGGGAAATGACTTTTCCAGGCTATAACCTCTTCAAGAGGGACCAACAAAGCAAGAGCATTCAAAGCCACATGTGACAGTATTTCCACACGACTGACAAACCAAGCAGCACGCAGAATAAGAAGACACGCCAGAGAAGACCAACACATGCCTACAAAGTGTAAGGAAAAATGTTCCCTAAAGGGACTTCAGTCTGACTGGCATACGCTTGAAGTCTCCTGCTGCCAGGACTAAAACATCCCTAGAATTATTTAATATTACAGCTGACAAGTTTCCTACCTCAGAAAGCATTGTGCACTGCTCAAGGGAATTTTGCATTAGACTTCATCTTGATATAGAGGAGTTGATCAAAGAACTGAAAGTTAGCGGCTGCTTGGGTAATCATGACTCGTTCACTTTAAAAAAAAGTATTTAAAAAACCCAACCTAGAACAGTAATACAAACCCTTGCTGGTTTTAGAAGACCTGTATTACAAAGAAGGGAAAACTGGATGTGTAAATGGCGATTAAAATATCAACAACATGTAGGAATTTCACAGGTATCCCTTCCTGAACGTCCACAGTTCTCAGTTAGGGAAGAAGGCAATCCTTCTTACATGGGGTAAAGAACTGTACAAATCACTCCAAAACCATATGCTCATATATGAACTTGGGGAAAAACAGAAAAGAAAAAAAAAGAGTAGTAGTTCGGTAAAAAAAAAAACACCAAAAAACCCCCCCCAAACCAAAAAAACACAAAACAAAAAAACCCAACACAAAACAACAACAACAAAAAAACATACAAGAAAGCTACTGCCAAAAAAAAAGCAAGCAAGTTAAAAGAAAAGGGGGGGGCAAAAGCTAACTTGCACAATGGAGCTGGTGCAGGATAGGGCAGGGGAGACTGAACTAAGAAATAATTCAGAAAAATCAGGAATGTTTGTAACTTTTTTAAAAATCTTTGGAAAATATCTGGAAAACATTCAAATAAAAAATTTCACTGAAAGCCGGTGGAAATTATTGTCCACCCCATCAGTCACTCAGGAAAGTTCAAAAATAGCAGCTCAGATGTGATTAAATCCAGCAAGCCTCGGTAACATAAGCACCAATGCTGTGAAAGAGCATGGCAAGCAGCGATTTGGCTCATTAGTGCTGATTTGTGACACCATTTGGAAAAAATCAAGGAAATTCCAGAAGAAAAGCTAATGTTGAATCAAAGCTAAAGGGTAAAACAGATAATACAGTGCTCATTAATGGCCTGCCAGCCTAACAACAAATCCGGGAAAAGAAAAGAAAGAGGGGGGGGAAAAAAAAAAAGAAAACAGAAAAACAAACAGCTGATGTTGGATTCAATTATTAATTAAAGGAGAATATTTTAATTTCCTGATGCAGTGGGCAATTTAACCCTTGCTTTCTCTCCAGCAAGGGGTAGCTCAATGCATTGGTTCTCCAGCTACTGGTAACCTAGTGCTCAGCCATGAAAAACAGCTGGTAAATATTCAAATCAGCATGGATTTATGGAAACTATGACTTATTGAACTCGGTGACATGTCTTCGTCCACAAGATCACAAGTCACACTGATAAGGGTGACAATACTGAAGCCTATGAGGCATAGCACCACCTTGAGTGACAAAAGAAAACCAACGCATCCCAGAATAAAAAACTCATCAGCCACAAGATATCACGCTATAATTACGTGCATGCAATTACCAGAGATGGGACATGTTTTCAGAACAGTCCAATGGGGACGGATTCTTGGCAGGCCCTGGGTCGTTTTTATCAATGACTTTGTAGAAACAGTTTAAGGTCACACAAGGATGAATGGAATTGGTTAAAAATGTTGTGCCAACAGGTTACCGACATGGGAAGGTCACTTCCACGCTTCTCAGCGCTGCACCCAGTCATGGCCACGTTGGGTCCAACTCTACTGCCAAGTTCTATGAAACACTCACCAAGCAACAAAAGAGAATCCAGAGAAATATTCAAATATTGGAAATGCAGAGTTTTTCCATGACTGTGATATGTTTAGCTTAACCAAAGGTACGTTTTGGTGCAACTTTATCTAAATGTTTATGTATCCATCATCATTATATGGAAATAATCTTTAACCGAGTCTTTGATTAGCCCAACAAGCCAACTTACCATACGTTGAACTTTAAACTTGGTCACAAACTAGAAACCAGGTGAAAATTTCCATCAGGAGGGATCACTACCACTGGAAAAAACTACTGTGGAGATTTAAAAAAAAAAAAAAAAAAAAAAAAAAAAAGCAATGAGAGATAATCTACGTTTCGATTTCCCTCCCCCACTTAAAAGATATGCTTTAGTTCAGAGGGAAAATAACTGAGGGGAAAAAGACTTAAGGTATTTGCTATATAGAAGGTCAGACTAGATAGTGAGAGTGATTCCTTCTGGCTTTATAATCTGTTTCTCAGCTACCACTGAAATCACCAGAGCTACGCTCAGTGGCAAAGCTCAGCACATACATGAATGCAAGGACCATAACTGCCTTGGTGGATCTTTTGGAAAAGAGAGAGAAAAGATCTGGGGTGGCTTCAAGCAGTGTCAGCCAACCCTTCCAGGGCTGCGAAGTGCGGAGCATCATCTTCATTAGCATCGGGGTGCTATTTCAACATATTCTCTAGGATAATGATTCTGCCACTGACGTTCCTAATCAGAGCTGAGCTACTTGATTATTCTCTGGTAGCCCAACGTTATTTTGAATGAATCAAATGGATTTGGGGCACAAATGAATTTTCTTTGGGGTCAGGTTTCTCCAGCATTTCCTTAATTCTCTTTGCGGCAAGGTAGGCTGATTGCAACTGTGACAAGTAGCTTTCCCCATCTCTGTCTTCCTCCTTGCTTCTCCTTCTCCTGCCTTTCCTTTATTATAGATACTAAATAAACCGCTTAATTTGGGTGTCTCCTTTGAGGCACCTTGTCGGGGCAAAGCACACTAGCCCTGAGCTTGCACTGACAGACCTTCTTTTGGTGCACAGAAACTACACGTGAACACACCTGAAATGTTTTAGCAAGTAATAAAAATAGAAAAATATTAATAAAAAAAATCCCTGAAGCAACCACCTGTCTCAGGAAGCCCACTAACCCTCATCTTTTGATAAATCACCTCCCATCAACACCAGCATCTTGCCCAATTCCCATTTTCAACTAAATTATGAATGTCTATGAAAATGAAAGCAAAAGCCTTCGAGAGGATGCTGCTTCTTCCTCTACTTGTCTTCCCCCCTTCTTTTTCATAGCATTATCTTGAAACTCCATTTTGTGATGCTTTTTAAAACCAGTGTCAAGAGTTCAGTCATTCAAGTCAGGAAGGGCAGGAGCCTTGGGTCCCGAGCACATCCCAGCGTGGACAGGCTGCCAAGTAAACCTCTTTTCAAAACAAATTATTTTGGAGGCAATTGCCAGCACTTTCCTGTAGCAAAATCATTGCTTCCCCTGGGCACAGGTGGGATAGAGCTGCTCCATATCAAACATATTTCCATTCCTCCCACCAACGCGAAGTAGGAACCACAGGATGGACACTAAAACCACTGAAAAGCTCCGTAAAATCTCCAGTCAGCAAGACAGGATAAAAGGTTAACTTAGACTAGGTTACTGTGACCGGTTTGGGAACTTGCTCCCTTGGCATGCAAAAACCGAAGCTCCCAAAAGAAAGACGCATCACCTTTCTCCAGATCCTCCCCAAAACCCCAAACCACACACCTTGCACACTGTCTTCTAGCACAGCCTTCCTGCTTCACTTACATCCAGAACATTGTTCTTTGGTCCTCATGGCAGCAGAGACAATTTAAGTGAAAAACTGATGTTCAGCAGAAAATGATGAGCTTATGTCACATGAATCCAGGAAAAAAAAGTCTCCTTTGCCACTAAGCTTGTCAGGGTTTCCAAGTCACGCTCTCTGGATCAGTAACCTCTCTTCTGGAGGCTTGCCTTGAACCGGTGGTTGGAGTCAACAGCAGTGCCTACCAACACACCAGCTTTTCTGTCTGAATTCCACAAAAAAGAAGAAATCATCCTCTTCCCCAGGAGCTATTTACATTCTACCCTTACTTCTGTCTTTGTGGAAATGTTTAAATTATACAAATAAATCGCGTCCTTACTCTTCTCCATTAAATATTACAAGTTTTTTGGTTGATTGGGTGGGTGTTTTTTCTGTTTGATCCTTTTTTTTTTTTTTTTAATTTAGAAACGGAATGCGAAGAAACAACCGTGTTCAGCTTTGCATTAGTGCTGCTCTACCTAAATTATTGTATTACAAACACACATCTTTCTCGTCTTTGCACAAAATTTGTTTGATAATGGGAGTTTACGATATTCTTGGTATCTCATCTAGTAGAGTGTTTCTTCCAGGAAAGCACAACTACAAACAAAAATCTCTTATGCAAGAGTATGTAAGACCCTTAACGTTATCTAGTGTAGTGAATACAGCACTAGGAGGGGAAAAAGAAAAAGAAAAAAAAAAAAAGAATAGATGCATTAGACCAGGGGATTTACACGTACAGAAACTTAGAAAACTGGGAAAGACAGATCCTATTTTAGGTCACAGCTTGAAATGACTGCTGGTTTTCTTCATTACAGCAGCTCTGGGACCTAGAAAGTAGGCTGAGATGTTTTTACACAGGGTTTGAATTTACAGCGGAGGTAAAAGGGAAAAGAAAGCGCAGGCTTGTTGCTCTTTCTATACCTCTGTGTGTAAAGGTGCACAAAGGATCCCAACATCTGCATTCACAAAGATTGGAGAAACGTTGTCCTCAGACAAAACTCCTCAAAATGCAGCGATACCAGACAAGGGGCAAAACATGATCTACATAGAAACTATCACCAGCAGGACCCAAATGTGCTTCAGGGCCAGGAGGAACCACAGATGCAGGGGCAGGACAGCGGAGAAGCTGGCTCTCCACGATGCATCAGGCACCAGGAGAGCAGCAAGGTCCCAGCTTGCAAACCACCATGCAGAAGCACAACTGGATGCGTCCCATCAACAGGGTTCTCCCACTGCCAAACTCATCTCCGGCTCTGCTTCCATCACACTGGGTGCCTTCACTGCCCTCTTTTCCAGACCTCCCGTTTCTGGGCCAAATCAACTCCTTTTGACACTTTTCCCATTGTCTTTCACCAGCCGAGGTTTGGATCCTATCTAAGGAAATCTTCCCACTCTGCTCTCCTACTTTAAGTGCACTCATATTTATTTCACAGTGGTGCCTGAGGCCCCAGAATGACCCACAAACCAGGAACTAAACCCAAACGAGTCCCAGCCCACCATCCAAACCATGCTGATCTACAAACCTTGATCTCCTACTCATTTCTCATAGAAAGATATGGAGATAGACAGCAGAAGAATGATTTAAAAAAAACCATTGAGACACAGGACACGTGGCCAGATGGTGAAGAACATGTCACTGGGAAGCTCTACGCTCTTGGACACCAGCCTGGGAGCCCGCTAGGTCCTTTCCATCTGTCAAAACTCACCATGCCCATGCCCAAGTTGAGGGCTCCTGCTCTGGTTTTCAGCACAACAGCTTCGAGCTCACTGCTGTGAGGAGTGCCATGGGATACTTGGAGCCTGAAAGTTGCTATATAAAACCACCGTCTCATTTTATTCGTTTTACAGCTGGACCCGCTGCTCCAGAAGAGTTTTCACCAGGCTGGACAGTACATGAGCAACAGCTCAAGGGACATGCAGGGAAGGGAGGGGGGCCTTAAGTCCCCAAAAAGAGGAAAAGAAAAGACAAAGTTCAGCCTTGCAGATCTAAATGAGCAAGTGAAGTCAGGGATTCCTGGAGCGAGCTTCATCCAACTGAGTAGGAATAACCATCTAGGAGACACAGTCACATCAGGGGATGCTTCAAAAGCAAACAGAGCAACTTTTAGGCAATATTGTGGCTTCTTTCCACTGCTCTTTTTATTTTGCCCATTTTCTAATTTATAATTATAATTCTAATTTATAATTCTAATTTAATGATAAAAATCAGCCCTCCTGCCCCTATAGAGGTGTCCCTGGCACCCTGGGTCTGCAATAGGTGTTGCACGGCAGAGCCAGGACTCGGTGCAATCTCTGCTTCATTCAAACCATCCCCAGGGGATGCAGAGGGTTTTATCTCAGTTTTTAAAAACAGTTTGTGGTTCTCTCTCCCCCTTCCAGGGAGATTTTTCATATGCATCAACATATTCACAGGCAGGTCCTGCCACACCTGAACAGGAACAATGATGGAAAGAAATTATTTCCAAAATAAAGAGATGGGGCATGAAGCTTACAGGTACTTCGCATGGCATACTGTGAATAGGATAGAAAGGCTATAAAGCTTGCCCTTTCGCACCAAGAGTTGCAGTTCCCACGTTATACAGGCATGTTAACCTTCTCCCTGCTCTCTCTAAGAGAAATCACAGAGTAAAACTCCCTTAAAAGTCCCCTTTCCCACATCTCTGGCATCAGGATGATATTTCAGAGCTGGACATCAACCCCTGACCCTCCTTCAGAAACTTCATGTTGTGCTATCATAAAAAACCAGTCTGAAATCACTGTCTTCGAGATGAGCCAACACCACTGAGGGAGGGATTCCTACCAGCTGAGATGCTATGGATGTAACTCCCATCGCTGTGCAAACACTCCTAAATCACACCCCATAGCTTCCCCCTCTCCTCCCTGCCCCATCGGGGCTATTTCAAAGCTGCCTTGGATCAGATTAACACCAAAGGGCATGTACCGGGTGTCCATGTCCAGGCATTGGGGATATTTCCTGCAGCAGCTGTGGGTGTGGAGAGCCCAAGTGGGAGCAGGGAGACGTGTGAGGAGGAAGGAGCGGCCGAGAGGGGCTGTGATGGACTGACTGCAACTCCCATCCCCACCCCCATGATGGTAATTGGTAAGTGATCTCCCTGTCTTTACCTTGACCTCTTAGCTTTCTCATCCTATTTTCGCCCCCCATACAGCTTGAGGTGGGAGGTGAGCGGCTGGGTGGGTGCTTGGCTGTTTGCAGAGGCTAATCCACCACAGGCAGCAACAGGTATAAAACACCACAGCTGGAAGGTGAAATTAGAATGTTCAAGTTCAACAACGTCCAAATGCTTAACCCTGTTCCTTTGACTCTTCTCCTGACCTAGCTCTTGCCTCACACATCCACTGATTTTCTTGCTGTGACCTGCTCCTCCAACTTGCCAGCTCTGTCCTCTCCTCCTTCCCTCTCAGTGTTGCCATTCACACAGATGCAAATCACGTAGACGTCTTCCAGACTCACTTATGTGTATAGAGCTACCTTCTTTTTTTCACTTGTGATGACCATCTCAAATGTTACCCCAGTTCAGAGGAATTTTTTTCTCGAGTGCTCCCCAAGGGCCCGCTTCCAGTTCTGCCAGGAACCTGGTCACCTCCTGCAGCACCCATTTGGGTTTGTGGGCTCACGGCATGGGGAAGGAAAGCTGCTCCCACAACCTCATCTTCCAACTATTGCAGCCCCTGTTTCTCCAGCTTTGGCATATGTGTCTTACTCCGCTTTAAGCAATCCAGAAGGCTCATGCAAAAATCATGTTTCCCTTATCCTGAGATTTAACCCTGCCATTCTTCCACTTGCTCCCCATTCCCTTATAAGACAGTATTTCCCACTTACAAAGCCCTTTGCAACCTATACCCTCCTCTCCTGCAACACCAAGATATTCAACTTATGAGCACCCCTTAAAACATTCCTCTACCATCTGAAATGAATACCTTCACAGGGAAGCTCCTTTTTTTCTTCCTGTGTTTATACAGTACCTGAGATCCCCAAGTTGTCTTTAAAAAAAGAAAAAAATAGCAAACTGGAGCTACAAAGAATTGCACACAAAAAAAAATACTGGAAGACTATAATAGCAGAAAACAGCAGAGATACAATAAAAAAAAAAATCCACAAATCTGCATTCACCCTAGCTTTGATTTTGGCTATTAATGTGCAAATGATGGCTACTCAGACCTGCTCTACTGCAAACTGCTCAAGTTCAGATTCAACCACCTTAAAAGCAAGTTAATAAGAAAAATTTTCTTATTCATCTATGTTATGTTTACCTGTAAGTGATGATATGGGCCATAATACAAATGCACATAAAATCAGCACTTTTGATTCTTAAAATATGGATATTTAATGGGTTATTTAAGTGCCATTCTAGCTACATGCAGCCCAACTTCCCTTGGTCCAATGAAATTAGTCTGGGCAGCTTCACTCCAGGATTTTATAAACTTAAATTTAAACCAGATAGTTTATTTTGCTCTCTTCTACAACATTAAAAGGTTGTCCAATTCCCATTTATTGCTCTTTAATTCGTTTGCATGAACACAAGGTATCTTCCAAAGAAAAAGTCCGGAGCCATGTGAGAGTATAAAAAATTATTGAAGCCACTAATTCCTTCTGCAGTTTGTCCTACTGGTTGTGATGTCCATTGCTGGAGGTGCATGCACACCTCCTTCTCTCCTGTGAATTTACTGTCTTCCAACACGCCGCCGTCGCCTTCTTTCCCTGAACCCACATTTCTGAATACTTTTATGCTAGATTATGTGTTAAGAGAGGAGGCGCACAATTACCTCCTGTGGGTTGTAACACGTTTTCCCTATTAAACGTGGTAGTCTATGGTCTGCGGAAACCAGTGAGAATTATTACTGACTACAAGAAGATAAGGGTTCGTTTGGGGTTTTTTTATTTCTTCTTACAGACTACAAACAAATTGCATAACCTGCTTTGATTTCTTTGTCCCCAGCAATCTCCAGATGGGAAAGAGCACTAGGGGAAGGGGTCAGTTGAAAAACCCAACCTGTAGCAATCAACATCTTGCAATTTTCAGCTCAAACGCCACTGCAAGTTCTGACTTCTCTGACACACGGTACCTTCCACTCACCTTTTATCAGCTCACTCTTTGCTAAGTAAATTAGTGCCAGTGGTTTTACCATCTCCATCAGGTGACTCATCCATTAACACTAGTCCTACCAAATTCCTTCTCAAAAGCTTCCCCAATTCCTCCTCTTCACCACATTTAGCTCCCACGCACCACCACAGCTTGACAGACAGATCTTTAAATTTTAAGCAGTAATTCATTTATATCACTAGTGAAAATAACCGGAGGTAGGGGATTGGGGAAGAAGGGCATCCAAAAAAAAAAAAAAAAATGCAGGAAGCTGCTGATGGAGCAGCGAGGATGAAGCTCCAGATGTTCACATACTGTTGCTGACCGGAGAGCCACCCCATATAAGATTGTGTTTTCCAGCCTGCAAGAGGACAGCAAAGCAAGTGGCAAACAACAGAGGGAGTGGCGAAGCATCCCCATGGGCTGCATCGTTAGCTCCTTGCTGTGCTAATAGGCTGAAGAGCAAGCCAGTGCAGACTTGGGGGCAAAAGTACGATGCATGGCTTCATCCTACGTCCCTTAGACCAACACCCTCTAAGTGCACATCCCTCTCCATCTACATTTGGCTTCCCATGGAGGAAAAGAAGAAAGGAAGGGAAAGAGAAAGAGAAAATAAAAGCAGGATGAAATTTCCCTGAGGACATTTATCTATTCTCCCACTTCACCCTACAGACATTGTCCTCGTCTCCACCATGCCCAGCTTCCTCTATGCAACAGCACTGCCCTCCCGAGAGCCGCTAACCAGGTTACAGAGCAGAGGAAGGAAAAGGGGATTTAATGAAAACCCGTGTCATGAATACACCGCCAATCAATGCCCTGTGTGCAACAGCACTTCATGCAAAATTAAATTCATTTGCAGAAGTTCAAATAATTAAGCAAATGCATAAAAATTAGCAGTTCTACCATCCTTTAATGGTCGAAAAACCCCAAGAGACCATTGTGGAAGCTAAGTGCTCAGCTAAACTGAGTATTTTAAATCTGTAGAAAGACACTGACTCAGATCACAACGCTCCAGACAAGCAGTACCTAACTCATCAGAGTCTCCGTTTGCCGCTATATTTAATGCATGCTGAGCAGCTGCACTCCTGCCTCGCTGCTCACTACAGGTGCTCAGAGATGCCAGTAATTTCCCAAGCAGCAAAATGAACCCAAAGACCGCACACAAACTACATCCTTGAGAAAGCAGAGACAGGGATGGGTGAAAATGAAATTAGAAAGAAGAAAAAGAAAGGAAAAAAGAAATATAACCTTCCAGCCTCCACAGTTTGTCACTGTGCCATCCCTCTTTCCACTCTGTCCCTGAAAAAATCACAAGTTTTAGCCATACTCAACAAATCCACGATTTATGAAACTATCGGCTTTTCTATGTACCATTCCATAGTTGCTCAGAAAAAAAAAAAGCTATATTTTGGTGGGAAGATGCAGTAGGGGGTATAGAGTAATCAGAAAAGCCCAAATCTCCCTATTTCACTTCCATAAGAACCTCTCCAGAACTTCAGAATGGAAGACCACCTCCAATACTACTTTTTATTAGTGAATAGCTCCGTTTTACAGCCTCTCTGGAGGATTTACGCCTTGGATTCCCACACAGCCATCCAGGAGCTCCAAGATGTCACGTCCGTTATTAAAAATAACATCCAAATTCATTTTTCTTAGTTCGTTCATGGCAAGAGGTGTTTCTTTCTGGGTGAACTTTCAGCCTGCTTCAGCGAGCAGAACTGGCTCACTTCTCTTACAAACTACCACATCCTTTTTACATTATTCATACTCCAAATTGTTATTTCTCTGCATTAGCAAACAAGAACAAAATGTCCGGGGTTTTATTTTTATGTCTTTCAGTGAGGTGAAAATGCTGTCAATGGATTTCCTCCTGAAGCAAAAACTTTGCTGGACCAACACTCTGCTGTAATTAAGGTTAGAAACCTCAATTAAAAAGCAAACCCAGCTTTTGGTACGTTGTTTCTTCCCCTGACAGAATCGCTGTTTCTGTATGTGATGGGTGAATTACAGAACGCTGCCAGATAAAAAGTGTCATATAAATATAAAATGACAGGGATTATTAAAGATTATTCTGAGTTAAAAAATCAACACGCTGCAACGGCAGTTTCTTAAAGGTGCTGGAGCAGCAGGCAAAGAATTGGAGATGGAAAAGAAGTAATTAGAGAGGCAACTCCTGTCCTTGGCCTGGCTGCCATCCCAATCTTCAGGGCATTTTTCATGGCCTGAAGCTTTCACCAGTTCTATATTGACAGATGGGGAGTGGGGGAAAAAAAAAATCCACCAAGAAAAAAGCTTTATCGAGGACCTTTTCCATATTAATTAAAAACCTGCTGATGAGACAGAAGCAACAAAGCAAGTCACTTTGTTGCCTATGGAGCATCCTCAAACGTTGGCAGGTGCTGGCAAATGCTGATATTTCTTGCTCCTGGGAAACTTCTCGGGATTTGCTCACGTTCAGAGGAGCTGCACTTCTCTGTCCTTATTTTGCTCCGCATATAAGAAAAATAAAAACAAACAAAAAAAAGTAGAAGGAAGAACTAATGACAACAAACAAGCCATCAAAAATAAGGAAAGGTTGTATTTCTCAACCAGTCAGGCTGCACCGAGCAACCACCTGTGATTTATTTTGGCACCAATTATCCTCCCAGCTCAATGTGCATCACCTTGTGCAGAGCTGTACAGAAGAGCACGCTGCAGAGACGGACCAAGCAGCACCAATGTACAAGTGGATTCAAATCAACAGGGAACAGAATAAAAATGAATACGTAAATAAATGTGTGCAAATATAATATTAATATATATCCTATATATAAAATATAATAAATAAAATGTGTGCAAATATACACACATATTTGGGTAACTTCATACCGAACATGTTTGGCTTAACGGCTCGAGCACCAGCAGGTGAACCAGACAGACCCTCTGCTCCCCACTCACCCTCATCCTTGGTCACCTGAGATGCTCGAGCAGAGCAAGGGAACATCCCAGCTCTCCTCCTACCCCCTTCATTGGCTGCATTTAGACATGTTAACTGCAAGGAGATTTTCCATCCTTTCCTGAAAAATGGGTGGGAATGATGCAAAAAGCAATGGGATTCCCCTCCTGTCTCTATCACTTTGGGTTTTTTTTTTTTTTATTCCGAGTTTCCTTTGCAGCAGAACTCGCATATATTAAACACTGAAGATGGGTGGAAGGAGCAGGGAGAGAAACAGAAGGGGGAGGGAGGTGTAATGCAATTATAACACCTAAGCCAATCTATTACAGAGCTGCAGGGGACAAGGACAGAAAGATCAGGTACTCAGCAGCACACGCTGCCCTTGAATAAACCCTGCTACTCCCGTGTGCTTCGCCAGCACAGCTCCAGCCTCCAACACCTTCAGCAGCGGGGGCAGGAGCTGCCTGTCCTGAGAATCATGGCTTACATCAGCTGGACAATGGAGAGAAGCTGTTTTGGTCCTCCTGGCCAAGTGTGATGCAGATGAAACACAGCAGAGCTTTCATTAGAGAAGAATTGATGAGCACAGAAAGGGGGTTTTTTCTGCAAAGGTGAGTTTTGCAGGACACGGGGCCGTTCGGATGCTGGTGCTACATCTGCCTCCACCGCCGGACATCTGTGGCCGCCGCTGCAGATGGGTTCCTGCAGCAAAAGGCAGGCTGTGTAAAACACCACTTACCAAACGCATCCACTTCCTCCGAGTCAGACCCATTAACTTTTTTTTACAAAAAACAGCACTTGCTCCCGTTGGCAGAGCAAAAGCGAGTGCCACGACAGAGACAGGAGCCTGCTTTGCCTTGAACTTCATCAGAAGCAGTGCCAAGATCTCAGGGTGGATGTGGAGCATCAAGATTTTACAAAGGGGGGGCGCGGACTAGAAATTAAGTTCTGGTTTTCATTGCACAAACAGGACACACTTGGAGAACGGAAAGGGATGAAATCCTCGACCATGTGCCACCGTGTCGCTTCCAGAGAGTCACTTTTCTGACTACCACCATACTTTAGATGGCAGTTTTAAAGGTTATGGCCAGAGGGGTTCTTCCAGCAAAGCCTTCAGTGAACTCTGAGCAAAATAAAGATACACACATGAACAAGCCAACGACAAGAGCAAAGCAAGGACAAAACTTGTGAGCAACCACCGCAAATACCCACAGGTCTGTTGCCTTGCTTGGGAAGCCTTCCTGCCTCCCTGCCTTCTGCAACACTCTCCCAAATTAATTTCCTAGTAGGATCTTTTGTAACAGCACCCAGGTTCAGTGAACAACGAGGTACATCCTACCACAAGGTCAAGAGCAGTCTAGAACTGTAATTCGTATCTGTCTAGCCAGGCAACATAAGTGTGCAGCATCACTTGCATTTTCAGGCAAAATGCTACTAAAAGTGAACTGCTCACGAATAATCTATCATGATACGAGCTCGGAGAAATTTTTAGAGGAAGCAATTGAGGATAACCAAGTTCAAGTAGGGTTTAAAGAAAAATCCCGCTAATTCACACTCGGGAAAGCAGCAAACAAGCCATAAATTATCAATGAAAGAACTCCACCCAGCCAACCACCCTCACTACCTCTATTTTGAATTGAGCAATAAAACCTGATGAGTTTACATAGTTCTCCAGCAAGCACCATAATCTTGCTGGTGTCTAAATTACAGTTGGAAGTAGGTCCTGCAAGGTGGCCTCAGGCCTCTCTGTGCTAGCTGCCTTGCAGACATCAAGATGACTTGTCACCTCCCAACCAAGTCAGCAGTTGGCACAGAAAGACAAGACACGGGCTGCCTTTGGGGAACCGGCACTGCACATGGGAACAACCAGCCACATAGGCATCACGAATGCATCTCAACAAGAGTATGAGATCTACCAGGGCATGTTTCTCCAGATGGACCTTCTCACCTCCAGACTTCATCTCCATCTCAAGACACTTCTCCCTGGACATGGTTTACCCCAAGGGCCGTTCCACAGCTCCAGCAGGTGAGACCATCAGTGGTACCATCACAACCCGATGGTTATAAAACTGGCCACAGCTAGTGGAAACCAAGCTGTAAGCTCCCCCAGAGAAGAGCTGACATCCAGAAGCACCACACAGCTGAAAAGCCATGGCAAGCAGGAGAGGCACGCTCAGTCTCGGTGACATTTCTTGGTTTTTTGGGCCAGTGGGGTTACGGAAAAGGTGTGGCTGGGAGCTGAAATAAATGACTTTCCACAGGTCAGTGTTGAACCCTCTCCAGCTGGTTAAGGACAACGGCCTGGCTGCAAAGCACAAGTCCCACCTGGTGCTCTTTCAGCTGAAGAGCAGTTTGCACAGTCCAGATCAGCGGTAGCATATAGCAACTGGGGGAGATGGGCGAGGAAAAAAACAAACACAAAAAACTAAGGAGATATTCCACAATCAACAGGGACCCAGAGAAAGAAGAAAAAGATAGATCAAACCTTTGACGCAGTAGGATTTGAGAAGTTTTCATGCAAGTATTTCACTTTTAAAACACCAGCCTGCAGCCAGAGGAAGCACACTGCATCCCTTAAACCCAGCAGCAATTTAGCATTTTGTCAGGCTGGGCTAATGAAGAAACCTTCCACCAACACACGGCTGGTGGGACAAAGAGGCAACGCTCCAGCACAGCAACCTGGGAGCCCTCCTTGCAGGAGAGGAGTTGTGGAGCACAGTGTACACAACCCAGTGTACTCATGCTGCAAACATCTCCCCAAACACCGGTTGGGGATGCAGAGATGTGAAGCATCAATAGTCAAATTGTAAAAGTCTCATAGAAAAGCCCATTTATAACACAAGCCACGTTTATTCACATGCATCCCAAGGAACTAGACAGTCCCTGGCACCGATACGCATCAGAAAGATTTTGACTTGCAGTAGGTGTCCTGGAGTTGTGATAACCTTCCCACCAAGACATCAGTTCTACCACTTAAATATACAAACTGAAAACTCTTTTTTTTTTTCCTTTTTTTCTTTTTCCCCCTTAAGTTGAATCCCACTTGGATTTTATCTCTTGGGTAACAAGGACGCTGATGCAATAGAAATGTCCGAAGTCAGAATAACAAATTTCTTATTCCCTAAAGAATGGATAAACCCTGCTTTGATTTTCAAGCTGAAAAATAAGTGGTTTTGTTGTTTGGCTGGGGCTCTGCATGTGTGTGTCCTGGTGGGGTGGGATAACCACAAAGATATCCCACATGGAAACAGCATTAGCACATTCCCTTCATATAGTTTTTTCGCCTTCTAGCATGGAACTATTTCACAGAATAACCCCTCTCGCTCACCACTCAACATAAAATACATAAATACATTAGCCTATGACTATGAGAGCCAAAGGTGAATAATATCAGGTAGTTTAAATCTTGGCTTTCTTGCTTTGTTCCATTGCTTGCAACCTCTGATGGAGTCAAACACCTTATTTCAGGTATCTGCTTTGGGATAAAACAAATCATTACGGCCTTTGACACGGTCTCCCACGGCATTCTCCTGGACAAGCTGGCAGCTCACGGCTTGGATGGGCGTACACTTTGCTGGGTAAGAAACTGGCTGGATGGCCGAGCCCAGAGAGTGGTGGTGAATGGAGTGAAATCCAGTTGGCGGCTGGTCACGAGCGGTGTTCCCCAGGGCTCAGTTCTGGGGCCGGTCTTGTTTAACGTCTTCATCAACGATCTGGATGAGGGGATTGAGTGCACCCTCAGCAAGTTTGCAGACGACACCAACCTGGGCAGGAGTGTTGATCTGCTCGAGGGAAGGAAGGCTCTGCAGAGGGATCTGGATAGGCTGGATCGATGGGCCGAGGCCAATTGTGTGAGGTTCAACAAGGCCAAGTGCCGGGTGCTGCACTTGGGTCACAACAACCCCGTGCAACGCTACAGGCTTGGGGAAGAGTGGCTGGAGAGCTGCCCGGCGGAAAAGGACCTGGGGGTGCTGGTCGACAGCCGGCTGAACATGAGCCGGCAGTGTGCCCAGGTGGCCAAGAAGGCCAACGGCATCCTGGCTTGTATCAGGAATAGTGTGACCAGCAGGAGTAGGGAAGTGATCGTGCCCCTGTACTCGGCACTGGTGAGGCCGCACCTCGAGTACTGTGTTCAGTTTTGGGCCCCTCAGTACAAGAAGGACACTGAGGTGCTGGAGCGTGTCCAGAGAAGGGCAACGAGGCTGGTGAAGGGTCTAGAAAACAAGTCTTCTGAGGAGCGGCTGAGAGAACTGGGGCTGTTTAGCTTGGAGAAGAGGAGGCTGAGGGGAGACCTTATCGCTCTCTACAACTACCTGAAAGGAGGTTGTAGGGAAGCGGGTGTTGGACTCTTCTCCCAAGAAACTAGCGATAGGACGAGACGAAATGGCCTCAAGTTGCGTCAGGGGAGGTTTAGACTGGACATCAGGAAGAATTTCTTTACTGAAAGAGTGGTTAGGCATTGGAACAGGCTGCCCAGAGAGGTGGTGGAGTCGTCAACCCTGGAGGCGTTCAAAAAAGGTGTAGACGTGGCACTCCAGAGCCTAGTTTAGGAGTCATGGTGGCGTTAGCTGATGGTTGGACTTGATGATCTCAGAGGTCTTTTCCAACCTTAATGATTCCATGATTCTGTGATTCTATGATTTTCCAGACCGGAGACGGACTAAAAGCCAGACGCACTTTAATCCTGCCTGCTGTGGGTAACAGCTGGCAATTTCCCAGCAAACTGTTTTACGTATTTCCAAGATTTTTATACTTATCTACTTTTAGATATAAAATAAGCAAAAAAGAGACTAGGGCCAAGGGATGGTGAGGTAAGAGGTGAAGCGTTGAAGAGCTCCATCCCCAAGGTGCGCCAGTGGCAAGGAAGCCTATCCATTACCAGTTTGACTTCCTCAGCAGAAATAATCTCTTTTTCAAGTAGCCAATAAAATCTCCCCCATAGCCATGTGAACACATGCGGACCCACGATCTCATTTTCAGCACAAACGAAGTTTAAGCATGCAAACACACAGCTACAGGCATCTGCAGATGTGCGCTCACCTCTGCAGCTTCCCACAGTAGCAATACTTCCCAGCAAACACAGTGCTTGGGATACAAGGAAGAGTTCTCAAAAAAGCCCCAAACCAAACCAATAAAAAACCAAAACAACTATTCAAGCAAACACAGAAAGTGGCCTCCACCTTGGTGTGCCCAGGAAATCATTGCTTACCTCTCGCTGCTCCAACACTTCAACGGCCAAGCTTCAATCTCCGACTTGTTTGGGACCCAATCTCTGGCTTGTTTGGGACCAGCCATCTGAATCCACGTTACCATGGGCTTCTAGCAGCCATGCAATCACCAGATCTTCTCTCTCTGTTCTCTGCATAAGCATTCCTCCCCCATTCATCTCTTCCAGGAATAACCCACTCCCAGTATCAAGTTTGCAATTGCAGACAGGCTAATCCTAACTGATCACTACCAGCATCATCCTTCTCCAAATCCCCTAGCAAGGTGCAAGCAGGCACCACACTGTCCAGGTTTGCTTCTTAAGGCAACAACTAGCAAGACAAAGCAAGGGATGGCCTCTCTAAAGGCAAGCAAGTAAGATTTTACATGCCACATAGACGTCTGACACTGTGCAAAGTGTGCAATTAGGAGGAGGGATGCAAATACTCATATGGGAAAATACCAGGGTTAAGGGAAAGCTTGTTTCATGGGTAGAGAGAGAAAAACGTGGATTATTTGCAGGATGAGAATATTTTGGGGGGCTGAGAGCAGTATCTGCTTGCAGTAAACCTTCACTGCCTGCCTTCGAGCTTATCTGCACGCCATCACACGAAGGTAGCTGTGCTGCCAAAAAGCCATGTGTTTAACAGGAGGAAGAAGCCTTCTGGAATAGGAATTAAAAAGCAAAGATATTATAACAAAAGCATTATATACTCAGCCACCAAAACCACTTCCCTCTTGACGGACATCCCCGGGCTGAGCATTCATGCTCTGAAAAACCCCACAAATCTGAGGCAACTCAAATGGGGATCTCTCAACCTCCCCCTTTCCCCCAGCACAAAGAGAATGCTATTTAAATCAAGTGACAATCTACAGCACACAAAGGGCAGAGGAACTGAAGTTTGGGGAGCGTTGATGTAATATGGTGAAAAATAATAATCAAAGGCTGAATTTGGCTATTTCCAACAGGCAGCTCAGCATCCATCCGCCTCCTTCAGCAGCTCCGTCCTTAGCTGTGTTCTCTTAGAAGAACATCCTGTCGAAAACTAACATTGAGTTTCTACAGCCTATATATAGCAGTGACATTTTTATTCTGCTAATTGATTAAAAAAAAAAAAAAAAGGCAAAAAAAAAATCAACTTTTGAACTACCTAAGAGCAATAGCTTTTTAGCATGGAATTATGTTATTTAAAACGAGCGCAGAGTCTTTAAAACAGCAAGCCTGCCATGGACAGAGCTCTCTGCAGGCACCTTCTCTTGCCTGCAAGGATGATAATTATTTTCAAAGAAATACATCTGACTTGTAGTTTGCAACCTATCTTGCAGCCCTTTTAAACAGCGTGATCTGTATTCTTCCCAGTGCAGCACTGCTGACCTTCACACATATATTATTACATTCATTAAATATCCTTATTAGACCTGTTGCTGAGGTGTATCACTCTGGACAACTATTCACGTCCAAGACTGTAACTCCACACAAAGGAGGGACAGGACTGCGGGTAGTACATATCTCAAAAGAGTCTGATGCTTCTACTTTTTATTTTTATGCATTAACTTTCCAAACAGGTTAGATATAACTAGCAAACTTACTAATTTACACTGCTGTTACGTCCCACCCCGAAAGCAACTACAACTCTGTGGCAGGGAAAAGCAAACTTCTCCAGATTTAGTTATCCACCATTCAATTTATGAACGGAGTTGTAGTTGTTTACAACTTTGTAATTCTCTGAAGCTTTTTGATGTTGGGGGAAATGGAGGAGAAGACCAATTTTAATATGCACATCCAAACAAAGCACATTTTAATGCTTAACAGGGACATTTTGATGCATCGGTAGATGTCACGCCTTTGCAATCCGCAGTAAGCACACGTTCTGGGAATCAACACATCATCACTGCTTCTAGAAGCAGCAGAAATGGACCAAAAATGGAATAGACGTTGATATCTTTTGGCCAGAAAATAAAGCAGATTGCTTCTCAGGAACGCATTTGGAGCCCAACTTTCCAACCTAGCTGCAAGCAGTGGCATATAGTTATTTACAGGCAACGGGCCTATACCAAAATTTACTGAGAACACTAGATACTTTCCACTTCATTTCGTAGAATCATGTCATAGAATCATAGAATGGTTTGGGTTGGAAGGGACCTTAAAGATCATCTAGTTCCAACCCCCCTGCCATGCTCAGGGACACCTTCTTACTTCAGCTCAGTGTTTTTCAGCCTGTACCCTATAGACTACTTTGTCTTTTTCTGAGGACACCAAGTCTTTCTGCCCAGCAATCTAAAATGTGAAATCTTAAAGGCATCTAGAAGTCCAAAGGACTTCCATATAGCTCATCTAGACCACATATAAAGTCCAACCAGAGAATCATAGAATCATTTAGGTTGGAAAAGACCCTTGAGAACATTGAGTCCAACCGTTAACCAAACACTACCAAGTCCACCACTAAGCCATGTCCCTAAGCACCATGTCTACACATCTTTTAAATACCTCCAAGGATGGTCACTCAACCACTTCCCTGGGCAGCCTGTTCCAATGCTTGACAACCCTTTCCGCAAAGAAATTTTTCCTAATAGCCAAACTAAACCTCCCCTGGCGCAACTTGAGGTCATTTGCTCTTGTCCTATCGCTTTCTACTTGGGAGAAGAGACCGACACCCACCTCACTACAACCTCCTTTCAGGTAGTTGCAGAGAGCAATAAGGTCTCCCCTCAGCCTCCTTTCCTCCAGGCTAAACAATCCCAGTTCCCTCAGCCGCTCCTCAGAGGACTCGTTCTCTAGACCCTTCACCAGCTT
>WAAD01026160.1:32781-70700 GCA_013389945.1 Fregata magnificens
AAAAAAAAAAAAAAGGCAAAAAAAAAATCAACTTTTGAACTACCTAAGAGCAATAGCTTTTTAGCATGGAATTATGTTATTTAAAACGAGCGCAGAGTCTTTAAAACAGCAAGCCTGCCATGGACAGAGCTCTCTGCAGGCACCTTCTCTTGCCTGCAAGGATGATAATTATTTTCAAAGAAATACATCTGACTTGTAGTTTGCAACCTATCTTGCAGCCCTTTTAAACAGCGTGATCTGTATTCTTCCCAGTGCAGCACTGCTGACCTTCACACATATATTATTACATTCATTAAATATCCTTATTAGACCTGTTGCTGAGGTGTATCACTCTGGACAACTATTCACGTCCAAGACTGTAACTCCACACAAAGGAGGGACAGGACTGCGGGTAGTACATATCTCAAAAGAGTCTGATGCTTCTACTTTTTATTTTTATGCATTAACTTTCCAAACAGGTTAGATATAACTAGCAAACTTACTAATTTACACTGCTGTTACGTCCCACCCCGAAAGCAACTACAACTCTGTGGCAGGGAAAAGCAAACTTCTCCAGATTTAGTTATCCACCATTCAATTTATGAACGGAGTTGTAGTTGTTTACAACTTTGTAATTCTCTGAAGCTTTTTGATGTTGGGGGAAATGGAGGAGAAGACCAATTTTAATATGCACATCCAAACAAAGCACATTTTAATGCTTAACAGGGACATTTTGATGCATCGGTAGATGTCACGCCTTTGCAATCCGCAGTAAGCACACGTTCTGGGAATCAACACATCATCACTGCTTCTAGAAGCAGCAGAAATGGACCAAAAATGGAATAGACGTTGATATCTTTTGGCCAGAAAATAAAGCAGATTGCTTCTCAGGAACGCATTTGGAGCCCAACTTTCCAACCTAGCTGCAAGCAGTGGCATATAGTTATTTACAGGCAACGGGCCTATACCAAAATTTACTGAGAACACTAGATACTTTCCACTTCATTTCGTAGAATCATGTCATAGAATCATAGAATGGTTTGGGTTGGAAGGGACCTTAAAGATCATCTAGTTCCAACCCCCCTGCCATGCTCAGGGACACCTTCTTACTTCAGCTCAGTGTTTTTCAGCCTGTACCCTATAGACTACTTTGTCTTTTTCTGAGGACACCAAGTCTTTCTGCCCAGCAATCTAAAATGTGAAATCTTAAAGGCATCTAGAAGTCCAAAGGACTTCCATATAGCTCATCTAGACCACATATAAAGTCCAACCAGAGAATCATAGAATCATTTAGGTTGGAAAAGACCCTTGAGAACATTGAGTCCAACCGTTAACCAAACACTACCAAGTCCACCACTAAGCCATGTCCCTAAGCACCATGTCTACACATCTTTTAAATACCTCCAAGGATGGTCACTCAACCACTTCCCTGGGCAGCCTGTTCCAATGCTTGACAACCCTTTCCGCAAAGAAATTTTTCCTAATAGCCAAACTAAACCTCCCCTGGCGCAACTTGAGGTCATTTGCTCTTGTCCTATCGCTTTCTACTTGGGAGAAGAGACCGACACCCACCTCACTACAACCTCCTTTCAGGTAGTTGCAGAGAGCAATAAGGTCTCCCCTCAGCCTCCTTTCCTCCAGGCTAAACAATCCCAGTTCCCTCAGCCGCTCCTCAGAGGACTCGTTCTCTAGACCCTTCACCAGCTTCATTGCTCTCCTTTAGACACACTCCAGCACCTCAATGTCTTTCTTGTAGTGAGGGGCCCAAAACTGAACACAGTATTTGAGGTGTGGCCTCACCAGTGCCAAGAACAAAGGGACAGTCACTTCCCTAGTCCTGGGAGACTGGTCTTATCCAATCTAATCTTCTAAATGCTCTCTCGTTGCCAGATTTAGATTCAGGCGTTTCAGAGACAGCGTGAAACTGGTAGGCTGTCTGCACGATCCACATCCTAAATTCATCTGGACATTTTCATCTAACAAAATCTCTGTTATCATACAGACATGGGACCCTTAGAAACACTCTTCCCCTTCCTTTCAAGGGTAACTGGGTGGTTAGTAGCACACAATAGGTGGAAAAAGAGTAGAAGCAGAGTAGAGCCACAGGAGTAGATGCTCTTGTGGATAGCTCTTGTAGACACCCAACACGGTCTACAAAACTATTCTAAAAGTAGCTTAAAATGGGATACAACAACCCCAATCAACTCCATCATGTCTAAACTGCTATAAATTTCATACAAGTTTTTCTTACTCTATCTGCCTATTCAAGGACCATTCAAAACTACCCCTCAAAATGCCATGTAGTTTACCTAACCAGGTGCTAAACACACCAAAACATTGTTTTCCAGTTCTTCTTCCAAGAGACTGGTGCAGAGTGCACCACAGACCTCACCTTTCAATAAACCTAAGCCTTGTTACGCACATCCATTACCATTATAAAACACCTAGTAGTCTGTAAGGGGTGAGAGTATCTGCACGGTTTCAAGAGAAATTCAAGAATACTGATCCTTCTGGGATGATATCTGACATAAACAGGTTATTTTCCAGTATTTTACTGGTGATCTCCAAGGAAAGGCAACTTCTGCTGAAGACCTTTGCAATATGCAAGGGAAAGAGGAGGGTTGATGGGCAGGGGGTGTGCGGATTGGTGGAAGGTCAGCTGAATTTAACAGCAAAACGCTCAAAAAGGACAAGGGCACTTCAAGATGTGAATGTGATGGAAGCAGACAGCTTCTGGGTAAACCATTCAAAATGATTTTTGGAACACTTTAGTAAAGGTAATGAATTCAACAAGAGCATGAGTTATAACGGTGACCGATATGGGACCTCCTGTACGACTGCTCCTTCACCTCTAACCGATGGATTGGCCTCTCCTGGGCAACTCTAAGAACTTAAAAAATAATTATAAAATGCAAAGAAAAACAAACACAAGGAAAGGTCAAGTTTAATTGCTGCATTTGAGATAATTTTTCACATTCTACTTCCCACTCTGTGCAGTGCTGAGCATTCCTGGAGACACAGATGAAGGGATTTTGTAGAGAACAACAACAAAAAAACCTCAACGTGCAAGTTAGGTACCAGCTGATATGACAGCAGGCCTCTCCTCAAACATCTCAGAAGTGGTTTGCAATTGCACAGGAGAAAGCAAGAGGAGGTTCCTAGCTGCAAAACGAAGCTGAAAAATCAGCAACTTGTCCGCAGCCAGAGCCACTTGCAAACGACCAAAAATCGGTTGCAGAGAAACCTAAAGACTCAGCCTCTATTTTATAAACTAGAATAACACTGACCTACTTTCCAGCACACTTGCAAAGCTGCTGGAGATGCTCAGATGAAAGGCACTACAGAAACCTAAAGCAATAATGCTTCAGATATACAGGAATAAGGTTATTGCTGAAATGCAGCAATGCACTTTCTACAGTGAAGGTAACAGATAAAAGATCAAATAATACAGAGAGCTAGACAACTTTTTTTAGAAGATATGGTTTTCAAAAGCATTCGGGACATACTCTTGCAAATGGTGCCCCAGACCTTTAATAATCACAAAAAGCAAAATTACACTTTTTACGTGGTAAGGATTGTCTCTGCAAGAGCCCCATGCGATAACCTGCACGGAGCTCAATTTATTAGCTTAAAATATGGTGATGAGTTGATCCAGCCAGGATTCACATCTATATGGGAATAAGGGATTAATCAGGTCTTGTGTGATTCAAAGGAAACCCTCTGCGGTAAAGTGGAGCAATGTATAAAGAACAGAAAATTCTCTAGCATAGAGAAAAAGAGGTCTCGGACACTGTACAATACATTTAGCTTTTCTAGGGAAAAGCAAAGCTGGGCTGTTGAGTTCTTCAGAAATTACATGCCTTCTTGCTTGCATTCATACAACCACAGAAATGAAGCTCAAGCCTCCACCAAGATATGCATTTAAATTATTTTTTTTCTTTAAATACTGAATTTGCCCTTACCATTTAGAGACAAACTTTCAAATCTTCTGCTGCAGCATTTATTCCCCACATTCCCATCATCTATGAAAAGACATTCTTTCCTCAAAATGGAAAAAGAAAGTCAATCTTTGCAGGAAGGGGGCTTTGGTAAGCAGAACTTGAGCGTGCCCGCATAGACTGCACAAAAATGGAGCTGAAGGTAGGGTGTCCATGAGGAAAGCCTTGAAAGTGTGAAAAATAACCATCAGCTCTTGCTTCCAAGAGCTATGTTGTACCAATTGGCATTTAGTACTTCCATTTTGGCCATAAGACCACCACCTTCACAACCTCTTAAATCCCTGCAGAAGTCCTATTCAGACACAAAAACGGGTACCCAGAAATACCCTCAGGAGTGCACCTTACCTCGAAGTGGACTGTCCTTCAGCATAAAGAAAATCACATTTAAAAATAGCTGAGCGATCAGCAAACCTTTAGCAACAGGTTATCAGAGCACCTATTGATGCTCATCCAGGCTGTGCTATTAGGAAAGAGAATAAATATTGCCCAGCTGTGCTGCTTTTGGCTGGGGTAGAGTTAAATTTTCACTATAGCAGCTAGTATGGGGCTGTGTTTTGGATTTGTGCTGAACACAGTGTTGATAACACAGGGATGTTTTCGTTATTGCTGAGCAGTGCTTACACACAGTCAAGGCCTTTTCTGCTTCTCACATCACCCCATCAGCGAGTGGGCTGGGGGGGCACAAGGAGTTGGGAGGGGACACAGCTGGGACAGCTGACCCCAACTGACCAAAGGGATATCCCACACCATATGATGTCATGCGCAGCGTATAAAGCTGGGGGAAGAAGAAGGAAGGGGGGGGGCATGTTCAGAGTTGATGGCGTTTGTCTTCCCAAGTAACCATTACGCGTGACGGAGCCCTGCTTTCCCGGAGATGGCTGAACACCTGCCTGCTGATGGGAAGGAGTGAATGAATTCCTTGTTTTGCTTTGCTGGTGTGCGTGGCTTTTGCTTTCCCTATTAAACTGTCTTTATCTCAACCCATGAGTTTTCTCACTTTGACCCTTCCAATTCTCTCCCACATCCCACTGGAGGGGAGTGAGCAAGCGGCTGTGTGGGGCTTAGTTGCCGGCTGGGGTTAAACCATGACACCAGCTCATTTGCACACCAACTCATTTGCCTGGCAGGGGTGAGGACATGCTACTCGCGCCAGCTCTGCTACAAAACACTGAGCTTTAAGCAAACTGTCTCAGCTGCCTATCTGAGAAACAGGTAAAGACCGCACAGAAGCACTAGGGAATAATATGGTAAAATCACAGAATCACGGAATGGTTTGGGTTGGAAGGGACCTTTAAAGGTCATCTAGTTCAACATCCCTGCCATGAGCAGGGACATCTTCAACTAGATCAGGTTGCTCAGAGCCTCGTCCAGCCTGACCTTGAATGTTTCCAGGGACGGGGCATCTACCACCTCTCTGGGTAACCTCGTCCAGTGTTTCACCACCCTCAGCATAAAAAATTTCTTCCTTATATCTAGTCTAAATCTCCCCCCTTTTAGTTTAAAACCATTACCCCTTCTCCTATCACAACAGGCCCTGCTAAAAAGTCTGTCCTCATATTTCTTAGTAGCCCCCTTTAAGTATTGAAAGGCTGCAAGAAGGTCTCCCTGGAGAGAGGGCAATTAAATCCTTTAAACAAGCAAGGGAATATCAGTAATAAACCATTTAGAAGCCATCAGTAAATGGGAACACATCCTGCAGTCTACTAGCACATAGAAGCTTAAGCTGTTTTATAGGAAACGCATCTTGAAGATGTTGTGACTCCAACAGACTCGTTGGCAACAGCCAATTCTCCTCCCAGCAGGACCCATCCATCCTGTGAGCACCTGCATCTGCAGAAGATGACCCCCAGCATGAGCTAATCCATCCCAGCCAGGTTGCACAGACATCAATACCCCCAGGGGGTATTTTGCCATCCTCTGGACTGTTCGCTTCGCAATAACTCAAGCCACGGTGCTTCCAGTGCCTCTCCTCAGAGACTGTTTCACACCTTCATAGATCTCACTCTCAAGGCATTTTTCCTCCCAGTCTAATCTTCGGAAAAATTTGACAGCTACAAAAATGTAATAAACCAACCAGTCAGATTATATATATATTACAGTTTGAAAAAGATGAAAGGCTATATTGTTAAGAGATATAATTCCAGTGGCTTCCACAATGCAGCCTGTGCATACACAGAGGAAGAAAGGGAACTGAAGCAGCTTATATTTTGTCTTATAAGTCCCCTAAAATAACCCAGCTTCTGATCCTCGGCTCGCATCAGCAGAATGACACTAAAAAGGCTAATAAAGACCTGTCAAATATCTCATCAGGACAAAATACCTGTGTGTTCATACCAGCTCTTGCCAATGCATCAAGTGAAGCGATATGAAGAAGGGAAAGGAGGACTGTCTGCTTAAAAATCAAATATTCAAGAGCAAAAGGAAGAATACACAGAGCTATCATGTTTGGGGTCATTTTGAATAGAAACCACTGCAATCAGATTGTGATAAGCAGTAACTGTATGGCTACAGTACCACCGCAAATACTCTTAATTTCATTTGTATTGGTAGACAGAAAGCAAAAAACAAAAACAACCCACAAAAGAAACTACTATGTCTCAAGCAAAACAAAATAAAAATAAAAATTTGGCTACAAGGCTTGGTCACATGAAAGATGAATTGTAGCTTTTATAACAACAATAGTAAATTATGCCACCATGGCACTGGACAGCAGATGATTAAAGATGAGCAAAGGTCTCCACGTGTCTGGATTTACATCAGGCCATTCAATCAATTTCGTTACAGCAGCAGTAATTAATCATTGCTGGAGAAGGGAGAAATCTTAAGAAGATCTTGTGGCTTCCAGTTTCAGAAGTGAGTTGTAACACCTTTAGGAGAGTGGTTCGTCTCCACAAGAGCTGAGACATCTTGAAAAGCTGGTAACTCATAAGATTTTTAGTTTGCCATTTTACAGAAACTGGTATCACCCTTCATGTTAAGAAAAAAAAAAACCCAACAAACAAACCCAAAAACCCACCCCGTGAAGCTTTTTAAACCTACAAATTCAAATGCAACCAGCACTCACCAAAAAGATCAATAGGACATATCTGAAGACAGTGCTAAATATAATTTGAATGCAAAAGTCTTGGAGCAAGAGGCTGAACGCTACTGCACATCAGCAGTTTCCAGATCACTCTACAGAAGACGTCTCTTTTGTGTTGATAACCCATTTTCTGACTGCTGTCTCAACACCCCAATAGACACAATTTCACCCAGCTTCCAATCCTACTTAGAGAACTGAAACTCTCAGTCTGGAAATAGGTGTTCAAGAAATAAATCTCTTCAATAGCTTAAGGGAAGAACTGAAAGAAGGATAATTTCACAGTGACCATCAGAGGAGTTCTAAGACCAGCTGAACATTGGGTAAATCTCTGCAGATTCATTCCGTGGGGCAGCAACACCCTGACATTTGTGCCTGAAATAAGACAAACTTAGAATCACAGAATAATTTAGGTTGGAAGCAACCTCTGGAAGTCTCTGTGTCTATCCTCCTCCTCAAAGTAGCTCCAGTTAGAGTTGCTCAGGCCTCGTCTGGTTAAGCATTGAATATCTCCAAGGATGGATATTTCACACCCTCTCCAGGTCCCTGCTCCAGTCTTCAAAAACAATCATGGTTGAGCTGCAGGGAAAAACAAGGTCTCTCCTCTGCCGTCTCCTCTTCAGGCTGAACAAACCCCGTTCTCCCCACCACTTCTCATATGTCCTGCGTTCCAACTCCCAGACACCTTGGTGGCCTCCTCTTGAGGTGCTTCAACATACCGATGTCTTTAGTTTACTGGGAAGCCCCAAACTGGACACTAAGTCCAAACACAGTCTCACAAGTGTCAAACAGAGCAGAAGGATCACTTCCTCAGACCTGCTGGCTACGCTTTTATTAACACGGGATGTGGTTGACCTTCTCTGGCACAATGACACTCTGCTGCCTCACATTCAGATTCATATTAGGTCCTTCAATGAGTTTGGGCTTATAATTCACTGGTTTGGACTTTTATGAGAAGAATGACCTTCCAGTAAACCAAGCAGGGGTTAAATCGCCGGCCTGTGTGTCTTCTTGCTGGTGGGGCTTGCTTTGGCTCCGAGCCCTCCTGTTCATCACCCTTTGCCATCAGTCAGTTCTCCAATACTCTCTCAACAAAAACCTCTTTCCCCAGTCTTTACAGATCAATACCTCAAACCATGGAGTTAACATTTAGTGCTTATTATGTGGGGGGAAATAAGAAGGTCCTGCAAAGTCTTGACTACAAAATATATTAAAAGACACTAGTTCATCCAGTTCAGGTTAGAATCCCAGTGATATCCACACTTTTTTCTTTTTTGCCTTCCCTCCCCACCCCCGAATCAGAAACTCTACAAATATACAGGCTCTCAAAAAGTCTATTAAAATTAAAAATTATAGTATGGAAGAACTTGTATTGAATTACAGCATGCAGGAAAAAATGAATTACATCAGTGGAACAGTAGTTTTAAGAATTCATGTTTCGGTTCACTTCACTTACAACCATGCATCTGCTTTGGTAGTCCATCACAAAGACAACAGAGAATCTGAAAAAGCAAAACAAGAGCGGTGGGATGGGAAAGAAAAGTTAACAGAATTGGAGCACAAACTAAAGGATATTTGGAAGAAGCTTTCACAAATTTATTGCTTGAAAAAGAAGATAGAAACCACCTCCCATTCTGCAATATAATATCCTTGTTCTTCATTCTTGACTGTCACTCAACTCCTTCCCCTGCTATTCCTGTCTAAAAAATGCAGTACAAGATGATCACCAAAGGTCAGAAAAAGGCCATATGATTTCACGTCTGCACTCAGACCTTCAAATAGGAGGATCTCCTCCTTCACAAGTATTGCTATTTGATGATATATTTGAAAACACATTAAAGAATAAAATGCAACCAAACAAAAAAATAAAAATAAGAGCTGCCACAAGCAGAACGGCGAAGCTAACTGGGAGATTAATTTTGTGTCATCTTTTACATAGAGAAGAATATTACGAAGAGGAAGTTGGACAGACAAAATAAATTTGCTTTGCTTTGACTCTTCCACCCCCAATCAAATACTCATGATCTATGGAGCGAAAGCCAGATAGTGAGAGAAGAAAAAAAGAAAAAGAAAAAAACCACAGCACTAGTCAGAAAAATGAAATTCTGTCCTAATAAGGATCTGAATAATAAAGGCTCCTTATAAAAATAAAAAGTGAAGCATGCCTTTATACTAGATAAAAAGATAGCAAGTAATGAAATAAATTCCATGCTACATCAACTAGGAAACTTCTTCCCCAAGTACTCAGAGAGCACCTCAGCCGGGAAGCAAAGCTCAGAGGTCTAAGCCTAGTCCTTCTCGACCACTTCACAGTGAAAGCCCTTCAGAAGCCAGTTCGCTTGTCGATGAACATTAGTACGTGACACTCATACAGGACCTCTGAGAGTAAAAAACCAAAACCACTCATTTTGGCTGCATCATTCAGCAATGCACCAGAAGATGTTCTAGAAGTCCATGTGGAGACCCACTCCCACCTGAAAAGGATGTCTTTTAGTGCACTGAAATACCAGCTGCAACAGAGATAAGGAACTAGAAGATGCTCACAGAGCTTTGAAACATGATCTTTGGTCATCCTCTCTCCAGAACTACCAAGTGCTAAAAAGAGCCACACCAAGAAGATGCAAGCAAAGACATGGGGTTGGCTAATTAATTAATCAAGAAGCACTTCCCAGTCCTACCTGGGTTGGCACAGGAAGAATGAGCCTATGGGGCAGAGAAAAGCTCTGTGTCATGGAAGGAGAAGGGGTGCCCAATGCAAAGGTTACAGACATTTTGCCCACAAACTTGAAACCTATGGATTATGTATGCGTGTACTTCAGACTTCACCCATAGGCCTTTACGATGTTAGATGATTTTTTTTCCCCCTCAATCTTCATGGTATCTGCATTGGATCCTGTGTTTTGGGGCTGCAAGTTTCAGTGCAGGATTTATTTTGCAGCTATTACAAGGTACATTACACTAATTACAATGCACATTATAGCCTGCTCTGTAGTGCACTGTGATAAATCATACAGTGCTATGGTCTATTGTAAACACTGCCATACATCTCTGGACACTATTGCATGTTTGACCACTCTCATAAATACGAGCATTTCTATAGTACAAGCATGATTGGCTACAAGGACTAATTTATTACCATTTTCTTTCAGCACATTAACAGTGTAGTAAATTCTGTACCTTCTGGGGGGAAAAAAAAGCAACAGTGGGATTTCCTTCAGTAATGTAGCATCAGTAGTATTTTCCCTTCAGTAACATACCAATTGTTCTTCATTTTCCAAAAATATATTCACCGTGTCATGTCTACTATGCAGTCAGAGAGAGGTTTCTAGCTTTCAGGCTTGTCACACCTGAAAAATTGGGGTGAAGTTTATATTTATGAATAAACACAAGTTTATTCATACACAAAAGCTCAATTTCAGAGGTAAATCTTATCATTCAATCAAATGCTTCTGAAGTTTGCACATTGTTCTTCAAATACAGGGGGGAAAAAAACCCACAGAACATCCTGACAAAATATTTCTGCAGAAGAGCAGTAGAGGTCAGATGCTCAACGGAGCATGTACACATCAAATGTGCCACCACGAACCTGACATGCTTTCCCTGGATGGGAGAGCACTATTCAGACATGCTCAGGCTCTATCTAGAGCAACTGGGACAGTTTTATATGCTGTGTCCTTCTCTGTGACAGAAGAACCAGAGCTGGAGCATCACCCGAGAGTCAGAGCATCACCCAAGAGTCGGAGCATCACCCAAATGGAGCAACATGTGTAGATCCTGGGATTACAAGAATTTAATTCCAGAATTAGATACCCAAACTTAGTGCACTATTCCAAGTTCTCTGCTGACTTGGGAGCACACCGTATCCATCGACCCATTTGTCCTTCAGCCCATCCATCCAAAAAGCAGTAAAAAAAAAAAAAAAATGTGTGGGACAGAAGAATGTGCCACTCCAGATGTTAGCCCTCATAGAAGATATTTCAAGTCAGGCCCCTGTTCCCGTTCCTATGGCAGCTCTCACCAAAACGGACCATCCCTTAAATAACCAAAATTATTTCCTTCAGCCCCACCAGATGCACTAATAGAAAAACCACCCTGGAGAACTGCAAGACACTAGCTGGGCTTTTGATCCTCCTTGACACTCCACATTCACCACTGGCATAGGAATCGCTGCCATCTGTGTCTGCATTGAGACTTTTCTCCTCCAGCAAAGTACCACCCTACAGACCACACAGTGATTCCCAAACTGCTTTTAACAGGTAAATGACACCAGCACCGGTCTAGCAAGATGTTGCTGAGTTTGTATGGACAATCCTGCAGGCAGGACAGCTCTGCTGCTCACCATATAGCACGGAGCCAGCAAAACGTCACCATTTACAAATGTGTCCTGAACACAAAGTACAAACTTCAGAAAGCGACAGCAACTTTGCCTGCAGCTCTGCCTTACCCAGAGTGAATTGGACTTGAAAGAAGAACAAAAAGGAGAGTCCAAGCTCTCAGAAAAGCCAACAAAAAAAGAAACGGATTTAAGGTCATGCAAATGGAAGGTAAGGGAGAAGGAGAGGAGATGATGTTTGGAAAGGGGACCAGAAAATCTTGTAGCAACATGGAGCCCCGATTCAGCAGGGAACACCCTGACAGGCAGACATGACACCAGATGCAGGAGATCAAGCAGAATGAGCTAGCTGCCTAAAACTTCAAGGAATTGTGATTATGGCTTAGATCCTACACAGTTATGGCCTGGAAATAAAGGGCAATAAAGGACATCTCCACATTCCAAACTGTTGAGGGATATCTCAGAGAGGTCTATGGCCTTTGGCAAGTCCAAAGAAGGGGATGTCGATTAGCCTAGACTGTAGATGTGGTAGGAAATCAGGCAGTTCTTCCCACACACCACATATGACCACTAAAAACCCCTCGATCCCAACGGGAGCCCTGTTCCATGAACTAAGAAAGAGGAGGATCCTCTGAACTTGTCTTGTGCAGGTTCTGTAGGTGGAGGGGACAACACGTGGGCATAGCATAACATGAGCAAACATGAACAGCATCATGTACAGATTTGTTCTTCAGACCTAAACAGATTCATAAGACGGCTTCTATATGTGCTTTTACGAAGATCATTCTTTGCATCATGACTGTAGTCAGGATTAACATTTCCACTACACTGAATTTGACGCTCAAGAGAGAAGACGAATGTCAGCAGTCCAAGCAAGCAGACCAGTCAACATACAAAAGACAGATAAATCAATAAGAACAAAAGCCAAAAAGTTTTAGCTATATTATCACTCCATTTCCACCATTTAGGTTCCCCATGGCATTTCAGAGCTCAGCCATGCCTTGAATTGCTATTAAATGTGAATATTTCAAAAGGTGCCCTACCAACAGCTGTTCCCTACAGCTAAGAGTACAGCTGCATGGCACAGCTATAGCATGAAGGCCTTAGCTTGCCCAAAGACCCAAAGTCCTTCAGGAAGGTCTCAAATAGGGTTCCAGTAGGAGAAAACACCAAAGCTGTGGGCTGCCACTTCACACAGCTCTCTGCAGCTCATCCTACTAACAGTCAGAGCAATGCCCAACCATGAACAGTCATCCGATATCCCAAAACAGTCCTGCTATGGGCACTCCCACGTGTAAAGGGTCAGCAAACTACCACACCCCAACTCAACAGGAAGAGTAAAATGCAGATTAAACCAATGTGAGATGATAAGACATTAAGGATGGGCACCCCCACCAGCACGCCCAGGTGATGAGGTTGGACCACACAGGCAACAGCCACAGCGGTACTATGGATGCACCAAAGCTTGCTTGCACATAATCACACCGGTCCCAAAACAACAGCATTTCTACAGGTTTTGGGCACTGAAACTTAGGATCGCAGTTTCCAGCTTCTCTTTCCCAGACACCACAGAGGCCCATGAATTACTTTGGGCAAAAGAGCCAAAAAACCCGAGGCTATTGCCCAGACATCTCTACTGAGCGCACAGGGAAGACCTGACAACGGTTAGAGGCCTGCAAACCAGAAATTTTTTCAGAAAGAGAAAAATCCACAGCCTTAGACCTCCCACAGGAGTGAAGTTCTTTCCTCCTCTATATAAATGTATGTTGTGTCCAACTGCAAGGCAGCGGTGGCCAAGTTGTGTTATGCAGGCGGAAAGTTAGAGAGACAACCAGTGTCTGAAGGGAGGCATGAGGGGTGGACAGTCCCTCCTGGCTCACGCAGGCAGTGAGCAGATGCCTGGGTGTCCAACTGCGGGTGGTGGCTTCAGCTGCATGTCCAGTTCGGAGCATCTCCCTCAGCACCTCCAACCACCTCACTCAGCCCGTTCTTCCTCAGCTGAAGAAGATAAAATACCTCCGACACGGAGCCAAGCGACACCAGGTTCAACGCATCGCGAAGGCTGAGCAAAATTAAACTCGCGGAGCACGCGCTGCCGCTAGCCAAAAGCAAAGAAGTTCATAAAATAGCACTTTGCCACAGACATCCAGGCAGAACAGCTGCCCTCATCCACCACTGCCAAGAGCTGCTTCCCTCACACTGAGTGCAGGGCTGGCAAGGAGCTACGGTATTTAAAAACTGATTAAAGTTCTATGTAGTTTTTAATGAGCCTCATCAGACTATGCATGGTGAGTGGCTAATGTAAGGCTACTTTTCTAGGTCAGGAAAGGAGCTTCTTTGCAGGCTGAGAACCAGCAAGGTTCCCCACAGCCAGCGAGCAATGGACCCATGTCCATCACAAACATGAAAGAGATCAAGCAGACCCGGACATCTTGTCAACGACGGATTTTTTCAATGCTGCAACAGTGATGTTTTTGGCTTGGCAGTAGCAAAGACGCGTTTAAGCACCAGTGGATGAACATACACCTGGTGAATTAACACGCTATTAACAACCCAGTTATTTCCCATGAGCTGGGCTAATCCAACAAGAAGAGCACGAAGATCTGGACCTGTAAATGCAACCACAAAGGCATAACCTGAAATAGCTCTGCCTTGATCATAACCCCAATTACAAGATATCCAAGATGCTGGCTGAGGGCATGCAGGAAAATGAGACTGCCAACAAGTTTAAAAATTCGCTAACAGCAAGAAGATTCACGATAGTGCCAAACTCTTGCCAACTGAAAAATAAGAGAGTGGATACTCCCCTCTAAACCACCCGAGACTTTTCCTAACTCTCTCACAGGCTCACTGATGTCTTTCCATAGGGGACAAACCCTCCCAGTTTTCCATATGAGCAGTGGGATTGAAAAACTCATACAACTACATGCACTTAGGCACAAAGCAGCCCTATAGCTTCCACCTTGGCTCAGGAATGAGATTAAGTGCCCCCAGTAAAGCTATTACATTATCTAAAGGTCTGCTGGACATATGTATATTTAATATTTTAAAATAAAGGTGTAATTACTTTAAGTCAACATATCTAGAGTTTTCAGACAAACACAGGGTTGTACTTTATGCCAAAGCTCAGTGTTTCCTCAGAACATCTGCAGCAAGAAACAGGACAAAAAAAGCCACAGAAGAACTTAATCATAAAAGACAGAAAAGTCAAGGTTCATCTTATCCAGGTCATGACTTTTCAAAAGTTGGGATTTTGTTTGTTTTATGCTCATTAGAGGGAGATGCTACTGCAGAAAACATGGGAAAATTATAGGTGGGTTCACAGCATGGGTCTCTGCCAGCGCACTTCTCCTTGGCTAACATTAAATACTTACAAACCCTATCACAGCAGTGCCAAATCTGATTTAGCTGGGTGTGACAGAGTCAGAAAGCTCTTTGCCGTCAGGATTAGTTATGACATACTAGAAAGCCTATCAGTTTTCAGTCCTGTAAATATCAAGTTTCAAAAGCAATTTCAAAACACACTCATTTTTTTTGAGGGAGAAAATTGTTTATCCTTTCAATAACATGAGTCAGCTCCTCTGATTACTACCCAACTTTTTCCTCCCCTTGTTCTCTTATAATTAGATTACAAAATAAAATTATTAGAGTATATTGCAAATAACCCATCAGCCTATAGATTCTCCTCCCCTCCCATTCCTCTTTCACCGTATGCAATTACCTGCTAATTTAGACAGTAAAGTCCCGTGGTTTGCTTTTAATTATGGCTACCCTATAGCAGCAGCAGGGATTACAGAGCTTATTGTAAATACAGTTCTTAGAAGACAATTTGAGCTCTTCTTTATCAGAGATGTCACACATGAGAGTGGTTGTGAGAGAAAGGAGAAATTATGCCAACTAGACCACCTGGCTTAGCCAAGGCCACCAGCCTCTACAGAGCAGGTCTGGGCAAGCTGCAGATCAGCCAAGGAACAGCATTTCAACACCTTCTTCTAAAAATCCCCCACTGCATTGACTCCCACATCCAGCACAGCCCAATGGGCATCCATCATGGAAGCACGGCTCAACAGTATGTGCTGGGGGTTCAGCAGAAGCATTTGGGAACCACCATTGTGCAAGAACAGGTTTTCACGTCTTGTAGACCTTTCCAGCATTGAGCTTCTTTGCTCAACCTGCTTTCACTTCCCATTGTAGACACTGGAAAGTATCCCTGTCCTAAGAAGAAAGCACACGTCCACAGACAAAATAAGGGCAAGAGAGTCGAGCACTGGTGGAGGATGACAGCGTTTCAGCAGGATGACAGCGTTTCAGCAGGATAGTCCTCAGATTTTGTTAACTAGAAGAGTGGCTCTGGCCAAAGGACCAAATTGCCAGAAAGTATTTGCAGGTTGGGAGCCAACAAACCAACGGCTGCACCAACAGGGCAAGCAATGCTGTCCAAGACAGCCTTATTTTACATAGCGCCTTGCACACCAGCTATGACAGCACCCTCCAAGTTTATTTCTTTCTTCAGGTATTATTTAGGGAAGCAAAGAGAGAAGACAAAAAAAGGCTTTGGGATGATATCTGAAAACGAGACACCAAGCCATTGGCATATATGGAAAATACCCGTTTACCATAACAGCCAGTAGGGATGTCAATGGGATGTCTACTGCCTTCAGCCAACTTTTCTCAACAGAAGAGGTTCAAGGACGGCAGGTCCAAGGACTCCCATGGAGGTGAAGCCCAGAGTCCTCTCCAGACTGAAGACAGCAGTCACTGGGGACAACCCCCCTGAGCCCAGTCCTGCAGACTGCTTTATTCAGGACACCCCCCATGTCTAACAAAGTCCAACTCCACCAACAAGACCTAGCTGACTCTAAGAAACCATTCACTCCACTAAGACTCCATTGTGTTAAAGTGTGGTTTGGAAAGAACACAACACCAAGCAAAGGCCAAGAGGGCTGTGAAAAAACGTGACCCAAAAGTTGCCTCAAATACCCAATGAAAGCAGCACCTCCAGACCCCATCCAGAAGCGGGTTGAGCATTTTCAAGCTCTTCATGCAAGCTCTTATAATAGAACTTATACCACTTATATTATTACATGGCTACAACACATGGCAAATGCTTTTGGAGCTGCGACCTTGGTTTTCCTGTAATGGGCAAAGTAGGCATTCTTCAGACCCAGGAAAGCATTAACACATCTGTATTCCCCCAACTCCACAGTCTGCCCCAACTGCTTACTGCCTTTTTTTTGTTGTTGTGGTTTTTCTTTTTTTGGTTATCATTGTTGCTCTATTGCAATTGGAAGAAAAAAAAAAATCTGTTTTTTCTGGTCCAATTTAAGGGGCAGGGAAAGAATGGAAATAACACCCTTTCCCTAACTGGCACTGTGAGGGTATGGAGTGATTTAAAAAATACACTGATACGCCAAATTTACTAATCCCTAGAGAAATCAACATCCCCAGCTGCAGGTTGTTGTTTGCCAAGGGAGGTCTTCCACTTGCTTTAGTTAACTGAGCTTTGGTCGATACACAATATTATTTTTTTATCATAAAAATGCCTGCAGCGTGACAATAGGCTTGTTATAAGCACAGGGGAAGAAACAGACTGTTTAATGCCACTGGCAAAAGCTTCATGGGAAAGCACAGATATTTTAAATTACTTTTTAATCACTTCTAGATATTTTCCCCCAAAATTGTAACTACTTACTGAACAACTGCACCTTCTTGAGAAGCAGCAACGCTGGCGGGCACAGACAATATTTTGCATTTGGCAAAGATCCTTTGATCCCAGCAAGGGCTTCAGAATAATATTCACATGCAACAGTACTGAAGTTGACCCTTTTCAACTCCGTTTGTAGGTTTTCTTTATTTATTTCTGTATTTGTTTATTCTTTTTTTGTTCCTTTCCCAATAAAAATTGAGGATTTCTTTATTCTGCTTCCCAGCTACTCTCTCAAAAAAGACAGAGTGAATTTCTTTCTAACTCAAAATATACTTCTAACTCAAAAGTTTCCAAGACAACATCCTTCCCAGCTGGCCAGCTTGAGCCAGAGTAGATCGTCTCAGGCAATTATACTGTTGAGGAGACAAGGACTGATGACATGAGCCAACCTGCAGCACCGCCTTAAAACAGCAAACACTGATTCAAACCATCTTCAAACACAGAAATGCTGTCCCTCAATGACAAGCACGTTGTTATTGCCTCTCCTCTTCGTTACCTTTGTGCTGCTCGAATTTATGAATGCTCCTTCCTCGCTATAGGTTGTACATGGCTGGAAGATGAAGGTGGGAAGAGGAGTGGAATTAAGAATTTCAAAGTTTCACCAGCATTTCAAATTTCATAGAAAAATTGTCATTTTAGAAAAGGGTGATGTCCTTTTCCCTGGAATTAGTATAACAACAGGTTTGGGTAGTGTCACGGAGTTTCCTTGTCTTACTGTTTGACGCTGGATCAGTATTTTTGGGGTTCTGGAGACCATTCCTGTGCAATCACTGCCAGACTCCCTTCCCTCTGCTCTGTAGCTGCCAACAAAATCCTCTTCCAAACCTACACTCAGTTCTTCATCCTTGTGATCCACACCCCGCTCTAACACCACCCCGCACATGGTATCTCCATCCCGTGAGAAGAGAGAAAAAAAGAGGAAAGATCCCCACCACGGCTCCATAAAATAACCTTGAATTTGCAGCAAGCAGGCTGGAGAGCTGCCACCCCATTCAGCTAAAAGATAAATACACTCGGCCTTTTGGATCTCTAAATGCAGAAGTAACTCACATCAGCTCCTTCCTCGCTGCTTAAAAAAAGGGGACATCTGGATTTGCCTCTTTTGCAGAAACCTCGCACGACACTCAACACAGCAGCTGTAGAAACGCTGGCTGCCGTCCCAAACCAGCACAGAAACCTGCCCGTGTGTGGAGGAGGTGTTTTTAAAACACACAAAAAAATCCAAAGCTGGCAACGGGGAGCGAAAAGTTGTAAGGCCCAGGGATGCACATAATTCAAAATACACTGATGTGCCCTGAAAAACAGAGGCGGTAGCCAGAAAGTCTGGCCTGACACAAGACAGATTCATTGGCAGCTTGGTGCAGAAATTAAGGTGGTTGCACAGACTTCTTCACTTTTAAGACAAGGAGGCACCCGCTCTTCATTGTGGAGCCTGAGTTTCTGGAAATTCCAGGTCAAAAGAGAAAAATTAATCCCTCCACTTCTTTAAAAAATAAATACATAAATAAATAAAGCTAAATCGTCAACCCCATCATAGCATCCCAACCTGAAGTTGGGAGCCATTTGATAGAGGCAGGGCAAGGACAGTCTCATCTTTCCCCCATCCCACCCAAGCTGCAAAAGAGATAGGCTGGAA
Organism: Fregata magnificens; assembly: GCA_013389945.1. Taxonomy (NCBI): domain Eukaryota; kingdom Metazoa; phylum Chordata; class Aves; order Suliformes; family Fregatidae; genus Fregata; species Fregata magnificens. Next base: position 51,514 of record WAAD01026160.1, read on the forward strand.
AATAGGTGATGGCAGCCACCAGCAGATTCATGGTCCTGCAGGAGGGTGAGAAGTGGGAACAACACTGGATTTCCATAGTTCATGTGTTTTCAGGGGCTGGTGCTTGGATCAAACACTTGCACGGCACAGGAAAGCTCTCATCAATCCCTTAATATGTGGTGGAGATTAAGCTCATTTTTTAAGTTGATAAACGTCCAGGAGCTGTCCCTAGCAATAGCAATAACTATAATTTCAGTTCCCTATATTCCCCCACATCTCAAAAAAAAGGATAAATCCTTCCTTAACACCCAGGTTTTCCCCATCCAAGGAGCACTCCCACAAGAAACCCTCTTCCCATGTGGTGCACGGCAGACACCTCCCATGGCCAGACAGCAACGTTCGTGTCCAGGCATGGAAAGCTTTCCCTCTAGTTGCACACTCTGCTCTGCCAAACCCAAACCACGTTGCTGAAGTGGGAGAACACCTTCCTACTTCTTTGGGGAAGACCAGGGAATTTGTGCAGATCCCGGGTTACTCGGAGGTGGTGTTTCTCAAGAAAGCCAACCGAGGAAGCTTGGAGCGGCAACTCTTTCGATGCTAAGGAGATTAGGACGACGGCCCAGCAAATCAGCATTCCCAACGCACCACACCAACATGCTTTTGCCCATGGTTGTCACTTCAAGGAGAGTTTGCTGCAAAAACGATGTGGCAGTTGTCTTGTTCGCTTGCAGGAATGCAAGCGTTGAGAGGCAGGGAAAAAGCAGCAGGACAGGAGCCGCAGGCTTTGCGGAGGTAAAGCCAGCCCTGCTTACTGAGCAGGGACCACCACATGGGTCAAATCTGGCCAGAAACCATCCCAGCATTGAAGCGTTGGCCAAGAACCTGGTTTAAGGAAACACAAAATACGCTAACAGCCTGGCAACACCGCCCATTGTTCTAAGCTGGATGGTGTACTGAATGCTAAATATCGGGACATCCAGGCGAAGGCAGGCGTGACTGGATACCAGATTAACCCACCACCCAGGGAGAAGCTTTTATGGGTCACCAGACCATTCACTGCTGACAGCTGGAACAGCCACACAAGGTTGTTGCATAATGGCTCCTTTTCCCTTCCATACACACTTGATAGCATCCCACAGAGCAACGCCACAGCCGGGAACCACATGTGGGATGAGGCTATGGAGCAGCACGCTGGGAGAGGAGCAACAGCAACCCAAGTCCACCAGCAAGTCCACATCACTAGCTTTGAGCCCTTGTATGTGCCCTTGGACAAACAACGTCCCCAATTCCGTAGCACCCCTAAAGACAAAATCAGTATCCACATGGAAAACAGCATTTGTGAGGTTCAAGAGCCACACTTGCAAAGATCAGAAGGACAGGGATAAGGAGAAAATGCAACAAGGTCTAGCAAGGACCTGGGTACAGTAAGGGCTTCAACACATGGATGTTACATCTCTGCTTTAGCAAACAAAGGTATTTTTTATATATACTTGTGTGCATGCATAGGTATTTTTATGCACTGATATAAACACAATTTTTCCAACCATCGTGCTTCTACCTGAAAGCGCAAATGACCAGTCAGAGACAAGAAGAAAGAAAACCACTTCATCACACAAGAAAAGTTGGAGCACTGAAGCTGATGCTCACTGTTCCCACCCGGACACGAATCCAGGCACAGGCTTAGCCCCAGTCAACCTCTTACTTGTGTCACCTAAATGGCTGAAACATGGGTCAGGTCAGTCGAACAACGTCCCCAGGGAGGACCCGCTGGTGTACTTAGCATGGAGTGGCCTCTCCGGACCTCAGCAGCCTCTGGCAAACACTTGGCCACGCGGACTTGGATGAAGCAGGCTGAGGCCAGGGAGCACACTGTGCTTGCACCCTGTGCATCCCTTCCAGCAAAAGTGCCTTCACGAGCGCTGGCTCGGCACAGATCCCAGGCAGGGAGAATCAAGGAGCTAAAAACAACTCCGCTGCCTGGACTTTAAGGTTATCAGGAGGTGAAAAACAGCAAATCTGAATAGAAAGAGATGTGGCCTCTCTGCTGCAAGAGATGTCCTTCAGTAGCTTTGCTCCCAAAGGACCAACATGTGGCTACCAAACAGCGAGGCTTTCAAGAGCGTCTCATACCCAACCTGCAGCTGGGGTGACCCTCCCCAAACAGTTCCCACCCACTTTCCTCAGCCTCATCACGCAGCATGTACACGGGCAGAGCACCAGACCCACGGTAACCACAGAGTGGGGAAAAGGCAATCAGCAAGTGTCCAAGAGCAGAAAGACGCCACAGAAACAGTTATGAAGTTGGACAGGTCAACAAATCAACGGGAGCCAGCACGCTGTCAACACAGCCAGGGACCATCACGGCAGCTGGTGGGAAATAAATATCTTGACCCCGGCTTGGCTGACACCATCAACACATCTCTCAAAGTGTGAAGGGACTTTCACATTCGTCACGTTTGGCGTTCTTCATAATTCACACCACCAAACAATGCCCTGCACCAGGCTCGTGACTCCAGGTCCAGCAAGAGCAAAATGGGTCAGAGATACAGAGATGCCACAACAGTTATTTCTCCCCTCAGGGCTAAAACAATCTGCCCCACCACCTAGTCGACTACAGCTTTCTAACCCATTGGTCTTGGCAGCTCCCAAAGGCCACATTCCCATGCAACCGGTCCTTTCTGCCACACAGAAGAAACTGCACGTCAAAGCAAGAGATGGAAAGTGAAAGCTATGAAGCTGAGAAAAGAGACCTTCAGCAAAATTTGTTTTAAGGCACGACTAGCTCATACTGAAAGCCAAATCCTCTAGTTTTCAGCCTGGATCCTTGTAGGACGACAATTAATATTATCTCTCTCCAGCAAAACATGGTGCTGGGGGACTATTCAGGACAGCACCAACACCACTAATGCTCTTTAACTCAGTACTGCTGCAAGGAGATCCAGGGGCAATGAGCACTGATATTTAGGGAAAAATCACCTGTATCAAAAGGGGCACCCATCCCTCTGATTCAGCATTGGTGCTGCCGCAGGCAACATGAAAATTACACAAAGCTCTGCGCTCTCCCCATACACGAGCCTTGCAGGTGATGAATCAAGAGTTGCTGTCTCAAGGGACACCATGGAAGAGTCATCTAAATCCACAGCTGCTCCCTACACCTCCAAGTGGAGGTAAATCAGATGGGAGGGAAAATGAAAGAACTGTCCCGGGAAAAGCCAACGGAGCTTGGCTTCAACTATCCTGGGGAAGAACAGAGCTGCTGCTTGTGAATCTGCTGCTGGAGCAGATGGCAAGTCCCGAGAGTGGACCAGTCCACTGAGCATCCAGGGAACGCATGCACATCCCACCAGCGTGGCATGGGACCAGCACTCCCCTGCTCGCCTTTCAAACTTCACAGGAGACCAACAAGGCTTTACTCACCCTGGCAAGAGTTTCCAAGAAGAGAAACATGAAGTTAAACCTGAAGACCTACAGAACAATGTGGTCCTCGGTGATTTCAGGGAATTTGGGACAGACTTTTTAGTAGGGCCTGTAGCGATAGGACAAGGGGTAATGGTTTTAAAGTAAAAGGGGGTAAATTCAGATTAGATATAAGGAAGAAATTTTTTACGCTGAGGGTGGTGAAACACTGGACGAGGTTGCCCAATGAGGTGGTAGATGCCCCATCCCTGGAAACATTCATGGTCAGGTTGGACGGGGAACAACCTGATCTAGCTGAAGATGACCCTGCTCATTGCAGGGGGGTTGGGCTAGATGACCTTTGAAGGTCCCTTCCAACCTAAACCATTCTATGATTCTAATTCTACATGGCATCTTTAAGCAACCGTGTTTCAGAACACTGCCATTCTCCGTATTTCATTTCTTTCTGCACATAGCTAGCTCTAGAGATCAAAGACACGAAACCATTAAAAGACTGGCACAGCGACAAGACGGGGAGAATGCAAAAACACGGCCACAGCTCTGAGACAGCTCTTGGATAAGGTTGCTCTCCATATGAGTGAAGCATGACGGCTTCAGTGAGGCATGACACACAGGGACTCCCTCCCCAGCCTCACCACCAACCATATCAGCACACAGAAAAGCAACACATCACCAAATCCTGCTCACTAGCTTTCTGTAGGACAGTTGCGTACAGCCTAGTTTGGCACAAAAATCCAGGACGTGGGAGTGAAAAAAAGACAACTAGCCAGACCACCAGCTACGCCTGAGTAGGTAAACAGGTGGCTTTTTAATTAAGTTAGATAAGTGGTATTTCTAATCACGTTAGCCCAGACGCTTAAAACAATACTACTGGCAGGCTTGTAGCTTGAGGAGAGCTTTGAAGAAATAAAAGGCTTGTTCAGGAAGGCTTTGTTTTGGAGAAGAAGGAGCTCAAAACTTTCAAAAACCAGCTCTCCCTTTTCACAACTCAGTCCAAAAGAGGGTGAAGCTTCTATAAATGAAAGCCAGGAAAAAAAAAAAATTTCTCAAGGGCAAAGTTTTATTTGCATCTGCCCAAGCCCCATCCTTCCATGTGCAGGTGACCCTCTCCTGCAGAGATGCTCTTACCAACTGCTTTCTAAGTCCTGTTGCCCTGGTCACACAAGACTTTCTTCTAATCTGGAAGGAAAAGCAAGACAACTGATTAGTACTGGGAAGAAAACTGGTTCACTGTCGTGCCTAAGGACATGGACACCATCAGCACCATGAGCTCTGGTGTCCAGCAACAAGCTGCAGTCTCTGAGTTGGGCTGTACGAACAGGTACAAAAGCAAGCGTTGATTCCTCAAAACGTCACTACTGAGTATGGGAGCGGCATCTTCCTTTTAAAAGACAGGGGACGTGAAGCTCTAAAGCTGACTTCCAGATTAGCAGAGGAGGGTTATAATTGGTTGCAAGATACCTGTGAAAAATAACAAATTAAAACCTGCGATGGGAAAGGGGAATCACTTATTTAACTGTAGGATCCTGAACCTGCTGTGGGAGGAACGCTCCGGCTACAATCCAGTTAAGCATTTCAGTTTATGTCAAATTTGAGAGAACACGGAGAGCCCCACTCAGTCAAGATCTTCATGTTTCTCACCAGCAGGTTGTTCATCTTTCACGCTTGCATACACACGCCCCTACCTTGCAAGACCTTCTACTTTTACCTTTTATTCTAAGGACTATCCTTCTAGAAAACCAACCCCTCTTGGCTGTAAAAGCACCCAATTCCCCTGGGAGGGAAAAAATGCTGGTGCAACTCCAAGAGGCAGGTCCTGCATCCACCAAGCAGCTTTCGAGATGCAACTCAGAGCTGCACCCACAAGCTATATGGTTTCACCCGCACCCGGATGATGCAAGATGAGCATTAGCCAGATAAATTGTAGATTCCTTAACATATCCATCTACCTTGCAACAGCTATTAAGTATGCAGTATTTCCTAATTTACTCCATTACAAAGAAAATGTAGTGTCCATTCATCAGTCGGTTATCACAAAAGGCCTTTTAATTAATGCACCTACTTGCTTTGTTCAATTAACACCAACAAGGAAACCCTTCTTCACTCACTGGGTTTAGCTCCTATACTGCTTTGGTCACCATATGCAGAATACAGTAGTATTTTTAAGGCATTAATAAACACTTCCTATATAAATGCTATATACTTCCTATACGCACGCTCTATATACAAAGCTCAATAAAAAAATGGATGTAATTTCCCCAGCCAGAAAAATTCAGAGATAAAATTGCAGCAATGATTTGTATCTGCCCAGAGCAGCAATCCCAACCTTCGGTGACCTCTGTGCAAACACACCAAGCCAATTACACACTGTGACAGCAGACTTTCCCGACTTTCCCCTCCCGCATCTGCAGCTTCTTGTTGCTGGCTGCGAGAAACATCAAAAGGTAGCGCAACAAATATACACGTTACCGAGCGCTTCAGGCTAGGGACAACCAGCCTAGAGGTTTAATCAAGATTTAGATCAAGTTGTGCAAGGTGTTCTGTAAACATTGATCTTATTGAGTCGTTACAGCTAGAGGATGTAATTCCCAACCACCTGCCCATTTAACCTTTGAAAATCACCATCAGGCAACTCAGTTCAATCCTCCCCTCTCCATTCCCTCTTGTTTACCATAGTCTTCATTAGCAAATGAGTGGTAATCCACCTCATCCTTCAGCATCCCACACCTGGGACAGCCCCAGCAGCACTTTCATGTCCTCTTGGCAAGGTAAAACTAGCCCATGGGGGAAAGAGAAACTTTTAAAAAGCCTCCAACCAGAGCTGGCAGCTGACAGAAGAAATGTTATCAGCTTCTTAGAGATTAATGGGCAGGACAAAGCAATGTGCAGCCTGCCAGTTTGCCTTGTATTGTCTAGGACATCCTAGGTCCAACTTCTTGTTGAGTAACACCATCACTGCTTTGGTTACTAGGATGCTTTTTCTGCTGGGTGACCCAAAGCACCTTTACTTCACCTCCTTTTTTTAGGAAGGAAAACAAGCAGTAGGGACTGAGAGTTGGGAATTCATGACTTCAGCTGCCAGCCTCTTCCACTCCAGGAACAGAAATTTAGGAAGAGTATGATGAAGAGCATGTAAGAGACCCCTGGGTTTCTGAATCTTAGCATCAGCGAGAGATGCACTTAGCTCTGAATTTCAACCCTCTCATGCTCACCATCCCCGTTTACTTCAAGGCAGTGCTAAGAGCAGCTAAAACCCAGGTGATCCTCCATCAGAAGAAATACAGGAGCATGCACTTACGAGAGCCTGAAGCCTCATGGGCTCTCCCAAGCAACAAGAGCCAAAAATCAGCTCATCTTACCAGTGCCCACAAAGGCACAGTAACTCCAGATCCCATCTGCTACCCAAAAGGGTAAGCTATCCCCTCCTCCTGAGATGTTTACAGGAGGGAAACTACCTCAAGCACACAGCTCACCAGTCACCCAGGTGCTCTGAGTCTTCTCCAATCTGCTCCACCTACACTTGCGCGTGCAAAACAAACCCCAGGGCAGCCGTGTTTTCCCCAGCAGAGCAAAACAGCAGACTCAGAGAGGGAAGATCCATCTGGAAAGCAAACGTTGTGAAAAGCATCCCATCATTCAGCCAGGATAAGCGTGCCCAAGGGCAACGCCGGCCTTTCATGGTGATGGCTAAGGACTGGGAGCGGGAAACCTGGTGCGGGAGATGACGGACGGAAACATGTTAAGATTCAATGAGAAAGGCAAGGAGGCTGGAAGAACCTCACACCAAAGATTCAGACGGCAGGAGGAAGAGCAGCTCTAATGAGGCCAACAAAGTCGCAATGGATTCAACCCCTATATGCTGATACACACTATGACGACAACATCACGGCAATCCATCCAGGGCTTCCAGGGGATGCACTCCATCATCTGCTTGGAATTGGGAAGGAGACATCCTTTTCTAAAACCCAGAATGAATGCACCCACTTAAGTATTATACTTCAGACTTTTTTTTTTTCTTTTTTCTTCTTTGTCTGAAGCATTCACTCACGAAACGAAACGATTTCTGCCTGCACTGACAGAGGAAATGCTACTGACTGTTTAGGTGAGATTAATTTCAGGATTGTGGCCAGACTCGGGATATTGGTAGAAGAAATCCTTCATAGTTGGATAATGAGGTTGCAGTTTTATGAGTAATTCTCCTGAGTTATGTGCCCGGCACCTTGGGTGTGGGTAACACGTTCATTCCTTCCCTCCCTTTTTGAATGGAAAATGCCATCCAAGCACACAAACACAATATTTATTTAAAAAAAACCCAAAATCCAAAAACTAAAATCATGAGGTGGAGGCACAGATTTCCTCTCGCTTGTACAATGTCCAATACGGCTGCTATCTAGAGGAGTTTGCCTGGCGGGTTCTCCCCAAGCTGCAACACAACCCATGCCTGTCAGAGGTACACCATGCCCCTAGAATCTAAGTAGCCTCTGGGGTGGAAACCAAAGACAAATCAACAGTCAAAGACACTGCCCTGTACACCTGTATTACTAACAACACTTTTGATGCGGAGAGACCAACCCAGGCCTCCTTGCTCCAACATTCCCATCCTCACTGCTGGGCCACCTTGCGTCTTCATGCATGGTCTTACATGCACTGCAGGGACCAACCATCTGTACCGATGCCACATCCCTCCCAGCTTGACATGGCGTAAGTGGACTGCAACCAGCCTCCCGTTTTGAGCAAGCAAAGGCTTCCACGAGAAGGTTACCTGAAGTTTTAATGCTGTCAAAGCTCAGTTGCATGGAAACCGGAGGGGAGGAAGAAGGGCCCTTTTCTGAAGATCTCTCTTCTCCATCTGGACCCATCACCTTCCATTACTCAACTGCCTTTCTGGGAATTCTCCATGCCTTCCCCTATGCCATGCCCAGGCACTAGACATGAAAATAGCTTACGACAGTTCCTGCTGGCATGACATCAACTCTGTTTCTCCTAGAGGATGAATTAGCAGATGGGACCAGTGGAAGATGGCTGAGCTAGAGAGCTGGACAACTGGAGTCTTTCCAATCCAGTAACTACAGTCCAAAAGACTAAGGATGCAAAGATCCTTCAGGGTCAGAACCTCTTTCCTAGGGGTAAGAACAGGGTCAAGGAAGATATGCAGGTGGTTACTGACAGGCTGTGCAGGCTAACTTATGTCTGCGTGGTTGGTTTTACCGTTCCCCCAATTCCCGCTTTGCTTGCTTATTCCCCAGTCAACCCACTGTATTATTCTAGCAAAATAACCACAATACCGAAGAGCTTTTGAAATTAATATGATGGGCTCGCAAGCATCTTCCGTCATGCAGAACTAAAATTAAAACATACACCCGGTCTCGCCTCACTCCCCGAAATTTATCATGCGGAAACTTCCCTGCGTCACGTCAAGAGACTCCCGACAGCTGAAAGAGCTAATGGGAAGCTCCATTTGCAGCAGCAGCAGCAGCAAGAGCATCACTCTGCTGCTAGCAGACTTCAAAGCAGGGCTCCAGCTCCACCACCATGACTGTTCCAGCAGACCAACTGCTGCTTGAGACGCAAGGCTGCCTTGAGAGCACTGTTCCCTCCATGCACATGGACGATAGTCATCCTCCAGTACAAATGGGCATGGAAGGACCAGGAGAAGACAGGTTTCCCGATATTTTGGAGCAGCAAAAGGCAATCACGAGTATTTCCTCAGAAACCACTGCTGAAGGTCTCATGCATGTTCTGGCTTTGCCACCACACTGACACAAGAGAAGTAAAACTAGAAGCCAGGAGAAAATTGAAATGACCTCAGTAAAAATCCCAAGGAGCAGGTGGGAGCAAACACAGAGTTCAGGGGCTACAATACCATGACACGTCACAAGGTTGGGCATCCCTAAGTAGAAAATGCTTCTGAGAACCATCTGTGAAAGCATCTCCACCCACCACGCACATCAACTGCTTACCCTATAGAGAGGTATTGGGCCAAGACATGTAATGCTGCCATACCAGACCAGAGCAAAACCCCGATATCCATGCCACACCTGGCTTTAGGACTCTGAAACTCCAGCTGAGACGAGCAGCTCTATAAGAGGGAGCGTTGGGACAGATGCTGACCCACAGCCCTCAAGGCAGTCAGTGTCCCATTGTGAAAACCCTGTTCAATAACGAGGCACCAGTTTGGCAAGCCAAGCTGTTTCCAAGGTCTTGCTGCCAACCTCAACTGATTTTTTTCCCATTATCTCCCTCATCCACACGGTTGACAATTCCTTCATGGCTCCTCACATTATCAGGACCACAGCAAGAAAACTGATACCATCTCAGACATCTTCTGGCTCAGCAAACACAGCTGCCTGCACTTGATGCATATTTTGGAGTTGAAATTGAGATGCAAACTGCTGCTAAAATAACCGCCACGGAGGAGTGGTTGCTGAAATACTGAGACACTTTCCATTTCTCCCCGCCCTGTCCCCCGACTGATTTTACCAGCCCATAGAAGGAAATAGGAATCGCATGACTCAGAGGAAGAGTCATCTTCTACCCATCACAGAAATCCACACATGCACCCAAGTAGCTGGGTGAGACACTGTCTTCTGTCCCTGGCCACCGCTATCACATTAACCACCACCGGCACAGCTCTGTACACGTGCCCATGAGAAAACACAGACAAGGCAAGAAGAAGCAAAGAGTACCAAGAACCAGAAGCTAAAACTGCAGGACTGTCCCAGCTGTGATGAACAGGAGGTTTCCTCTGCTCCAGTGCAACATCCAAGGGGGCATCCAAGGAGCCACCAAGCCAAACAGGAAGGTCCTCATCCCATGTGCCAAAGAGGTCATGGGAGGGGAAATCTGCAATCTGCTGCATGGAAGACGCTGCGTGGGATCAGGTCAGAATGATCAACGTGGTCAAGGGATAAAAGCTATGCCTAGGAACGGAGTGATGGCAACATCCCTCAGTGATGCCTGCCATATCTCATATACTATGCTGGTTTGCCTGCTTCACGAGCTTTAAACTTCTGGAATGCATCTCTAGAAGATGTTATAATTTACTGGCATATATTTTCCTTTGCCTCCAGTTTTACCGCATTTTTGTTGTGGTGCCCAATTATCCACTTGTTGAAAAAGTGGAGTGGGGATTGGTAAGGCACGTGCACAGAGGCACCAGGAGAAGAGGCTTCCTCTGATGCAGGAGGACAGATCTGAAAACAGCTTCTCGCTCTGCAACAAAAGTCCTACCACAGCAGCAATGCCAGTTGTCAGACTCTGACCCCCTGCAAAATCGCAAAATTCACTTGATGGTGTACAGATATTATAGCCCCCACAGCACATTTCCAACACCGGCTGTTTTCTCAGTTATGATTCCTCCTTACCCCTAATACTGCTGACAGCAACACACGTAGGATCTGGAGATTCAGTGCAGGGGAAGGCGACTCTCAAAGACATAAAGACATCAGTGCATTTCAGCGCGGCCTTCAGAGTCAGTTATCTGATGCTTTAGACTCCACTGATGGCATTTATGAATTTAAAAATGCGTATAAGGCTTCAACATCCTCTCCCAGTTGCCCTCGTTAGGATGCAAATGCAATTTAACACAATTAGGCAGGACAGAAAGCCCAGACCTTTTTACAGGATCAACTGCATTCTAGTCATCGGGCAAGATAAAGAGACGCCAGCTCAACAGGCAGGCTGGACAAAAGCACGTTACCACCTCCGGATGGTTTTCACATCAGCACAGGACTTTGCAAGGAGGAACAGCGCTTTTCCAAAAGGCATCAAGCCCTGCTACAGCTCTACATGGGGGAAAACAAAACAAAACAAAACCAAAACCAAACTCCACCCGTCAAGTAATCCTAAATTTGTTAGCAGGAAAACAAAAGGTTTCCTTTAGAAAAAAAAAATAATCTCATCTTTAAGACCAGAAAAACCCAAAACTCCAAGAAAGGTGCCAAGGGACGACGCTCCATTTGCAGATGTGTTATCTGAAATTCTCAACATTCGGGCAGAAAAGAGAGAGAAGAGGAGAGAGCTCTCTGTGTGAGGTTTCAGGACTCTGAAGGCATTTATTTCCATTGCTTAAGTTTCAGATTTGAACTGAGAAGCTGACAAAGTGTCTGGAGGTACCTTGAAACGTTTCCCATCACGACTGCTCTTTGCAAAGAAGCAGCTTAAAATTGGCATGGAGTAGATATTTCTGTATTATCTGCCATCTTCCACAGAAAAATTAGTCATCCCTAATTCTGGGCATTTCTTCTATTAAAAGACCCCAAAAAAAAGCATTTTTGTTATCGCAGCCTGCAATTTAAAAAATAAAATCAAATTTTAAAAAAGGAACAGATTTATTAGTCAAATCCTCTAGATCTACCCCGTAACTCCCCAGTGACTTGAGAGGACCTTTAGGTTGTAACAAAGATCTTAACAACATTTTTCCAGGAGAAATTCAAGAGCTCTTAATTTGTGCCTCTCTGTTTTTTAAAGGACATGGATCAGGAGGAATTCAGAAATAATCAGTTTATCAGCTGTACTTCTGCAGGAAGGAATGAGGTTGAGAACCACCTAAGCACAGGTACAAGGTGCCAGGCGCTGTGGTTGCACACCTGAGATGCTGAAGGTGCTTGGGCCAGTCCCGCATCCCCCTGCCTTCATCTCCCATCCTAAATCTGGCACAACAGTACTGATCTTTGTAAAGTGCTTTGAGATCTCTGGGTCTGTTACACAAGTACGGGTGTTACTACCTTGAGTCCAGGTAATCCAAAGCAAATCACTGCAGAAAGCTAATGGCACGGTCTATCTGAAAATAGACCGAAATCCCCACCAAAAACATCTAAGTCGTCACGATAGAAAAATAAATCCCGGCAGATTGTTGGTAGCATTATATGAATCATCATGTTGTTATAGCAACTTCATATCTGCATCGAATCTGAAAACCAAGCACAGCTGAAATAATATAAGAGCATTAAGTAAAAATGATATATAACAAGATAAAAATGGATCGGCTCAATCTCAGAGGAGCACCCACACTTCTTTCTCACCCTCTTCCCTCCCTTTGAAAACATTGCTTTCCTGTATTTAAACAAAGAGAAGAGACTTGGAGCTCATGGAGAAGCAGCAGAGCACTCACGAGCTTTTGAATTCAAGGAGAACCTTGAAAATGAAGATCCACCTTTAAATAAAACTAAGTGCAATTCCCAGTTATTACCACCAGCCCCAGCCACCTGACCCTATTGTTCCTATGAACTGCAAAATTCATGCATTGCACGAATTATATATTTATATATAATTTATTTATAAAATTTATAAAATTTTGTAATTTATGTAATTCATGCATCGCATGAACTATATAAATATACATGCACACTGTCATCCCCCTCTGTTCAGGAGTCCTGAGCAGAGAGATCTCAACCAGAACAGAAGATGCAGAAGAAAGGAGATGCACAAGGTCTATTTTTGAAACTGCAGGCATGTGTGGTTATTTTATTATTGGGGAAAAAGTGAAAAGCGTCACCAAGGTTCCTTCCGTCAGAGCAGCAAAGGGAGAAAGCCAAATAAACATATTTATTTCAGGGATTTGGCAGAAAAGCACAGCTCCTCTGAAAGGCAATAGGCTTCCATCAACCTCCAAGACACCGCAGGTGCCTCGGAAGACACCGCTTTGCTCCAATTAGTGCCAAGGATGCCCAGAAAGCACCGCAGGGCACTGAACTGCTCCTCCTCCCCGTGGGATGCTGCCAGCATCAAGGAGATTTGAAGGGGAAAGAAGGGAAATAGCTGGGAGATCTGCAAATTTTGTTCTTGATGTTTCAAGCAAATTAAAAACAAACAACCAAAAAAAGCCCAAACCCACAGCTCTAGTCCCAACAAAGTCCTATTAGTCTCCACAAGAGTACTAAAATATTTCCTGTAACTCAGTTAATTAAAAGCTAATAAAAGGAAGCAGCCTAACTTATTCTTTCAGAGTTCAAGACAGCAAAAGCATCACTCTGCCCCAGACAGAACTCTCTTTTCTTTTTTCTTTTCTTCTTTTTCTTAAATGCATTTATTCATTAAAGTTTCCTCGTAGGCTGTGTAATGAGTCACTTCTTGCTTCTTTATAAAGCGCAAAGGGACGGAGAGGAACAGGATTTAAAAAGAGGATGGAGACACTCACAAAGCCTGTTAGAAAAGCTTGAAAAGCTTTTGAAGGAGCCACAGATAAAGCGAGGCAGCTCCTCACATGGTCTCCAAAACCTTTTCACCATGGTTTTTGCGGGGTCTGAGTCCGCCTGTCTCCTTGCTTACAGCCAGCACAGAAAGCCACCCCCTCTCCTCCACCCAAAAATAACTCGCAAAGCTTTCTTCCTCCCCAGAAGAGCTTGGGAAGAGAAATCCAAAGCTCTGGTAGCAAGCGGGACGGATGCTGCTCCTCCCGTGGACTTGGTGGCTCGTGAGTACAGATGGAACTCTCTCTGCACCAGTGAAATATGACCAAGGGAGATCATGTAAGTTGGTATCGTCAACAGCTTGAGGCATTTTGTCTCTCTCAACCTTGCAGCCAGAGAAGCCCCAGCAGCTACCAGCTCAGAGTGAGCCGCACGTGTTCACGTGGGTGGCTGAAGGCTGCAAGCAGCTATTTTGCAGATGGCTTTCTGGTGGGGAGGAAGAGTCCATCAGACCAGTAATGCCAAGCTCAACAAAAAGCCCAGGAGACAAACTCCCATCGCCAGCCTTATCTCAGACTGGATCTGGAATGTCCTGCTTTGGTCCCACAGCTGCTCTCAGGAGCACCCCCCAGCTCTCCAGGACTTTCATCCACCCTTCAAGGCCTGCCTTCACCAACAGAGGCTTTGAAGAAGCAAGCCAATAACCAGCACGAAGGTGTGACACAAGTCCGCAGAGACTGGACAACGGGAACAGCATGCATGTCAGCGCAGTCTTGATTTAAGTTGAGTGCTGATGGATCAGGGCCAGAACAACCTCCACCGTGAAAGCAAAGGGAGAGGCTACTCTAGCAAAACTCCAGACCCACCTGGGCCCAAGCTCAGCAGCCCCATGAAGCTCAGACTGATGAAATTCTAACTTCCTAACACAAGAACCACTCAAGATTGCCAACTCAAATCTTCTTAGGGATGGTGAGAGCACAAGACCTACTGCACAGCCACCAACGATTGGTTCAGATAGACTTTGACCTACAGTGCCAGACCCCTCGACTGACCATCTGCACAGCACCCGCTATCCAAGTATGGCAGGCAAAAGCCCAAGACACCACACACAGCACGTTGCACCATCCATCTTCACGTCTTCAAAAGCTACCAGACCGATGCTGTGCTGATGGCAAATGCATTCCCTTCAAGCTCTTGCCACCCATTTGCTCAGTCCTTGGGTGAGAAGGACCGTAAACCTTTGGAGCTCCCCAGCACTACTGCAATAAAGACAAATCCCAAAAAGCACCCCCTGAGCCCAATTCCGCTACCACCATGGTTTTCCAGCAAGGGCTTCACCTTGCCCATGCATAGCCGTGGAGGACTTGAAATTGCTGCGGTGATGGTCATGATCTTGTGTCGTACCTCATGGCAGAGATCTTCTACTTTACCTAGAAGGGTGTCTCTCACTTTTCTAACGTTTATTTTATCTAGGAAAGAAAATTTTTAAAAAAGAAAAAAAAAAAATAAACAAAACCAAAACTCAAAGTGATAAAAACCCCACAAAATATAAAATAAAAAAAACCCACCAAACTAAAGACAGAATCTAGAGGAACTTTTTTGCTGCCACCTAGACTGCTTCCAAAGGGTTCTCATGCCAATCTAATAATAAAGCTGTCATATGGGGTGATGTGATTTTAGCTTTCAAGCTGAAGGTTGCTATGGGAGGCTGTTCCCAGCAGCAGCGCTGCACAGTGTTTGTAAAAGGCCTTCCCAGCACCAGACACCGCTCTGATTTTTGAATAGGAAGAAATTTACTATTTTTAAAAAAAAAAAGTCCCAGAAAAAGCAGCAATTCTGGGAAGAGACAGGGAGGAAAAAAATAATAAATGGGACTGTAATTTAGAAGCCTGTAGAAGTGTGGATGCAGTAACATCCCCCTCCCAAAGCTAAAGCACCAGGTAAACCTCAATCTTTGCAAATCAGTGCACACCAGCTGAGCCAGGGTTGCTGCATTAGCCAACACCAGGTTTGCTCGGACATGGGAGAAGTTAAAGACGATCAGATGATCTCGTGTGCCACACAAGCGAGGAGCAGAAATGGGAACAGTTATTGCAATGCCTCTGCAGCAGTGCATTAAACTGCAGGGTACGTTGACTGCGCATCTCAATCGTGACTCTCCAATAAAAATGGGGCATCACTTCACAACAGGTTGAGGAAGTTTACCTAGCACGGGACAAGCTTTTTAGAATTAAAAAAAATACAGATAGATAGATAGATAGATATAGATATAAATATAGGGAGCTGTGCAAAGAATAAAAAAAAGATTGTTTATATACAGAGAGCTGTGCAAAGCTGGTCAAATACAAATGACACTCTTAAAAGTAACAAACAAATAAACACAGAAGACATTTTCTATACCAAATTGCAAGATTTAGGAGCCCGTTACAACCTGCAGGATTTACAGAGGAAACACATTAAGAAGGAGGTTTACTGAGGACTTAAGACGAGGACATAGCCATGAAGCAGCAGGAGGGGGAGACGGAGTAGCTATTTACACAGTGCACTGAAGACTACTGAATACTGATTTATAAAAGGCTTTTAATTCATGTTGCCAAAGCTTCCAGCCATTAGGTGCTTTAATTCTTTGCAGGTTAAGTAAAGCAGAGTTGGTAGATGAGATATATGGATAAGGATGAATACTTACAGAGAAAAGACTACAATTTTGTGGCCATGTGCCTATATGAGGTTAACGTCAAGACAGAAAAACAACTGTGTTATTTAAAGGACAAACTGAGAATGCAATAATATTAACGATGACAAAAATAAAGAGCAGCAAATGATGCGTTTTGAGCCCCTGCTCAGATGCAAGCAGAGAGCCAAAAGCCGGCATATCCTGTACTCCGGTCCAGAAATGGACCATCTTTTCCTTTGCAAATTGACAACAGGAGATGCTATTTTTACAAAAACATACAGCAGAACCAATAAACCAGAAAGCCAAATCCTTTGGGGCTTTCTGTTTCTAAGGTTTTCAGGATACGTTTGCCTCTGTCTCCAAAGCCTCTCACACTTGTACCTAACTGAGCTGCAATAATTAACTCTGGCGCAGAACTTGCTCACCGGGGGTCCAGCGCTCAGGTGGTCGGTTCAGAGCAAAGGCTGGAACTGAGAGGGTTAAGTTGGGCTTGTAATGCGTAGGAAATGGCAAAAATCAATTCGCATCAGTGCTGCTCTATTTCAGGCAATTCTCCCCGTTTCTACTTTAACTTCTCAATGCAAAAAACCAGTATTATATATTGTTTACATTATATATATATTTCTACACATGCATATAATATACGTATTTATGTATATACTCTAAATATATATATTGTTTTTCCATATTCTACACTGCTGTATTTGTGAAAAAATAAACCTTTTCACTTGCATCTTCCCATAGACACAGGCCTAGATGTTAGCTACGAGGTCTCATCAGATCAGGGAGATGATTTTCAAAGGCTGTCAGATCACCAGTGGCATCAGCACCAATGCCAGCCAGGAAAAAAGGCCAGGACCTTGTGTCTATCATGAAAAGACTCTTCTCCCGCTCTAGCTTCAATGATACTTCTTGTTTTCAAAGCATCATTACGGACATGCTGTCTATACGGCTGAAGGAAATCTGGGTGATGATGCAGGAGTCTTCAGTTCAGTGGATCAGTGGAGCATCTGCTTTACATGGAAAATAGGGTAACCGAGATGGGATAAAAACAGAACCAGGTCTGGAGTCAAAAGAAACGGAAAAGCGTATAACCATGCAAAGTAGACATGTACCTGCAGGAATAGAGGACAGCACCCTCTATCCTACTCAGCATAGCTATCCCTACTGAGATGCTCCTTCTTCATCAACACCAAGGGCCAGCAAGCAAGATCTCCTCCAGGGAGGTTCACAACCATGAACTTCTGTGATTGTCAAAGCTTTCAGACCCGATTTAAACTATGATGGAAGTTATACATAGGTGCGATCTTAAGACAAGAAAAGGAAAACCAGTTTCAGTCCGATGTTCAGATACACAACTGAGATGCTGGAGGAGAGAGATTCCAAAGCACGGATCCAGCTCAAGTCCTGCACATCACAGATGAGCTTTTCACAATGTCTGGGTTTGAGACAAAATCCCGTCATGGACCGGAGAGCCCTTTGCCAAGGGAAATTTGGCCAGAACATACAAATAACCCAAACAGAAGCCTTTATCAATAAATCAGGATTTGTCTAAGTGCCCACACTCCAATTTTTTCCTGAAAATACTTCACCAGCAACAATCCTGAGCCTGCAGTACCACACAAAAAAAAGAAACAGATATTGAGATGCATCAACTACAGCGGCAGCTACCAGGAATACGTCATCCAAGAAAAATTATTATATTAATAGAACTATTTTGCCAAAAGTAAACCAAATTATTGCAGAAGACCTCACTATTAGACCAAGGCTTCAGAGTCCAGCCAGCTCACCACCATCTACCCACCCTTCGCATCTCGATCCACTCCCAACACTCCTCCTTCCTTGGCACTCTGTTAATAAGCTCAGGGATCTCATTCCCAGTGGTCTCAACGCCTTGTCAGCAGAAATTCAAATCAATCCAGCCCTGGAAGCAGCTGTGGCAAATAACTCAATCACGTTCATCACTTTAACTTATCCTATCTGTGAATCAGGTCAACCTTGAAATCTCCATTTACATTATCAGGCTTCGTGATATTATGATAATCATGCAGATGACTGATCAAAGGTTCTTTGTAATTCTGAGAGCAAGTATTACCATATGGGAACACTTTATCTATTCCAGCATCCCTTTTTTGACTACGCAGAGTACTTTCTTTCCCAGAAATTAGGACAAGGAACACCAAAGAATGACAGAATCGTTTAGGTAGGAAAAGACCTTTAAGACCATCAAGTCCAACTGTTAACCTAACACTCCACCACTAAACCATGTCCTGGAGTGCCACATCTACATGTCTTTTAAATACCTCCAAGGATGGTGACTCGACCATTTCCCTGGGCAGCCTGTTCCAATGCTTTACAACCATTCCTGTGAAGAAATTTTTACTAATAGCCAAAGTAAACCTCCCGTGGTGCAACTTGAGGCCATTTCCTCTTGTCCCATCACTTGTTACTTGGGAGAAGAGACTGACACCCACATCGCTACAACCTCCCTTCAGGGAGCTGTAGAGAGCGATAAGGTCTCCCCTCAGCCTCCTCTTCTCCAGACTAAACAGCCCCAGTTCTCTCAGCCGCTCCTCATAAGACTTGTGCTCTAGACCCCTCACCAGCTTCGTTGCCCTTCTCTGGACACGCTCCAGCACCTCAGTGTCCTTCTTGTACTGAGGGACCCAAAAGGGAACACAGTACTCGAGGTGCGGCCTCACCAGTGCTGAGTACAGGGGCACGATCACTTCCCTACTCCTGCTGGTCACACTATTCCTGATGCAAGCCAGGATGCCGTTGGCCTTCTTGGCCACCTGGGCACACTGCCGGCTCATGTTCAGCCGGCTGTTGACCAGCACCCCCAGGTCCTTTTCTGCCGGGCAGCTTTCCAGCTACTCTTCCCCAAGCCTGTAGCGTTGCACGGGGTTGTTGTGACCCAAGTGCAGGACCCGGCACTTGGCCTTGTTGAACCTCATACAGTTGGCCTCGGCCCATCGATCCAGCCT
>WAAD01026160.1:71251-102177 GCA_013389945.1 Fregata magnificens
TCTAAACCTCCCCTGATGCAACTTGAGGCCATTTCCTCTCGTCCTATTGCTGGTTTCTTGGGAGAAGAGTCCAGCACCCGCTTCACTACAACCTCCCTTCAGGTAGTTGTAGAGAGCGATAAGGTCTCCCCTCAGCCTCCTCTTCTCCAAACTAAACAACCCCAGTTCTCTCAGCCGCTCCTCATAAGACTTGTGCTCTAGACCCCTCACCAGCCTCGTTGCCCTTCTCTGGACACGCTCCAGCACCTCAGTGTCCTTCTTGTACTGAGGGGCCCAAAACTGAACACAGTACTCGAGGTGCGGCCTCACCAGTGCCGAGTACAGGGGCACGATCACTTCCCTACTCCTGCTGGTCACACTATTCCTGATACAAGCCAGGATGCCGTTGGCCTTCTTGGCCACCTGGGCACACTGCCGGCTCATTCACCACCAAAATAACTGCGAAGATCATCAGGTTTTAAAACAGAACATCTGCTGAAAATCTCTGAGAAAGAGATCTTCAAGATACCTTGAATCACCTTTATTCTACCTGGGCTGGATGGAAGGCGTTCTGATTTTTCCAGATTGATTTTGAAAATCATCAAAAATGGTCCTCTTAACACCATTCATTTCTCTTGGCCCTGCATTGACGGGGAACTGAACTCTGTAGCCTCCTGAAAAGCAGAAATACTCTACTCATGCTCTTACAGCCGTTTCTCTGTTGTCCCTCCACGAGCCCAGTAACAGCTGCAGCACCTGCACACCATCACCAGATCACAGTCACATCTGGTACAGATCTGACAACAAAAAAAAAAGAAAAGAGAAAAAGGAATTCCTATCTTCTCAAAGAACTTTCACTCTGATGTTCACCTCCAACTTGCTATTTTTCTTCCTACAACAAATAAAATGTAACATCATTCTGTTATTTTTGCAAATAGATGTTTTATCCAGAGTGTGGGCAGAGGGAAACAATTTGTATCCAGATTTTAGGATTATTTAAAGAGAGGGGAAAAAAATGTAAGGACGTAAGCTAATAAAACAGTTTTATTTGGGGAAAAAAAAACCCTAGAAATATTTTAATTAAAGCGCTTCACTTCTGATACCAGCTATTAAGAATGCAGATATAACTATTTATCTCATATGCAGCAAGGAAACTTTGCAAAAAAAAAAAAAAAAAATCACATGGGACATAATCCAACAACAATCTTCCCCATTAACTAGAGAACGATGTTCTATTGAATATTTCAAGCATGATTACACTGTAACAAAATGGCATCACGCCACAAAGTCCTATAAATTATTCTCTCTCAATACCTCCCTTCCTCGCAAAGATGCCAGGAGGCTATTAAAAAAAGTGTTCCCAGATCAAAGTGAAAGGCACCGAAGAAACATGCAGGATCCATCAAACGACCGCGTTTGTCGTGAAGTGGAAAGATGACCTTAGCGGTTGGTGTCGCAACTTTGAGCCAGGATCTGGCTTGGGAATTACTGTACCAACAAGATGCTTTCTGCAAAGGAATTAAACACACAGGGTTTAAAATGGTGGTAGTCTGTTCCAAATGACAACTTTGAATACAGTTAATGCTGCCGGCTCGATTTTAGAGCTACCAACGGCAGAAAATTTTCCACTGAGTTTCTCTAATGTGGATAAACCATCACGAGTAGCAGAGACGCAAGCTCAAAACAGCTCCATAGGTGATGCACGAGCTTAGGGCGACTCCAGGTCCCACGCTCTTGACTGGTGAGCTTCGACCGGGAATCCCGATCATCTTTTCTCTGGCCACAACTTCAGCTTAGGAGGAAGCAAACGTAAGCAGAGTCATGAATATTGCCAGGTCCAGGCAGCGAGACTACAACACAGCTAATTAAACGCTTTCTCAAAGATTTTCCGATTGTTCAAAGGATTGGGTTGTGCAAGGAAGAGGCTTGCAGAGGTACAAACAGCAGCCAGAGTGCTGAGCAAGCACATCCGAAAGGGGTAAACACTCACATGAATTCAATTTAAACTCCCTGAACGTGTTAGGAAAAAAAGGAGAGGAGAAAAAGCCATTCTGTGGCCAAGCTCACCCACGTAATCAGTGTTGTGTCGAGGAATCCGGTTTGGCTTCTCGACAGTTGAGGGAGACTGGAGCTGCCTCAAAGAAGCGCCACTGACCGTGGAAGGAGTGACGCGTCTCCTGTAACTTCAAGTCCCTTGGTAGTCATCACTACCTGGGCCTGACCACAAAAGCGAACACAAGCCATCTAGAATCACAGGGGACATCAACTGATGAGCAAAGGGGACAACCCATCAAGACCCTCGCAGCAGCTCATGGATCCCAAATGCCAATTCACCGCCTCCTTGAACATGCAAGTTGATTCTTCCTCTTACGTAAAGCATTCAGGAAATTTGCTTTGATATGTCTTAGAATTAGCTACACCAGGCTCAATAAATGCAAAGTGATAGTGGAGAAGAAGCGTTACAACATGCACACTCCTAACACAAACTGAAGCCAACGAAAAGGAACTGGATGTCACCACTGGCACCTCAAAAAGTAACTTTGCTGAAGGCTACTACTCCCAGGAAAGCAATAGGATGCACAGGAAAGAAGACAGAATAATATAGAGATTATTATAATGTAAAATATAGTTATTATAGGTTACTATAATGTGAAATTATACAGCAAAAATTAGTGGTGCAGTGTAGTTTGGATCTCATTCTTTTCAATAGAGAAGGAGCTCACAAAAGTAAAGAGGAGAGATGAGCAGTAAAAATGCTCCTCCTTGCTCCATGATGATGGGGGAGAAGGAAGGAGACAGACTGAAAGAATGAGTTTCATTTAGAAAGGCGACTGACACCAAACACAGCAGAAATGTACTCAGTGAGGAACAGTTTAGAGAAGACATCTGGAACCTCTGTGCTTCCTACTACATACCAGAAAAAACAGGAAATTTCCCCCAAAAAAATGAAAAGTCAGGAAATTCTCAAGAGATAAGTGACATTTTTTGAGTAATTGAACTGTAGCACAGGTGGTGGAGGCCAAGAACTCCAGCATCCAAAGGCACAGGGAAGTGCATAACAAAAGCAGCCAAAGATGTCATAACTGAGTTGTAACACAAATGCTTAATCCAGCCTTAACGATTAACCATCAGGAGAAACCCAGGGAGCAATTATCACCAGATTTGCATATCAGGGCATTACTTTCTCTTCTTTCAAGCACGCTATTACTGGTCACCATCCAAAAGAGAGATTCTTGAGCTAAATGAACCCTGTGTCTCACTAGGCAAGTCCTAGACTACTTATAATTAAAGGCACGATTAAGCCTTCAGAGATCCAGACATCAATCCATGTAAAAGTTACGCAGCTGAACGTGGTCTCATTACACTGCATACAAGAGATATGCCACATCCCAAACAGATATAATTTTATAGGAAGCTTTTTCCATATCTTACAGTGTTCAGATAATTTGAGATGCTCTTGCCTGTATTACCTCTTCAGCGTTGTTTAGAAAAGGAAAAACTGTCCCTAGTTATCTGCCAGCAAGCTTATGATGGGATAAGTGGCAAATAGAAGAAAAAGCCCATCTAATCACTGATACTGTGGGGAAGCCAATCGAATAATTTAAAAAAAGAAATAAAAGTTTACATGGAGAAACAATCTCTTCCTCCCCATTTCACACATTTTTGGGGGTAGGGGAAGGGTGATATTTTGGGCTCCCTTTTTGCATGTTTATTCAGGGTCTTTACA
Organism: Fregata magnificens; assembly: GCA_013389945.1. Classification (NCBI taxonomy): domain Eukaryota; kingdom Metazoa; phylum Chordata; class Aves; order Suliformes; family Fregatidae; genus Fregata; species Fregata magnificens. The sequence goes on from WAAD01026160.1 coordinate 74,958, forward strand.
GCCAAGCGACCATACATTCTTGTGGATTGGTAAATGCCACAAGCCCCGTTCATCCATTCTTGAAAAAGTCTTTTATAAACAGAGTGAAAGGGTAAAGCGCCACGAAAAGGGCTCTCACACAACCTGGTCCAGGTGACAGAACACCCTGAAATATCTTTTGAATTAAGACATTGATCAAGCTTCCCCCTCTGCCTTTAAATGGGGAAAAAAAAGTCCAAACTACAAATCAACTCAGAAACAGCCATCATATAAGATACTAAAAATATTACCATCTAAACACAGGAAGGTCAAAAAATAAATTCTTAACTGCCTTCTCAACATAACGCAGAAAGCGAGTCTATTCTTAAGCATACACCAAGGCCAGTGAATTTGGGAAAAAGACAGATGGGAGAATATGCAGGAGAATATGTTCCCCGAATACTTCCACAAATAGGCTACCAAAAGTCAAGAGAGATGTTCTATCACAAGAGATGCAGAAATCACAGGAGATGCATTTCTTGACATTCCCCACCAGGAGATCTTCTGGAAGAGACAGAGAAGTCTTTACTACTTGTTACCATGGCACTGCCTCCAGACACTCATCCTATAGTTTTCCATATTTGCAAACAAAATGGCCAGCCTTCCATGGTCTTGGAGTGACAGATGCCATTTTCTCAGCCTTTCCCAGCAATGTGGTGATGATCACCAGAAAGAATTACAGCGATACAAGAACCATCAACGGTCTACACTGACTTTCCCATTTACTAGCCCCATTCTCCCACCCTTTCAGCTGCTCCCATAACGTGAAGCTGTTGGCCAGCTTCAATCAAATTGGAGAAAAAAGAAAAAACAAAAAAGAAAAAGAAAAGAATCCTAAAACATAATTACCACCCCAAAAGTTGAGTGAAACATTAAGGGCTGAATCAAGGAAAGAAAGATAAGTGCACACCAGTGTGGAGAAGTAGACCAAAACACAACACTTGCAGCAACTACCCAGCACGTGGATTACCTATAAGTAAACAAATGGGCAACCAGCCAGAGTTATGATTTCTCTTGCGGTGGGGGTAGCAACTAGAGACGGCAAGTGGCAGAAGATGTGTCAGGAGGTAAAGGGCAACCAGGCGTCTTCTACTTGCTCTTCAGCAGATGGAGTGTGGAGAGCAGATGGGGATCCTCCTTCTGAGGCTCGTATTTTAGACATTTCATTTGTGACATCCTGGTTGGTGTCCCCACCAACAGCAATGCCAGTCTTGCTCGTGTAGCCAACAGTAGTGTAGCCAGCCACTACTGCTCCAGCCTTAAAGTCACTTCAACCACTTGGGTTTCCTCGCATATACGCAGTCTGACAACATAGAATCACAGAATCATTAAGGTTGGAAAAGACCTCTAAGATCATCAAGTCCAACCATCAACCCAACACCACCATGCCTCCTAAACCAGGTCCTGAAGTGCCACATCTACACATTTTTTGAACGCCTCCAGGGATGGTAACTCCACCACCTCTCTGGGCAGCCTGTTCCAATGCTTGACCACTCTTTCGGTAAAGAAATTCTTCCTGATGTCCAATCTAAACCTCCCCTGACGCAACTTGAGGCCATTTCCAGAGTATCAGTATATTGCTGCCCAAAAACCTCCCGTGAGGAGATGTCCCACAACCAGAGGCCTGAAGACTATGATTGTGCTCCCCAAACATACAGTGCCCAACTAGTAAATTACACAGTGTGCTTCCAACATAGACCTGTCGTGCTCTGACAAATGCATCCACCCACATCACTCTCCCATTTGATCAAGAAATTGGGACCATAATTAAGTAGAGCGGGGGACTTACAGAAAGGTGGACTTCAGTTAAAACAATGACCTGATTTTTGTCACTTTACTCCAAAAACTAGATCTACATTATTCATTGCATAAATTGGCTTTTCTATTTTAAAGATTTTTGCCATCTAACACACAGCCTTGTTTGCAGTCAGGTCAGAGCAAAATTGATGAATGTCAACACAGCTGGATTTCAACAGCCATTCCACTAAACTGCAGTGTAAAAATTAAGGGAGTGCCAGAGATTACTAAGAAAAATACAGCAATGCACCTGTAGGTTTCCAATCAAAAGTCATCTCATGGTGATGGAAACAATTCCAGGTGCAGGGGAAGCACGCAAAGGCAAGCACACATGGCAGAGTTTGCATTAGTCCAGTTCCCAACCAAGTCACAGCTGCCTTTATTGCAATGACCCTAATTGGCATTTCCAGTTGTGAGATGGGAAAAATCAGCTGACATGAGCATCTTTACCTACAGTCCCAGAAAACGTAGGTTGAAGAAGACACAGAGGTCTATCCAAGGCATATGTGAAGAAAAAAAAAAAAAAAAAAATCCATTCTTCTTTCTTTTTCACACATTGAGGTAGCTAAAGCAGTCCACATTCTCCAGTTTCTACCACCAGCATTTATTTATCACCATCCTCAATTCTGAAAGCAAACTCCAAGTGACAATCCACGATCCTCCTGCAGAACTAAACTGAGATGGATGGAGGGCGAGAGGTATAATTTAAGACAGTTTATATTGCTCACTGTACCAAGAACACCGCATTCAGGCTGCAAGAAAGGTCACTGGTAAATTGAAGTCAGCAGAAGGTAACAGAAAAGTTTACAAACAACATCTCAACAGAAAAAGGAGCTAATTTGGGCATTCAGGGAAAAGAGCAACCAGAGAGCAAGGCTGGCTATGCAAGAGCCTTCCTCATCCCAGACACGTGAGCGTACTCATCTTCAGAGGCCCAGGACATCCTGTGATGAAGCACACAAGGTTTGCATTAGTGCCATCAATAGTAGCACCCAGTGTGACAGGAACCTCCTTGGCAAAGCCATACATACCAACACAGAAGAACAGCTTGGAATTATCTGCCATCTCCCAGCTGGCTCATTCCTTTTAGCGCATAAGTCTCAGTAGTCAAGATCTCGCTCCGGCAAAGTGCAAAGGATTGCTGCCCTGAGCTGGCTAGACTTCAGCTTTTAGCCTTTTTGCAGATGCTACAGGAGATAAGAAATGCGGAATTCACTTCTTCCCTTCTGAACAATATCATCCGATGAAAACAGTTTCTCAAGTAAAGGAGAAACTCTTCACGTGGTTTTGTTGGAAGAACACGATGGAGGTCTGCATTGCATGTCATCATAGAATCATAGAACACCAGGTTGGAAGGGACCTCAAGGATCATCTCGTCCAACCTTTCTTGGCAAGAGCATGGTCTGGACAAGATGGCCCAGCACCCTGTCCAGTGGAATCAGCAGACAACCGACACGCAGCACTGTGTCATTGACTTCAGTGGGTCCTTTACAGTCCAAACACCAGTTGAGAGTTTCATGCTGCGGCCAAAGGAGCGAACAGGAAAATATGAAGCAGCTCAATCTAACCGGGCAGGCTGAATCTCATCCTCCTTTCCTTTTTAACTTTGGACCATCCACATAGACACACTTGCCACAAAACAACTCAGGATCTCTAAAGCAAAGATAGTCATCCTGACCTCACAGAGGTGCTTACTTCGCGTAATCGGGTTCCCTGACATTACCACTTCAGTTCCACTTCCAGGGGGAGAGAGGGCATACACCAAGTATCTGGAATGTCAGAAAATTCAGCTATTTTGGATCAGGAAGACTAAGGCAAATGCCCTAAACATCTAACTTCCAGAATAGTATCTTGAAAAAAGTCACATTCCTCTTCAACTGAAGGGTCTTCAAGTCCATTTTGTTTGCTCGACACATGCCTTAGCAGGGATAAAACCACAACTTCTACACTGCATAGCACGAGTACTGCAGAGCAACATGTTCTCAAAGCCAACAGTGGTTGAGCATCCCTGCTCATGTCCCCTACAAAATGCTTCCTGCCACAATAACCCCTGCTCCCCTACTGTGTATCCCCATGACACTTCTGTCACAGTCTCTCCACACCCTCCATATAGCCACGGATGCTTCCCTTCTGCAGCTTCAAGCCCCATCCATGACTCAATTTGTTCTCCAAAGCATCCTCCCAAGTACCAGAGAGGCAGCAAGCAGCATGCATAGGTAATCTAGACCTGGACACATACTAACTGGTTGACTGGATGATACCAAAAAAATAGATAATTGCTGAATTTTCCTGTGTTTCCCTTGATGACATTGAGATATTAAGTCCTTATGGGCTTCATGAACACATTCATTGACAGTTGGGTAGAGGAGAAAAGCCCAAATCAGCAAACTCTACTCCCTTCTCTGATGTGATTAACTCAGCCAACCTACTGAAGTGCAAGAGGCAGAAAGACAGCAACAGGAAAAAGCCTTAAAGGAAGTGAGAGACTTCGGATAATAAAAAAAAATTCCACTTCTGAAAACAACTTAATAGTGCTCATCTGTTCTCACTTTCATACCTGTGCCCCAAACACTGTACTTGTATTTAATTTTCTGGTTCACCAATAGAAAAATAACCCATTCCTCAGGCTTCCAGCTTTATTTACGCACTTGGTTAGGACTGAGCTGAACACTCAAACCTGTCATTGAAGGTTTCAGGTGCTCCTAGCTCAGGTTTGCACTCACCGTCTAGCAAAGCATCAGCGATGGAGACTTTGCACTCCACATCACAGACGACGGCACCACCAGAAGACACCACCTTCCACAGCAACCAAGGTCCCACCATGTCCCGATGGTTGGCACTCAGCCTCTTCAGCTGGGGCTGCAAGCAAGATTAATCCAACCCAAGCGAGAGCAGCAAGCTGCCTCATAGGGCTCAGACTACATCTCATCTATCCAAAAATCTACGTCACTTTTTTATTTTTGGTAAGGTTTCATTTTGAATGAATCAGGCTTTCGAACTGGCTCACCATGCAGACACCAGCATATCAATGCCAAAATGCTGGACAGGGCTGAAGTCCACGGATCCATTTAAAAGAGAGTAGAGCCCCAATTTTATTGGCTTAAAATGATGCAAAAACGCATCTTTGGACTGCAGCTCTGTGATGCATTACCTCTGACAAGCGAGATAAGCCAAGACCTCCCCACACTGCTCCTTCCCAGCCCCACACTACGGCTGGCTTTCCGCTCTCTTGCTAATACAGCGGCCAGCAGCTCATGCTGTAAGTCAGATCAATGAAACATTCAGTTAAAAATAACATCCAAAAACTCCTCCATTGCAGGAGAGCCTTTAGTATGACAAATGATGAAAGCATGTTTCTAAAAAAAGCAAACTGAGTTGAGAGAGATTTCTGAGAAGGTGGCAAAGAAACCAGCACCAAGCCCAGCCAGCAGAACAAGGGCTGGGCTGCTCCAAGCGTTGCTGGGTCACCAGAATAACCCTGATAGTGGGAAAATGGGTCTCAATACCCTTCTCTAGTGGCTATCTAGATCTAAGACGTTGCCTGGCTCCCATCCTGGACCTTTGTGGGGATGCTATAGGAGCAGGACGTTCAGAGGACATCACCATGTTCTGCTCGTGAGCTAGTTCTTGGGCATCTCCTTGCCCGGTGGGCTGTGTTATTCCTGCCTCGTGGCTGGGAGATGGGGAAAGATGTTGGGATGCAGCTTCTGGGGTCAAGAAACAGCATCCTTGTGGTGAGCACAAGCATTTGGCCCGTGGTGCTTACTGAAACTATGAGAGAATAGAGACACCTCTGAGGTTTTTACAACTATTTTTATGATTGATGCTGGGAAATATGAGGGATTAGGGGCTTGGGGGGTTTTTTTCCCCTTTTCATCTGATCTAAGCACCTTTCTTCTAGGCACACATTAAGTAAACCACCGCTTGTCTTCATCCTGCAATCCAGACGGCTGTCCCCATGCCTGGACCAGACCAGCGCTTCACCCACAGCAGCCAGGTCCATCAGCAGGAGGATCTGCAACAGCCTCTGGCTCACAGCTTCCCCACAGACACCGCAGCATCTCACCTCCTGTTTCCAACACCGGGATGCAATCCTGCTACAGCAATTGCGGCTTTTAATGCCTTTTACAAATGTCTAATTCACTCCGTATTAATCCCTCAGAGCAGCTACTCTTTCATTTTACCCCTGGAGACACCAAGCTAAAATATTTGTCGGGTTAAACACAAAAACCTACAGCTCTAGGCAGTCGTTCAGGACAGAAGAGTTGCTGTTATGCAGTTCTCTGATATAGTACAGCAATATAACACCGTCCTTGCAATAAAAGTACAGAATGAGCTTCTAAAGATGCCTTTCTAAACTAGATGTTTTTACGTGAATTTAGGTTTCACGACAAGCTCTTTTTGCTTACTTCTCACTTTTTCTCATCCTTTTTTTTTTTTTTTTTTTTTTTGGGGGGGGGGGGGCACCCAGACAGGGGCTGTTCTTTCTGGAGCTGAACATTAAATAAGAGGGACCCAAAAATATATTGAAAATGCACTCCTAAGGCATGGCACACGGCATATTTCAAACAAATGCCACGGCATATTTCAAACAAATGCAGCTGAAAATCTCCAAAATATCAAAAGCTATTTCAGTAAAGGGTTCCACTTACTTCAGACATTCACACAACTTCTAAAAAGTTGAATGTCTTCCAAGTATTTTAACTCAGTTGCATGGACAAACTCACCAGCAGAGGAAGGTGCCAACAACCCCATGGTCCACATCTCTGTAGTCTTCCCAGGCTCCACAGGACTTCCCAAATCCATCTGTGTGGGACATCAGGCTTCCTCAAGACCTACTGCCCTGAAACATCCTTGCTGTGAGCTGGGCTTTGCTTCCAGCCTCTCAACTGGATCTGATGCCAACCATCATCTCCTCACTTCCTTTTACTCTCCAGTAAATTTGAAGTTATCCAAGTCAGGAACCTACCTTCTTGTCTTGCGCTTGCACAGCTTCCAGATCGCAATTCCTATATCCTACAGCAGTACTCAAATTCGGCGATTACCGGCTGGACCTTCAATGGTAGGACATATATTTGTGTGGCTCTACTCTGTCTACATGCAGGGAAGAGGTTTCTGATGGGGCGTTAGAGCTCAGTCCCTTCTCCATCATTCCCATGGCATCCTGCCATACACCTCCATCAAGCTCCAGCTTCAGCCCACGATGCCAGGATACAGCTCATTATTTTAGGGAAAGCTTTAAGGCACAGTCTCACAGCTGACTCTTCCAGACCATGTCCAGATATCCCCAGAAATCTTTAGAGCAAACCATGGAGGTGTGCGTTAACACATGCACGTTGTCCACAATTCAGCCACAACAGATCACAAACACTGAACAAGACCTGATATGCACTGTTTTATTTGACCTTTGACTACGACGGAGCCAAAGCAAGGTGATTCCAGCCCATAAATATTCCTGACTCAGCCAGCATGTGCAGACTAAAGAAGCTCAGACCTCAAACCTTGAAGGTAAGTGTACAACAGCATCGAATCGCCCCAGCTGTTTCACCTTAAATAGAAAGGAAGGAGGTGTTGACACTGAAGTGATGCTTTGCAATTCAGGCAATCTGTGTTCAATTGCCAGGCTTGCATAAACTCTGTAATGCAGTATTGTGTATCTAGGAGAATTAAAGACAAGGCACAGTCATCCCACCTGCCTCTGAAGCATCCTAGTGCTGCAAAATGCATAGGAAGGACTCTTGGTTTAATGGGGTGTTATTCTGCTTCAGTATAGCACAGCAAGAAATCGACTTGCATGATTTAAATTTTTAACCTTCAGGTAGATTAAGCTAAAAAAAAAACCCACAGATGTAAAAAGATACAATAATTATAATCAAGGTGGCAAGAAACTGGTGCTGTGTTTATCATTGGAACAGTTTGGGAGTTATCCTGAACCAGTTCATACCATTGATCAAGGCATTTCTTTGCATCAGCCTGCTGCAGTAGGCAGATAAAACATAGCTGCACCATCTGCATAAGCTGTGTTTAGATACATAAATCTTAGCAAAGTGGCTTCTTATTTTGAGGCAAAACCAGAAAGAATTATATGTTGCATTAAATATTTTCTTCTCTGTCCTCTTCTCGACCATCTGAAAGATCAATTAAAGCGCTTTTGCATGAAACAGGCAAAGAGAGGCACTTTCCAAAATAAATAAATAATGAATCCATTCTTTACTTTTAATATGACCTCTAAAGAAAACAAGCCTAATGACTTAAAGATTCCCACAGTGAAAAGGAAGAAAACGTGGACGGTTTAATCATCCACTTACGAGGTAACAAAGTAGATTTCTCAAGTCTTACGTCTCTTGCAAAATTTTAAGCACTCATACACAAATATTAGAAACATGCTGCAGCAAGCTGAATAGTTTCCCCTGCCCTCGCACAGGAATATGTGCAAGTCCCTCCCTTGCACTCACATACACACATTTGCTGTTTCCATCACTTTTCTATTTGCAAAGAGATCAAAATGAAACTACAAGCAATCCTGCCATTGATTTTAACGCCTTCCTCCCCTTATGAAGGTCTTGCTGTCCTGCATATCAGCAGTCTCTCTGTCCAACTACACTGCAACATCTGGAAGCATCAGCATGAGCTCTCTGCATCCTAACCAGTAATGTGACTTACGGCCAAAAGCCTCAGCACTGTGAGAGCATCACTGAGTTCAACTGGTCTCCCTGTTCCCAACTGTAATGGGAACTAGAGGAAAAGGGAGAGAGATCATCCCACCAAGCAGACTCAAGACCTACTTTCTTCTCCCTCAAACTGCCCCATACCATGTCTTTGCAAGGCAAGGGAGGAACTTTTCCCATTAAAACCCCATCTTCTTAGTTTCCAAGGAAGACATTTTTTACAATGAGGGTGGTGAAACACTGGCCCAGGTTGCCCAGAGAGGTGGTAGATGTCCTATTCCTGGAAACATTCAAGATCAGCTTGGACGAGGCTCTGAGCGACCTGACCTAGTTGAAGATGTACCTGCTCATGGCAGGGGTGTTGGACTAGATGACCTTTAAAGGTCCCTTCAAACCCAAACCATTCTATGATTCTTACTTCTCCAGAGAATAGCAAACCATTACACCATCACGTCAAGATGAACCTGGAGGACCTTTCCAAGGCTGTGTTGTTCGACAGGAATTTGGTGGAATTATATCTCCTCCCTCCCACAGCATCAGTGAAGCGCTCGATCACTCTTCTACTTTGCCCAGCCCATGCCAAGATACTGCGCTGACTTCCAGCAACGCAGTCTGGAAAGGAAATCTCAGCTCCAGGGAAAGCTGTGATAGGGGACAACAGCCATCATCACACCCAAATGCAAAAGAGCTGATAGGAGAGAGAAACCACTGCCCTACTCAACTGAAACAGGAGGAAAATAATTTGCAGTATTAAAAAAAAAAAAAAACCACAACAAATAAAAACAAGAGCTAAGAGGCGAATAATTCATTTAGGCAATATGCAGTGCCCATACTCTACCTGAATTGTTGAAGTTGAAGGTTCACGGTTTAATCAGAAGCACCATGAAAAGAAAAGCTAGGGTCAGAAGCACAAGATTTGTCTTGAGTAAACGAAATAGGTTTCTCAGTAAGGCACTTTCATTTAAAATAGAAAAAAATATGTTGCAGTTTGTCAACTGACCAGTAAGGGGAGTCGGTGCCCAGAGCTTTGAGTCAACCACGCATATGCAGTTTTGGGTGGAGAAAACTCAAATAAACAATTCTGAGGTAGTGACATTGAGAAAACATTGATGACTGCCAGAAGATGCTAGACAAAGATGGACAGAGAGCAGCATGGCCAGAAAACCTACTAACCTGGAAAAGGGAGAAGGCTTGAGAGGTACTAAAGCAGGAAAAAAAAAAAAAAAGTCACATTTTTGCTTCGAAATGGGTCTTTCTCTCCCTGCAAGACATAATGGAAAGCACGTGATGGAGAGCACTTGGAAGGAGAAAAGCAAAGGACAAATGAAATCAAGTCAAGATGGAGCTTGGGATAAAAAAAATAAGGGTTAAATCTCAGGGCAGTTCTGGGTATGATATTCTGATGGGCCCAAGTCTTTTCTGGGAAACATGGTACAATTCCTCTGGTGGCCTTGAGGAGACATCTAGAAAAGTACCAGATACCTGGAAGAAGACTTCCAAAGACAAGGGCTAATCAGAGTCCTTACCACTGAGCCCCAGCACTAGAAACAAATAGGGGAAAAAATAAAAATAAAGATTTATTTAAAAAAAAAAGGCTCAAAATCTGAGTGGGATTTAATAATATTATAGAGTATCTAAAGAAAAATGCCAGCAGTAGGAACTCATTAAGCATTGTATGGGGAACAGCAGCAAAATCACTCCTGCATCTATAGCCATGCTGGGCTCGTCAACAGAAGCGGGGCTGCCACCGGCTACGGGGCCATGGGGAAGAGCACTCAAACGCTTACATTCCTCTTTCCTCTTAATCTCATTAACCTCGTATTTACTCTGTTGTTGGTGATTACTCAGGATGTTAATAGGCATACTTTTTGCATATTATTTACTGAGTGTTATAAATCTGTTTAGCTCTGTGTACGAAACAGGGCTGGAACATGGCAATTCTCCCCATGCTATGGAAAACAGAGGTAGAGAAATAAAATCCTTTTTAAGGACTTGTTTCAAAGGTCATGATTTCTCAAATAAGAATTAAGTGCAAGATAACCAACTGATTCAGAAAAATAATAAAACCCTTCCTTTTTTCTAATTCTAGAATACTTTCTAAAGTGTTCTATGAAGGAGGAACAGAGACACAAACCAAAAATACCCAAGAAAAGATTTATTTCCTATTATTAAGCTGGAGTGCGTGAAACAACTATTCTAGCCACGATACAAATTATCGTAAAGGTATTCCAGGTGGGAAAAACAGATGTAGTTTAAGAAAACTATTTCTGCTGATAAAAAAAACTCTAAAGGTTTTACAAATACAGTCCATTACGCCTTGAAAAATGAAACCTTCGCTGACCATCTGTTCCTAGCAGAGAGCGCCCATTAACACTCACTTTGACCAGAAAGCCCAACTCAAAGTCAACGCACCACGAGCGTGGACCATCCCAGAGCTTAATTAATAGGCCAAGTCAGGTGAGATCAGGTGTCAGGCAAAGAATTTGGATGGAGATCGCCCAATATTAACCAGTTAAAAGAAGGAAACCACCACAAGAGCGGAAGACACCGTCCAGAGGTGAACATCTGCAAGCGTTGAGCCCACAATGTTCCTGCACACCCACGCCAGAGGCTGGGTCCACCAAACGCAGCATCACCTCCAACGACTGGAAGGGATATGGAGAAAAACAACCAAAACAAAAGAAAGAACCTGAAACAGGAAGGATTATCAATGAAAGAAAACAGCAAAAAATCCTTCACCCACAACTTTATTCCCTCGCGCTGCGGAGCCACTTGTTCGGCACTAGGCAGCAACAGCCCAGCGGATGCAAGGCCTGTCTCAGTAGTATTGTCTCTGTTCAGCAAAAAGGAAAAAAATGAAAATTAGAAGTGAAAAATTCATACAGGTTTATATCTGCTCTGTTTCCCCCAGTCTGAAGTGCAGGCATTCCCAAGACTGAGGTTTTTGCTGTATCTTTAGATTCAACTGCCCTTGGGAGTTTTCACCACCCTGTGAATTTGTTAAAGAAAAATATATATATTAGGCAAGCTTGCTTTTGACCTACACAATATCTCTTGACAATGTAATGCATGCATAAAAAAAAACCCCACTCCTTCCCTTTAATTTCAGGGTGCAAACATCAGGGGATGCCCAGTCAAATACAGCAAGTATTTTTCATTTTCTACAATTCATGATTTCACACAACTGCCATTTCCCCCTGCTTAGTGATCTCATATTTTATATTCAGTCTTAGCCAGTTAAGCAGGACCTGACAGCATTTTTCCTACATTTCCTACAAAAAGAAAGCCCGTGCAACTAAAGGGATTGCTGAGCTAGAAGCACCCAACTGGGACAACCGAGCAGACCCAGCACAGGAAAAGGTCTCAGCACTGAAGAGCAAAACCTTCGCTAGGATGGTGTAACACAAAGCCGCACAGTGGACTCATGCCTTTATAACAGCAGCCAATCTGTTATAAAGGAAAGTTAGCAGAAGACTGAAAATCATTATGGTAACTTTATAATTTATTTTGAAGTAAAAATATATATAGAAAGGAAAAATTAAATTATTACTTTGGGGAAGATGATTCATACAAGAGTGCGTGTGCACATGGATGTGTATAGAGCAAGAGACAAGAGATAACATATCCATATAGACAGATATACAGCTGCATATTTTAGAACAGCATCCGTAAAGATCCGACAGCTCAGATACATCATTAACTACAGCCTCCAGAGTTACTAAACCCCTTTTTTCCTCACACACTTTAGCAACTAATTTTTTTTGGGGGGTCCCAAATTCAGAAATGAATGTTTCAGAAGGAATTTAACATGCTTTTAATGCAGTTTCTTAAGCTTAAAAAAAAAAAAAAGAGAAAGAATGGCTTAGGCAACTCAGGTAGAGGCACTTTTATGCCGTGTAAAGTTAAGAAAGTGGAAGTATTACTCCCTTTATACAGTAATTATTCCTCAAAGGAAGTGTTTTAATCGAACTGCTGAAAATTTTGGCTGGTTGGTTTGTTTTAAGCAGGAGAAGCATCATCACGCAGGACTCAGCCTTCCAGACTTATCATCAAAGCTTTCTTATCCCTCCTTGTGACGGGATGGTGGAGAAAGTCAAATCACATGGGATGACACCACGGCTGGAGAGAGCAGCGAAGGATGCTGAAGGAGCTCCTGCTCTGAGTTTTCATACCCTTAGAAAAACCACACAATTACCCTTTCCTCTTCTTTGATGAACACAGTCTGTTTCATCACCCTCAAAAGCCAACAGCAGAAGCTCCAACACATGAGAAAAATCATTAAGAGCCTTTACGTTAAAGTACATTGCCCGGTGTTGGCTTCTGGAGACAGGGTAAATAAGTAAGGCCTTTAAACTTTAAGATGTTGCTCAGCAACACCTTGTCATGCCACATCACACAACACTTCCTCCTCATTTTTTCCCTGGCCAAAGGTCAAAATTCATCTTCCCGAGAGACAAGGCTTCCTATAGAGAGAGCGATGAAACTCCCACATCCAACTACCTCAGGAACAATCCACATCTCCATCCTGGAGACCTTCCAAACATCAAGACATGCTGTGACTTCTCAAGGAGGCAGCCTTCCCTCTTCCTAATCACCGTACAGCGACACACAAAGCATGTGCATTGTCACCACAGAGATGTAGGATTCCTTGTACAAATCCTATTCCACCTGTAACGCATCTAAGGAGGCATCGATATGAAGTCTACTGGTTTACTCTACACATTGGCAACTAAACAGAAAGTCTACGTATCAACATTGAACTGTCTTGGGAGTGGTTTTTTTGGTTTTGTGGGTTTCTCTTGGTTTTTTGAAATCTATTAGAAAAATGTAAAAGCAGAGGTAACTGCTTGGTGTACAGCTAAAATACGCATCAACCTGCTCTAGCGCCAGCACTTCCCCTTCTCCGATGCACACCACATCTCAGCGCATTGAGAGGTCCCAGCAAAGTGCAAGCGGCAGAGGATCCCTCCAGCCCTGCCATCACGTACCCAAAAAAGTCACTCCTTGACCACCTCTATTGCTTTCCAAGTTCCCATAATTCATAAAAAGAGCAAAACTCTCTTTAAAAAGCGAGTTATAGACGGCAATGCTGGCAGCTGCAGTTAACTATTTTCATCTGATCGATTACTCCTTCCATTTGTAAAACCCCCTAATATTCATGTGATTTAGTGTAACTTAAGGTGGGGGAAAAAAGTCAGAAATCTTGTCTCAAGCAATCTCACATCAAGCAATCCTGCTCCAAATGAAAACAGCATTATTTGTTCAGCACGCAGAGTCCAGCACTGAAATCTCAGGATGCTCATGGCTCATAAGGCAAGAGTTTTCTATCTAGCCTTGGGTCAAGCACTTTTAAACTGCCTCGACAAGCAAAAATCAGTAATCATTTTAATTTTTCAGAACAAGCTAAGCCATGACACATCTCATCCTGCCAAGCAGAGGATTCAGCTCCTTAAGCACAGAAACCTGGCGGTCCAGTTTTACAGAAGTATCAATATTATGCCCATCTCCCAGAGCACCCAATGGTGCAGGCAGCCCTAGGAGGATGAAAACCAATATTGAAATTATCAACACGCACTACGTCGCGCATGCGACTTCTTGCCGACCCATCTTCTTATCTCATCCTCCCACCCCTCCCATCCCACGTATCTATCTGTTTTCTTCTCCGACTCTATCTTGTCAGGCGGTTTTGCCGCAGCAGGGTGTCTCCTTCTGCTGGACACCGTACAGGAACACAAGATCTTTGGTTGGCATCCATAGGAACAAGTCCATTATAGGAAGGAATTAATGACAACTCTGCCTACCTGCAGGTTCTTTTGGGGTTTTTAAGCCATCGTGTATATAACTCACATGATGTCAGTAGAGGAATTTCACACTGAAGATCTGAAACGTAAGGGGCGGGTTTTCCTCGTTTCTATGGTTATAAGCAATTTTAATGACCAACCTAAATAGAAAAGCTGGAAGAGAGAGAAATTATGAAGGAGTGAGGTAGGCGTTTAATTTTGATTGACAAGACATAGCATAACTAGTTAAGATCTGTCAAATGCCTGTTGAGGATCACAAATCCTCAGCACATTGCATGGCAGACAGAATTAGTGTAAATGCACAGCTTTACAAAAATGTTTCTTACCCAGCAAGACCAGAGTTCACCATTTCAGTTTCCCCACACAAAGCAGCTGATACCGTAACTACCAAAGGAGCCAAGGTAGGGACAGAAAAAAATACACAGTTTTTATTATTTGTGAGATTTTCAAATGTTAACATGCTACAATGTCTTAACTTTTGTCCCTGGCCAATATATATTTATATACACACACACATACATATATGGACAGCATTCCCAAGATTGTTAACTACAACAACGAACTATTTGAAAGGTATTATCAACGGCATCACTTTGGAAGCACATCTGCATCACATTAAATGGTGTATAAATACAGAGTAAAGAGATGATTCCTGCATTAAAGACCTTAAACTAGGAGATTGAATGCAGAAAGAGTTGAACGTAGATTGGATGGGAAACATCAGGAAATGCAGAGACAATCTGGAGAGACAGCAACACCAGCATGACAGTCAGCTGTGAGGTTCCCTGAAGATATCCCATCAAAAAACTAAGGTTTGGGGAAAATTAAGAGCATCCCGACAAATGTTCATAGATGATGTCATCAAGAAGGAAGAAGAACGGAGTGACAGAGACTTGGAGCATTTCAAAGTCAGGAACAGAGATTCATGACCTTGGAGGGAAGAGTCAACACCTCAATGAGGCATAAGGCAGCACAAGAAGAGCTCTGGAAGACATAACCAGCAGCTTGTGTTTAATGCCACAGAGATGCAGGATGCAGCAAAGGACAGACACAAAGAAGATTTAAGACGTGCCTGAACCAAGCTAGGAAGATGTTCTTCTTTTACTCGCTCAGCTCTGTCGAGATGCAAGCAGGACACGGTGATCTTCACGGGGCTATACGCTCCTGAGAGCGCTTTACAGACCACCACTTTCTGAGTTCCTATGTATTTTCTTTCAATGTTTGAGAGAGCTCTGCTGTTTTATCAAATCTGTTTGACTTTTAAGGAGGGAAAAACGAGGCAAGGAAGGACGGGGTTACGAAGGCAGGAAGTCAACAGCTCCTGAGATGCCTGCCAACAGGATCTGCACTTAAACCATACAGTTCTGGCAGAGAACACCCTCAAAATTTGATATTTAAAAGTCTTACGGTGTTGAAACGTATAATTAAAGTAAAAGGACACAAGTGAACTAAGCTGATCAACACAAACTTGTATCAAAGTCAGGAGAACGTGTCCCCACAAAGTCTCAGCCACCTGGTTCTTCCATGCTACATTGAAAGAAAGAAAAATTAGCTACCAACTACTTTCATTTCTACTGAAGATCATCCCTCTCCAGCCTCGAAAAGGTACAGACTTGAGCTAAAAAAAAAAACCAAAAACAAAAAAACCACCCACACAAAAAAAACCCACAAACAAAACCCCAAACTCACAAAAGTTGTCTCATTTACTGCCAGTTTCCAATCCTATAGCAACGTATTTATGCGATACAAACTTTTCTTTCCCCCAACAATGCCCAGGCTTCACAATATAAGAATAATGGAAACACCTACACATTAATATTTCTTGAAGAACTACAGCACTCGCTCCTCAAGAACTAGAATAAATGGAAGGACTCAAATCCACTTCCCAACTGGTCACCTCACTGCGGCAAGTCCACCGACCTCTGTCTCTTAAAACTCCCAATTTGCAAGTAATTAAACTAAACCTGTATGAAATTTATTCATTCAGCAGTTATACCCTACACAAGCACACACTAAGTTACTGAGTTACACCCTCACACACTAAGTTACCTCTTACTACCAGTATCTAAAAAGTCATTATACGAAACTTGGCAGATTTGGGCATAGATTCCTCAATTTCAACCGAAAATTTCAACTGACCTCTTATGTCAACCAAGATTTCTAAAAAGCTAACATCAGTGTGATATACACTGAGCAAAGCTAAGCTCCAGGGCATGTTCTCCCATCGTTCTGTCAGGCACGTTGGCTTCACTCAAGTCCAACCATGGCCCATGATGATTTGATGGGGTGTACAAGTCCAACGCACACCTCAGCTCAGACTATTTAAGTCCCTGAGAAATCACACGTGAGAGAGAAAAGCATTGCAGATGCGGTCTTCCAGCCTTCCTATCCAATGGCTGAGGATGCTGTAATGGTCCACAGGCAAAAACATTTGGTCAACTCCGTCCAGGAAACATCTACTGAATTAAACCCATCACCAGCACACAGGAACCGCTCAATAACTGTGGTTATAATCTAGTTATGGGGGATGTGTGCGAGAGAAGGGAAAGGACCCAAGCTCTTGCTAGTGTTCAAGTCATCAAGGACGTCTTAAATGCATCATTTAATGAGACAAAGAGACACCACAAGTCAAATAAGGTTCAGAAGTAGGATCAAGAACAAAACAGGAATATAGGCAAGAGCGGGTAAGAAGAGAAGGTATGCCAGTGCAGAAGGTACTGCCAAGAGTTTAAAACTGCCACCTGCTTTTCAATCCTCAAATATTAAATAGGACAACAACTTTTGGCCAGTGGTCCCACGGCACATAATAGCTTCTCTTTACCTCCCTCAGCGCTCCTGGTCCTTACCAAAGCAGGATAACTGCTTTACCTACCTGAAAATCCATATAGCTGCCCAGCTGTAGCTGTTGAATACAAGTGAGCTTGGGGGTGGAAAGAAGGAGAAATGGTACCTCTGACTTGTAGTGATGGACACAGGACCAGCTTGGACAGTCGCAAAGCAAGAAGGATGAAACCACTGCTTTGGTTCTCCTAATCTACTGCTGTTTCCTTCCCAGTAGTGCCACCATGAACTCAGTAACCAGGAAAATAAAACAAAAAAACAGACAAAAAAAAAAGCGATTCATATTTTACACAATTTCTTATTGCAAGGTTTCAGACAGCCAAGCTGCTTATCACCAACTTGAAGATAAAAGTCAAAGCAGCACTGAGTAAGCTGGCACAAGGTCATTTATTACCAGATAACGCCTCCAAACCTCCCAAACCAACTCTGCAGCCATGAGAGCCACCTCTTCCCTGGACAGTGCCCAGGAATTACTTGCAAATGAAATGCAACTGGATTTATTGCTTCTGCAACCCTGAAAATTCAAGTTACAGAAGTGAAGTTACATTTTGTTTTGCCAATGCTAGCTAATCTAATACCTTTTTAAAGGTGCATACGTTTCACCCTGTTGGCTTCCAACACTGAATTACCACCTCTGCTAAGCTTCAGAATAAACGAGACGAGCGTGCCCTCTGGACAAAATCCCTTGCTGTAATCTTTATTCAAAACACACTGCTTCGGAGCCTTGCATGCATTGCCAAAAATCGCCTTGAGGTTTGCTCTTTAAGATGGCAATTTGCATTTCAACATTTTGCTGCAGAGCTTACCCAATGTTCCCGCTATTATTTTAATACTCAACTGTGGGCGGCCCCCTGAGCACCGCACAGAAGCGCACACTAAAAATACTCTTGCCTTCCCCACCGGCTCCACACATGACCACAGCTAACGCCGGCTTGGATGCAAAACCGGGAGCAACTGCATCCATCCACCTCTTGAGAAGGATGCACAGGCTCCAAAGTGCTTGAAAAATGAGCTAAGTAGCAGAAAAGTACCTCTGCATGGATGGAGGAAGGATGCACACAGCAGCTGGAGGAAGAAGACCACAGGAAGAACCAGTTTTGCAGCCAAAGAAAGCAGGAGAGGTTTATCCGAGCGGGAGACATACTTGGGAAGACACATTAAGAGGTAATAAAGCAGGCGAGGGAGATATCGCCCGGGACATAAATTTAAGATGATGCTGAACAGAGGAAGGGAAAGAAACCTCATGCACAGAATAGGAGCGATCCCAGGCAAATGCAAGCACAGACTGATTCATGCCCCAGAAGGGAGATCCTGGTCCCACTGGCACCACCGCGTTGATGAAAGCGCATGAAAAAACATGGATTGCAGGTTTTTCTGTGCCCTCCTCCCCCTCACGCAGCAAACCCTGGTCTCGGAGGTTGTAATTATTTTTGGCAAGGTGTAAACAGGTCCAGGAAACGAAACGGAAAAACAGAGTTATTTATGAGATGTAATGCAGGGAGCTAGCATCGGAGCCCAGCTACTACATCAGCAAGCGCAAGGTCACCCTCGTCTGCTTGGGAGAGCAACTTTGCAAAGTGGTGTGCAGCCAGCCAGGCAAAACAACCAGCCTCGGTCTGCCCAGGAAGGCAAGTAATGGAAATGAAGCACGATGAACCACCAGAAAACATTGCCTCATTCAACTACAAGGGCTTTATCGTGGGGCTGGTAGGCTTTGAGATGACATCCATCGAGATGACGTCCACCCAGCCCTTAACTGACCATGACAACTACCTGCCTCCCTGGGCTACGGGAAAGGAGCAAGAAGGACATCAGGTCCTTAAGTCTCCCTTCACCAAAGCTGTTGTTGAAGGAGGCAGCCAAGGGGCTCCACCTGTGTGTAGAAGATTGATGAAGACCACAAACTGCCTTATCCTGAAGGCCAGCACCTGCTTCCGAGTAGTTAGATTATCATCCCAACCCAAGAAGCACCACAGATTTTGAAAAGCAATTTGCTTGCAAAGAGCAAAGCTTTATATTCTCCCTCTCCTTTCTGCCAGCAAACAGCAAAAGCTGAACCCTTCCTGCAAGGGGATGTTGCACCTCAATGGGGCTGAAGAAACTAGCAGCATCTCAAGCCCACAAAGCAACCACTGAGGAAAATGCAAAAGCTCCTTCTGGTTTTACCAGGGGCCAAAGGAAAAGGGATGGTCAAAGCCAGGAGGTGCAGGGAGGCAGGAGGTGAGTGCCCCAGGGACAGGAGGACCTCCAGGCTGCTTTCCGCCCACTCTCTTTATATTCTGTGTTCAAAGCCACACAAACAGGACCGAGACCTACAGCCCTGTTTCCAAGTATGGGATTATAATAAATTCTAATTAATTTTAAAAAGGATGACAAACACAATGCATTAGGAAAGGAACTGGATGAAGAGAGGAAGAGCAAGCCTGTAGACCTGAGAGCTCATGAGACACCTCTATATACAAAAGGAAACAAAGGTACGTCCGAATAATGTTGGGGCGGGTGGGGGTGTGGGAAGCAAACCTTGGTTTCCACGCGCAAAGAAGAGGACCTTTACAATTAAACTGCAGGTATTTCCATGGGGGGGGACACAGAATTGGAATCTTTTCCATTGCCCTATGTTTGGGGCAAAGGAGAAGAAACCCATCTGCTTGAAGCATAATAATCAGGAAAATCATAGAATCATAGAATCATTAAGATTGGAAAAGACCTCTAAGATCATCAAGTCCAACCGTCAACCCAACACCACCATGCCTCCTCCTAAACCATGTCCCAAAGTGCCAAGTCTACACATTTTTGAACACCTCCAGGGATGGTGGCTCCACCACCTCTCTGGGCAGCCTGTTCCAATGGTTGACCACTTTTTTGGTAAAGAAAAAATATCGGTAGGGAGACTGTCAATCTGCTTTTTCAAATTCAAAGGTGAGTCAGTCGCAGCATCCCTTTTTACTGGAATATTGCAGCACTGTTTACACTGCTTGCTACGACGTATCTCCAAGGGACCAGTCTTGGCACTTGGCTAGGATAGCAATCCATTACATTTTTAGAAAAACAACCCATACCTATGAAACTTCCCCGCGGTGCATGATCAACACTTAAGCGGGCTTTGGAAAGCACACAGGTATTCTCTAAAATAGAAGTGTCAAAAAGCTTAGGACAGCATTTCTGGGGCTTCGACGCCCACATTTTGCCACCTACTTCCATCTTCAGCCGCTTGCAGTTAATGGAAGTTGAAGGTCCTCGACACCGAGAAATCAAGCCACTAACACACAACGGCCTCAATGCAACTTTAAGCGCCACCATTTTAATAATTTTTTATTTTTCCTTATTTATCATTAGTAAAAGTAGTCCTAGTAAAATGACTTGGTTTTTCACCGTCACTACAAACCTGGATAGCTTTACAACCTGTACGAGATGGTACGCAAGAGGATGGTGAGCATTGGCAGGCTGGGCACGCTTCCCTGATCACAGCTATGCTTATTCACCGTGCCCTGATCCTGCCCGCACTGATCCCACAGCTCCATCCACATTGGCTTCAGCAGAGAAAAGATAGAAATTTTCAATTCTTTAAAACAAAGAAAACAGAGAATAAAAGCAAACAAAAATACACGCAGTATTACTATATATACATGTGAATTTTATATATATGATCTTATGCACTGTATTATAGAAATTAATTGTTATTTAATAATACATATATGTTTAGAAGTTTAATTTCTCATAGTTTTTCATAGACCATCTGCTCCCGGTCACTACTTGCAGCAGAATATTTGATGGGACTGACGTCTGGGTCTCTCCAGCAGCGACAGGCACTCAGGTAAGAGAGCGGCTGGGGATACATCAGGCAGACGACAGAAGACATCAAAACATTTGGGAAAGATAAATCACATCTCAAGCTATTTAGCAGTGTGTTTAAACTTGTATAAATTAGGTATTTTAGAAATTAGGAGGTTCTCTTGAGAGTCTAGAAAGCTAATAGTGTCACAAGGGATCATAAATCAATTGTTTTGTGGGGAAAAAAAAAAAAAAAGTCAAAAGCTGTATTAAGGTTTAGCTCTTGCTTCACTTTGCAAGAAGGAAAAGCTCAAGATCTGCAGCTCCCAACAGAAGGATGCAGCTACACGGAAGATGGTAAAAAACGACGTAGATCTACCTACGCCTTAATGCACAGCACCTACTCTCATACAGCCACATGATTTTTAAATTTTTTTTATTAGCTGGGAATAGAAAATGCAGTTCATTGGAGTTAACTTCAAGTTGTTGTAGCAATTACCACTAAAAAAAGTAGTTTGCTTTCTCATTAATAAAGATGTTATGGCAAATAGAAGGGACAAAGAGGGACTTTCAATCATTGGCGGGATGTTGAACAGTGCCCGCACGCAACCAGCATTGTCAGCAAATAATCTGCATTATCCACCTTCAAAAAAATCAAGCCCACATGTTGGAGAAGGGATGCTTCAACAGAAGCAACGGCAAAATTACGCAAACTCAAGGGATGGCTGTCTGCAGCTCCCATTTCCAGGTGGCTGAAATCGCACTAAATAGCAAACGAAGAAAATCTGTCATGTACAGCGTTATATTAAACAAGGCGTTACCCTGCAAGTCAGCACAGTTCCTGCAGCATCATCTACCTTCCTCATCACCAAACAGATGCACGGCAGCGTTTTTTCTCCCCAAAATTAGAAAAACTCGGAGCATAATGAACATCTCCAGGCCGGGACATAGGATGCTGCACAGCATTTGCTAATAATCCAGCTCAACCATAATTGCAATTATCTAGTTAGTTGCAACCACTGCTCCCTCTGATAAAAAGCCCTTCTTCTAGCCACTGATATGTTTTCCAAACAAACTATTCACGTTAAAAAATTCATTACTGGTTATCTAACCAAGGACTAAATTCGAGGGGGAAATTTAAACAAGAAGCAGCGGTTTTTGCATTAAAAACTCTGCCTTCGCAGAGCACAGACTGGATTTTCCCTACAGTTAGTTGGAGAGCTCACAAACCCGGTGAGACAACGTCCAAGTCCTCCCCAAACAGCCCGAGAGGATTTTTCTCCCCCAAGACACCCCAAAATTGGAGCACGTGAGCTGCACAGTGAGCACCGTTGCACGTGGATTGTGCTCACAGTCGTGAGACATCACATGCTGGTAAATAAATAAGGGAATTTCAGGGGAAAAAAAGAAAAATTAAGAAAATCAGTGTTCATGGCTATATATGCCTCCACCACAGAGCTCCTGAGCAATCTGTTCATATGAGATTTTTTACAAAGCAGCCATTAATAGCAAGTTTGGGGGTTCCCTCGTACCGTATTCGAGTCTCTGGCATCTCACACAGCAAAGAAATGAGTTAATCCAAAAATTTGGGTCACAACACCTCCAAATCTGCCTGGTTTTCACATGCGGAAAAAGGAAGGAGGCACCTCCCTCCTCCACGCAGAAGCATCACAAGAAGAGATTCATTGTAAACTGAAAAAAAGCAACAAGCTTCAGCAATGAGCGTGATCAAAGTCCCTCACGGAAGAAGAAAAATGTTTTATTTTACAGAAATAAGGACCATGGCCACCTACGGCACAACAGGGTTGGAATAAAATCCTACAGCACGGCTGTATCCTGCACTCCTTTACTCCATGTACCAGATGATGGAGGAGTCCTACAAGGGGGAAAAAAAAATACATGGCCAAGTTATTCAAGACTTTAATCATAATAAATGATGCAGCAAGGGACGGAGGACAAATAAAGTCCCCAACAACCGCAAAAACCCCAAAAAAATCACATTTTTGCAACGTGTGGCTTTGCAGCGGAGGTGATAGCAGAACAAGAACAAAACAAACGCTACACAATGAAGAGCCTAAACCATTTTGCAGTTATTGTCTGCTTTTATTTAGGGAAGAGATTCCAGAGATAGCAAAGAAATCGCAGCCTAACCCAACACGAGCATTTATTTTAAAAAAAAAAAAAAANGGTATTGCAGCAGAGTTCGACTTCATTCAAGGCGAAGCTGGAAAATGTTTTGCAGATTTTGCTTGCAGCATCCCAGCAGATGAGTGGCCAACGCACCTAAACTGCTCTTGGGAGAGCTTTTCCCTACAGCTCTGCATCCCAGCAAAGAAGCGTTTAAAAAAAGAAACCAAAACCTTCTGATACACCATTTCTTCTTTTTTTGTTCCCATCTTCGGAATATATTTGAAAAAACATCTGATCATCAATGCCATCTTCACTTTCTAATGGCGCTGCAAGAAAAACAGGCGGGGGATTGGGGGGGAATCCATCGTGCTCCTTTTTTTTAGTTAAATGCTATTTTTTCCATCATCAGAAACACTGAAAAGCAGAGATGTGCCCATGCACTGCAACAAAGAGATGGCACCTGCCTACTGAATTTCCTGACTAGTGACACTACGAAGAAAGAGTTTTAAATAGAAACCTCCCTGCAAGTGTTAAATCAGATTAATTTAACTCTTTTGCATTATTTTAATCTTACATACCATCATTTGCAAGGCAAGCAGAATAAAAAAAAAGAGAGTAGGATTCTTATCTTGACCATATTCCTTTGGCAACATGGTGTATTATTAAAAACCGCAAATAACCCTCCTGACAGCGAAAGGACACGTGCTCCTTCGCAGCAGGGTGATAGCATGAATTTTATACGTAACTTTTTGGGCACTCAACATCAAGCGATGGGCATGAGCTTTCCTTCATCCTTGCAACGTTTAACACTGCTGCTGGCAACGCCAACACAGGTTTGTGGCCAGATTTTGCTTCCACGTGTCAAAAAGTATGCTGAAAAAGAAAAATGCAATTTGCAGGGTTGGGGATGCTGCCGGAGGACAAGTTTTGCAATATTTCCCCAGCAAGCACCAGCGTGTAGGCACACTCTGATGCTTCATTTTGCGAGTTAAGCTCACGCTTAAATATCTGGATGAAATTTAGACCAAATGGATCATGCCACAGGCAAATACATCCGCTCTTATGGTCACCAACCACGTCCCAGTGGGAAGGACCCAGTCCTCCATCCATCCATCAGGTCTCCTGGGGATCAGACCTGGATGCACAAGTCCCTTCCAGTGCAAGCAGCCTTTGCCCTGTTGAAGATGACTCCAACCCTACATCAAACACAGGCAGAGGCTCCTCCTGCTCATACAAAGCCCTCAGGTGTCACGGATTCCCACGGTCCCCTGCAGCCCCAGCAACCCTCAGAAGGTCCATAAAAAGCCAAGAGAGAGCCACCTACCCACCCCACTGCCCAAACCAACTGAAGTGTAGGAAGGAAGGCAACAAAGATGGGAAAAGTAAATTAGATTTTTTAAAAGTTATTTCCATTTTCATCTAGCAGGATGTGTGTATGGTACAGGCAGGGAATCAAAAGTATTATTTTTATCTTGATATTATTTACCCTTTCACACTTGCTATTTAAATATCCCTGAATTCCCAGAAGAACCAGCAGTTCAAAATACCACCTGATATATATTTATAAGCAAGGGGAAGCACAGACTCATTCATTTTCAGCTTGCCTACTTTTTTTTTTTTTTTAAATTAGATTTTAAGTGCTGTAATATCGATGTGCAAATGTATCAAGACACAGAAGTATGATTTCTCCTCCACCCTCAGAGCAGGCGTCTTGCTGGCTGGGAGACCTGGTCACATTGGAGAGTCGCGTGGTGAGGAGCAAATGACAAGAGGTTTAAAATAAAGAAATAAATGAATAAAACCCCCAAAACAAGCAAGTTGTGAGAAAAGGAATTAAGGTTTCTTGCACAAGAGAGGATGGGAGTCAAAGACGTTTATATTAAAATCTCTGTTCTACCAGTCTCTGTAGCCAACCTCAGCTAAAGAACTTGCAGTCGTTGCACAAGAGGCAATCCTGGATGCCTGGAAAAACGCAGCAGCACAGCGTTATACTGCAAAACTCCTCCAAGCCAAGCAATTGCCAATACTCCTCTAGGAGGGAGACATCGTGTCTGAAAGTTCAGTCTTGTTTTAGGCAGAAGGAAACAGGGATGGAGATCTGAATCAGGAGCCCAGATTGCAGCAGGACATGCTGCAGTCTCTCCAATGTCCGTCAAAGCCACATCAGCAGTGGTTGTGCTAATTTTTAATTGCATTAATATACACAATCAAACCAGCAAGGTGGGAGGCTTCGGAGAGAGCAACAAGGGTTATTTGTTGCTCACCTGATGGCTGCAGAGAGGGAATCAGCACACCGTTAGCACCCCAGAAAAAACCCAGAGACCAGCCTGGAGGTGGGATGAGATGGAAAAGGACATCACAGCTGGAGAAGATGGTGGAGCAGGAAGACACCGAGGGGCCAGACAGCGGCTGGCCTGAGTCATCGGTGATTTAAAGACCTGAACCATCTGCATCGACTCCTAGACCAAGGCAATACAGAGACCAACAAGGCAGGATGGGGCATTGGGTATTCACAGACCCCTTGCAAAGGGAAATGCTAGCCTGGAAAAAGGGGTAAATGCTGGATAAAATATGAACCTTATTGCTCCTGGATGAAGAAAAAAAGGGAAAAAAAACCCCACCCTCTTAGGTTAGTCCAGCCTAACGCACCACACAGCTAGTAAAAATTTAGGATCGAGCAGGATGAAGCACAAAGAGCAAAACTTCAGGCTGTCATCCCACACGTGTGTTATCCCCGGGTTTGCAAACAGAAGACCTCTTGTTTACGAGGTGCTCCCAGACACAAGGATGCAGCTCGAGCTGCAAATGTCACGGAATATTTCCAATGCAAACAACCAGAGGTTTTGCAGCGCATGTTCGGTGTGATGGTGGAAGAATGAAAGCACGCACAAAGTCACTGAGCGGTTCAGTGGAAACACAAGATTTCCCCAGCAAAGTCCACTCCAGCACCAGATGCTGAAGGTTAATTGTACCATGCAGCTAGGGCAAACTTTTATTAAAACCTTCAAACCACAAACATTTTGAAGTACAAAAACAACAACAAAAAAGTTCCGCAAAGTCAACCAAGGACTACCGCAGGTACTTCGTACATTTAAAAGTAGTTTCATTTCCTCTCCTGTATTTTCCCAAAAGCACTTGCAAGTCCATCTCACTGACCAATTTATGGCTAAAGCTTCCTGAATTAGCCTGGAAGGAAAAAAATAAGTAACTAAATACCATTATATCCAATGGGCCAAAACCTGTTATTTAACTACAACACTGGTCACGAAGCAGTTCCCAACGTTGCCATCACACTGGAGGTCGACACATCAATGTTTCATTGTCTTAAGCAACCACGGGACAGCTTCACGAGGCTGCTGGCGGTGCAGCCGGGACCTCCTGCCTTCGCCTAGTCACCAGACACGAGGGACACAACCGTGGCCTTTGGGAGAGCAGGGCAACCTCAGCACGTGTATCCCTCCTTGCTCACACCCCTGGGCAAGGCCAGCCCCATCCCCCAACTGCTCGTACACAGAGAAACCCCCTGCGAGGCCAGGCACAGTCCCTACACTGTACAAATGCACGTGTGCAAACCCTGTGCAAGGGCAGCCACGGTCCCTAGTTTGCACCCGCACACCCCTGTGCAAGGCCAGCCCTGCTTTCAGGCTGCAAACACAAACCTCTGTGTATAAGCCGTGTCCCTAAGCAACACGCACACCCCTTCTGTAAGGCCAGCCTTGTCCCCAGGCTGCACACACACCCCCTGTGCAAGGCCAGCCCTGTCCCCANGGGAGAGCAGGGCAACCTCAGCACGTGTATCCCTCCTTGCTCACACCCCTGGGCAAGGCCAGCCCCATCCCCCAACTGCTCGTACACAGAGAAACCCCCTGCGAGGCCAGGCACAGTCCCTACACTGTACAAATGCACGTGTGCAAACCCTGTGCAAGGGCAGCCACGGTCCCTAGTTTGCACCCGCACACCCCTGTGCAAGGCCAGCCCTGCTTTCAGGCTGCAAACACAAACCTCTGTGTATAAGCCGTGTCCCTAAGCAACACGCACACCCCTTCTGTAAGGCCAGCCTTGTCCCCAGGCTGCACACACACCCCCTGTGCAAGGCCAGCCCTGTCCCCAAGCTGCACACACACCCCCTGTGCACGGCCAGCCCTGTCCCCAGGCTGCACACACACCCTCTGTGCAAGGCCAGCCCTGTCCCCA
>WAAD01026160.1:103498-153653 GCA_013389945.1 Fregata magnificens
CCCCGGACTGCAACTCCCAGCCGGCACCGCGAAGCCACGCCACGCCCCCTTTCCCCGGCGACCAATCCCCGGAGGGGACGACCGGAGTGTGGCGGGCACGCCCGCGGTCCCGCCCACCGTCCCCCAGCGCCAGCCCCTCCCTCTTCTCCCTCAGCGCTTCCCGCCTCAGGGCGCTGCCGGGGGCGGGTGCTGCGGGAGCCGTTCCCCTTCTCCCTCCGCTCCGCGCTGCCCCGCGGTCTGTTCCCCACCCTCCTCCTCCCTTCCCGCCCCTACGTGGGGACCCGGCAGACACCCTGAGGCTCGCCGGGCCCCACCTTCCCCCTGCAGCCGCGCTCCCCAAGGCGGGCTTCCCTTCCCTGAGGCCCGCTCGCCATCCCCTCAGCCTCTTCTCCCGCCACGGGCTCCCTGCTGCTCTTTCCCTTCCCGGGGATTCCTCTGTCCGGTCTCCTCTGGCCTGTAAGGTAGCAACGTACTTCCCTGCCTGCCCCCTAGCACCTTCCCTTCTCCCCTCTCTCCTGTCCTGCCACACCCCCACCAGCCCTGGTACTCCCCTCCTACATACTATTATTGAAAACGGTGGACTGAACATCTCAGCTACCTCCCCTCGGGCATCCAGCCACAGGGACCTACCCGGTGAGGAGCCCCAGGGTGGGACTGTGAGTGATGTAGTTAGCCTTTGATTTCATCAGCCGAGGAGCCCTTCAGACTCCAGCACTAGATGAGCCGATTCTCCTTTAATCATTAACAGATAGTCTTTGTTACTCCTGAGAGCAGCATAAGCTTTTTGAGGACAGGTTTGTGCCCTCTTTTGTAGTGACACAGTGCCTAGCACACTGCACATAGGACCAGAAATAAATAAAAAAAAAATCACCGACTTGCTGCTACTAAAGCTACTAATGCTATTCAAAACACCATGAATTGCAGACGGAGACTGGAGGTTCACCAAAAAAGTGCTTTGATAGAGCAGTTCGGCGCACAAGGCATTTGGTTCAACTCACACTGTACCTGGGAGGGATTTGCTTTTTATTTGCGAAGTGACAGCATCTTTACTTGGTGGTTGGCTTTGCAAAAGGAGATATAAAGCAAGGATTTTCTTGATAGGGCCTTTAAACAGCAATTCATTTCAACAAGGGTTGACAAGCCAGCTGCCTTTTCAGAAATGTAGTTCTGCACCAACAGCCCTGCCAAAAAAAGTTTTAAAAGGGCTGAGGGGCCACCTGAGCTTCCATAAACTGCAGGGGTTTACAGCACCAAACCGCTATCAGAGCAGTTTCCTCGATCTTTTGCTGCATTGGTAAATCATTTATTTTTGTGGACTCTAAAGAAAATCCCTTTGGAAAAGGGCCATAAAAATGCATTGGTAACGAAATACAGCTGTCCTGCTTGCTGCCTGCAAAATCCTCTGACTACAGTTACATGTGCAACACACTGTGTCTTGCCGGGTGGTTTTTTTGAGGCAGTTGAGGGGGGAAGGAAGAGTAGGTTAATCCTGCAAGAAGCATAGATTTCAGTTCAAAACCCCTGTGCAGATTTCAGGACAGTCCAGTGATTTTCAGTACAAATCATATTTACTTTCAGTGTGAGCCTCATTAAAGTAAATAAGAAAAGAAATATATAAACATGTGCCAATATAAGACACAGACAAAGTATTCTAAGGGACAGCAATCATAAAAATTACAGTGAGATAAAACTCATATGATTGCTTTGGTTTGCAGCCTGCATCTTGCTGGTTTTGCATTTCGTAGTTGAAGAAATATTGCTTAATCAATAAGTGTGTTATTCATAAAATAATAATACCATGCGTTCTCTTGGGACATTTTTCTTCTGAGGGATTTGGGCTTTTGCAAACCTTCGTATTGTGTGCATCAGGACTGGTCCTTGTTATTACCAGCTGCTTATTGATCTGTTATCTCTTTCAAAAAGAGGCAAGGGTAGGTTCTTGGCATGGTGTGGAAATCAGGCCTTTTACGTAAGCAGCCAAGGCGTCTTGCATCATCTAAGATGATGCTTCCTCTGAATTGAGAAAAAAAAATAAACAATTAACAACTTTGTTCCATCCCATAGCAATAGTATCTACAAATCCAGAAAATATACAGTCAGCTGTATGGGGACCAAAAGCCCTAAGGGCCAAAACTTTATTTAAACAGTGTAATCTTCATGTTTGTCACCTTACTAAGAGGGGGTTGCCTGTTTGCCATCTGCTGCATGGCATTTCCCAAGGTGGAAGCAGTGATTTCGTTCCAGGGTGAGTGAAACTCATGGAGGTCAGACCTGCGTACCTGGAGGGGTTTGGTGAAGGTGGCTCAGAGGTGAAGTTGTCAGCGTGTTTCTGCTTTGGAAAACTGCCCTGATTCCTCTACAAAGATGAAATGGCATGCATCAGAGGATCTCTACCTGAATTTAAATAAACTCAGCAATGATGCTTTCACCTCTTCCCTGCTGAGATGATTATCCAGTTAGGCTGACTGTGTCTTTAGGGGATTTCTTCCAGCGTTTGGAAGGAGTTTCCTTTTGGCTCACTGGTTTGCTCTGTGAATCATCTTAAATCATAACCTTTTAATAGCTATGCTATTGAAGTATTTATAGAAAGGTTATCCTGTTGTCCTTTCGGTTACTTTTTCCTAAGCTGTGTTAATTTGGTTTCGCTCTAACCATACCTCCTGACTTTTCATCAGCCTCTATTGCCACTGCCATTGCTTCATGTCATCTAATGAGTTTCTTTGTTTGACATATGGTAAAGCAAGTAGTGCTCTTATGAAAACGTTATCAAGGATTTTTTAGAAAATGATAAACTATGATAGTCAAATATCTTAAAGAATATTAAAAGAACAATCTCTCTCCTATTGAATTTCAGTTTAAGAAAAAAGCAAAGAACAAACACAAATTTATGTTACATCCAATTACATACTTACACGTAACCCAGTGGGGTTTCATTCCTATTAAATACTGAAGGACTTTTCCACAAAGGAGGAGAACACAAAGAACAACTTGCATGAAGAGTAAAGGATCGTCATGTGGATTTCTCAGGTTATAACTTGTTTTGTGATCCTAACATTACGTCTTATAGAATTGAAACTACTGTTCATTTCTCTTCTGCTTTGGATTGACTGGAAGTGTTGATATGTTCAGGAAAAGAGAGGTAATTAAATAGCGTATCACAAGAAAGCGCCAATGACTGCTTAATTTATCCCACTAACACACAGTTGCTATGTGTCTCCCAATACCCATGTAAACATGGCTGCAAAGCTTTTCTAATACAGCAGTACGGGAAGAATAAAAAGCAACTTATTATTGCAATAACAAGAAGAAGAAAGCCTGAATATTTGTCTGGAGTATGTAAAAATACATTTCTCCAGATTTTAAAATAGTCTAGCAACTATTTATTTAGAGTAGTCTTTCATCTTCTGTGCTTAAGGAGTATCCATTTTTGAAAAAAACCCTTCTTTTCAGAAGTTTCTTTCTCCATTTGCTCCGATTTCTTTTCAGATCTCAGTGAGAAATTATTCCTCCCCCCCCTGCCAATTACTACCCCCTTTTGCTATTTTTTCTTGCTATTTTCCATACTTGGGCTGGGGTTACAGCTTTTCTGAAGACTGCTAGAAAAAAATATAGCTGGTTTTTTAGCAGTACTTAACTTTTCAATCCCAAATTAATTGGACAGTTGCACAGTTGGAAGAGTGCTTTTTTCTTTGATAAAAATGCTGTTTTCCAGTCAAATGCTTTGTATACCAAACTAACTTCAAGGAGCACAGGAACAAATAGAAGTTGGTCTGAATGCTTCACAGAAACAAGGCTGATTCTTATTTCCCATTTCCAGAGATCCATGACAGTGACCTAAGGTTCCCTGAAAACAGTACAGCTCGGAGAGCTTATCGCGGCATATCTGTATGTTGTTACCTGTGAGCAATTTAATAAAAAAAGATATTATAGGAACAATAAAAGGAGGCTGGAGAATGCCAGCTAATCCCTGAACAACCTTATTTCAGTCTATTTAAAGTCCAGGAGAGAATTGAATTCCGGGACCTAGCAGATTCTGACATAAAACAGATGTTTTCATCATGTCCCAAGCTGGTGACTATCTAGCAGGTCTGGTACGTCACAAGGAGGAATCACGAGCCATAAAGAGCGGATTTTCAACACTTTGCAGTGCATTGCTGCATCAGTTACACCCGGGTATATCTGCAATAGCTGCAGATTTTAGTGACATTACGCCTGGATTTATCTTAGCATCACTAGATTTGACCCTTCCTTTTCTAGAAACATATTATTGTGGTCTGAATTAGGAAAATAAAAGCCCCAAACCAATATAAAAAACTTCATATCCGAGGCAGTGGTAAGTCAATCATCTCATCAATAACGCGTGTCCGATACCCTCAGTAATCCTAGTGATCAGCTTTGTTTATGAAAGCTAGAGATATTAAATTGAGCTCCTCACTGCTCTGAGCAGGGATGACAAGTGGCAATTGAAACTAACGTTGACAGAGCTAAAGGAGCACATGCTGAGTGCAACAGACGTAACGCAACGGAGAGGGAACAAGGCTAAACCAAGCTGGCGGGGAGGAAAACTTGGCAGTTGGAACAAATCCCTCGTCCCACTTAACTCAATGACAAAACACCACTGATAATTTGCTCGGTTCAGTAACACAGTTGCTGCTGCACCTGCATAATCAGGAGGGAAAATTGGCCGATGCAGAGGAGCCGTGGTACAGGAGTTACAAGTACGAAGGATGCAAGGAAGCATCACAGAGAGTGAACAGAGGGAGATTTCAGCTCTCAAAGTCTTAGTACCTAATTCTTCCCTATGACATCTAAAGGCATCAAAGTAATCCAAAGCATAACCAAAACCCTCCTTTTTGTGATGCACTTGTGAAACAAGTAAGCACATCAAGCAAAACAAGGAACCCTGAACTACAAGTAGGTACATAGGTACCTGGAAAATAAGAAAATGGTCTGGGTTTAAAATGTGTATTTCTGGTGCAATTCTACAAACATAAATGTTTGTTTCATTGCCTGATTTTAAGGCTAAAGTCCCACTACCAGAATCAAGTCTCTATTTGATTACTGTTATTAGAGCTGCACTTACTACCACTGATTAGTCAAGAATTGTCCTTTCTGCCTCTGGTCTCATCCAGTTAATAGGTTTTATCCCAAATTACGCATTTTGGAAGGAAAAAGATTATTGTTTTCTACACATTTGTGCTACATCTCTCACAAGAGATTCCCACTCTGTTCAGTCTGCAAGTGCCACTGCCCAATCATTTTTAAATAATAATACCGTGCTGAGAAATTTAATAAAATCTTCCATTATAGAAAGAAAGATTTAAAAAATGACCAAAGATGACCACTAGGTTTGGGGGATTCACTGACAAAAGCATATGTACTTTTTCCAGTGTTTATAAGGACTCAGCTGAACTTCTGTCAAGTTTCTGTCCACATAAGACAGTGAGAGAAAGTCCACAAAACAACAGCAAGAAAGATCCAAAATCTAGACAATGTAGTTACGAACAAAGATTGAAAGAGATGAGCTTGCTGAGTCTAGAAAACAGAAGATTTGGGGAAATGGGAGTAACTGCTCAGATATATAAGGCTTGTTGCAAAAAGAAACAGAAAAAACTATTCTCCATGCCCACTGAGGACAGGTCAAGAAGCCATTGGCTTAGATTGGCTTGGATTGCTGGGAAAAGATTTAATTTAGATATGAAAAAGTACTGTCCAGGATTAAGGATAGTCAAGCACTTGTACAAACCACCTGGGAAGGCCTGGACGGAAAGCTGGAAGTTTTCAAAACCAGGCTTTTCACTCCTGAGGTATTGAAAGAAAAATTTAATATTAGTGTTGTTTCCTTTCATTGGTTACTCCTCAGTCTCCCTTGGCCTGCCTCATCATATTTTTCCTTTTAATCTGCTAGAGTTCCTGTTTCTGTTTGCTTTTTTTGGATACAGCTTTAGCTTTTTGAAGGATGCCTTCTTATTTCTAATAGCAGCCTTTAACCTTCTGTTCAACCATGCTGGCTTACTTTTTTCTCCAGGCTTTTCTAAGAGAAAACCAGTGGTACACCAGTGGCATGTTTCCTACTCAACACCCTTCAGTACTGTCAACACCTGTAAGGATTTAATTCCTCTAGCTTCCCCTTTTAACTTTTTTTAAGAACTTATTTTTACACAGCCCCACTGCTGAATTTGGGCAAAGCTTCGGTGGACCGCTCGGCTCCTGTTGAGGGATGTTGATGTAAGGTACGTCGTGGAATTTGCTGCAGGTTGTTGACTTCATGATGAGATTTTGAACTAGATTTTTATATCAACCCAGGGCTTACATATCTTCCTCTGGGATCAGTGACCAGCTGCTGCTTCAGACTCAGATGTGATCTTTGCTCAGTCTCCATAGAGGTAACTGAAGTCACCCAACACTCCTGTATTTCCTGCCTTTCCTACCTCTTTTTTTTCTTTTTTTTTCTGTTAGCATCAGGTAGTGCTGCTGTACTGGTGAGCACCAAGGTCTATTGACCCAAGGCTGTATTGTTCCTTCTTGTCCTGGAGTTTCAATTCATAGAGATTCTTGATGACATGTTTTGGTCTCTCTCTCCAGCATATGGCTCATCTGATATAGTGTCCCTTTGATTGTTTTTCTTCCACCAAGTTTTTGATACATGTATATCCATCTCTTCATTCAGGCTCAAAAAGACCAGTTCCACCATTTTTGTTTCTGAGGTTTCCAGCATTTGCGTAGTAACACAGGTACTGCCACTTCAGTTCCCGTCTTCACAACCTTTTCAAATGTCAATCTATTTGTTTTCCATTTTCTGTTTGACTATTTACTTCCTGTGACCTATTCTTCATTGAGGGGTACCTATGTTTGTGCCCTCATCTTAAGAAATGTCATCCCAAACCATATGCTCTTGTGCACCGGTTGGCTTCCCTCACTCCTCACTTGGAAAGCTCACTCGCAGCCTCCTTAATCTTAAGTGGCAATGCCTCAGATGAACTCTGTCTCTTCTGTACTGGCTTTTGATGCTTCACATGTGTCAGATGAGCCTGAAACCATCTTACATTCAAACTCTGCCCCTCCACTGCTCTCCCTGGACCTGCAAGAGATAAGGGAGCACTTCAGAGAACATTACCATAGAGGTCCTTCTCTTCGGTTTCTTTTCCAGGAGCCTAAATTTTGCCCCCACAGCCAGGACTTCCCTTGCCTGTGTCATTGATACCCATTTGGGCCATGACCACAGACTCCCCATCACTTGCTTCTTCTAATCTTCTAACTGCCTTTACATGCTATAACAATGAATGGTATTGCCTTATATTTTTTAATACCTTTAATAGGTGATAACTTCTTTCCTGATTGATCCTCCAAGCATCTTAGTTTTGCTATCCTATTGAAAATGGTCTTAATACCTTATTGATGAGGGTTTCTGTATGATTTCTCTGCAGGAAGTGGAGAGGGGCAAAAAACAAATTTTAGAAAAAAGTATTGCATGATAACGAAACAAGAACATTTCAACATGATTTAAACTTTGTGATGACCTGGAAAGGAGGCAAAGTGAGGGAGATTTAAGGATATTCAACTGCAAAGCCCAAGAGCATATGCTTTAATTAAATTTAGCAGCTTGAATCAGCTCCTCCCCTCCCATCTGAATGGCTGGCAGATAGTCTGTGATCATGGAAATATGCTTTCCTTTGCCCTTATTTATGTTACTAAATCTCTCCTAAAATTTCTCAGTGGCATGACTGCATATAGCAATAGTGGGAGCAAGAAATAAGACAACAAGATATCACATAGACCCACACGAAGCACTTTGGCTAACAAGGTGCTCGTAGTACAGGTTGCCAATACCGATTAGATCTCTTGTTGCTCCTAGCACTGGAGATGAGATCCACATTAAGAAATTTTAGCAGTTAGGTCCTGTTTCACAAGGAAATTTGAGACGGTTACTCAACAAAACTATCTGCAAAAAGATTTCTTAGGGTTTTTTAGGCACCTGTGTCCATAAATACCAATGCTTTTGCTATTAAACATTAGATATCTAAAATTTTCTCCTGTGCATGTCCAGAGGTGCTGCTGTCTCAGCAGAGCTAAGCAGTTCCTTCCCAGCACTTTGTGAGATTCATGATATTGGCACTCTTTTCTCAAACACCCCAGTGAAGCTCATCTCAAAAGCATGTTCTGGGTGCACGTAATGATCACCAATGACACTGTCCTGACTGTCTAGTAGTGCAAAATCTGTCCTTTTTGTAATATAATTGGGATTAGCTTGCTTGTTTAGGAAGTGGGTGGCTTGGGCTCAAGTCTCTCAGGTTGGGATGTTTCCAATCTACCATTTCCATGTCCTGGAAAAATGTGCTAATCATGCACCTGGGTTAAAGCTGCTTTCTACCCTGCTGGGCAAAGCTGTGCCTTTGTGCAGAAAAAAGGCCTTCAAGCTTCATAATGCCAATGAAGGAACAGCCAAAAAGAAACATGACATTGTAGCTGATTAAAGAGGGGATCCTAGGCAACCTCTTGGAAGAAGAGAGGGTAGAAAAGGTGTAAGGAGGTACTGCAGAGGACCTTTAAAGTTAAAACAAAACACTCGTGTTTGACATGATAAAGAAGAAGGAGTCAATGGGTGGAATTCGCTTGAATTTCCTTAATCCTCATTTGGAAGAGCTTTTTTCCTAGAGGGTGTGTCCCACCAAATAATAGATGTTACCTCCCTCAGTGGATGCCCTTTGTAATATTGCTGCGCCTCATCCTTGCTCTTGAATAGATTGCATAGGGATTGTAAAATTACTTCGCCTTTCCTCTTAAAAATGTGTTTTTACTAACTGTTGGAGTGAGCTACAGCTGTGTGTTTTATAGGAGAGGTTTTATCACTGATTCTTTTCAGACTGAACATCCTTTTTAATAAATGAAATAAATGCTAAATGCAAATAGACCCTGCCTCTATTATGACAGCTTTGTACTTCTTGTTATGTGAGTGGGAGAGATGAGTACAGGTCTGTGCAGTGCATCTAACTGGAGAGGGGACACAGTAGCACTGAGACTTGGCCTTGCATCCCTAGGACATTAGACCTCGATTTGTGCTGCAGTGCCTGGGCATCTTTCCTACCTCATACCCACCTTTACTAAAATTTACTTCCTTAAAATGTGCTAGTTATTCGGCCATTTCAAAGCTATCATTGATGGCAGGCCTCCAAGGAAGAGGCTGGATGCTGCAAAAAAGGCATCCACAAGGTAAACTTTCCTCTGCTTCAGAACGGAACGGATGTGCCAGTTTGTGGCCAGGAGGATACTACGTTACGGAGAATCCCTCCATCCTGAATTCATTAAAACTCCTAATCACTTGCAGTCAAGAAGGACAGATGAGGATGGTTAAGAAACGGCATGTTAGGCTTAGGCCACGTAACAAGCTGAAGGGTTATATTCTGCCTGCTTAAATTTCACCAAGAATTCAAATCAATGATGTATCTCATTAAGATAACGTGTCCCAAAGTTTTACATGATGATTGGTGTTGATATGCTGTTGAATAGCCCCTCCACCATCGATCAGAAGTGGCTGTACTTCAGCTGCATTTCAGTCCTGGTCCAAGGTTAATGTGAAGTCAATGGAAGGACTTCAGCCGAGTCAATAAGCTTCGGATCAATTTCCTATGTCAGTTCACAAAGTGCTTTTGAATAATTTATGCTGAAGGCTTTATATAAATCGAAATTAGTGTTTTCATTTACTTGCATATCATGAGAACAAAACTTTTTTTGGAAATTGTTTTACTTAGTTATTTATCTGTTTGGAGATTGAAGCTGAAGTCTATTGATCAGCCTGATTACAGAATGTAAAATCAGAGTGAGGCTGGCTCCCTCATTTTAACGAGTTAGTGTATCCATTTTATTTTTCTCAGATGGATTTGATAAAATGAGATACAAATCTACACACCTGCAGGCCATTGAGATAATACAGTACTTGGGCTAGGTACGGGAAGAGAAATGATAGTAAGGATACATGCATTCATCAGGATGATATATACAAAAAGCAAGAATGATTGAGTTTGCAAAATGTTTTTCATAGTCCACATAGCTTAAGATATTAATGAACCGCTGCTTGAATGAGCCAGATCTCTTGACCTCAAAATGATATCATTTCAAAAACAACAGAAGCAAACATGGGCCAACTGATCCATTTATTTAAAGTATTTTAAATGCCCCTGATTTAGTGTACTGATCTGCATTATAATCTGATCTCAGTGTGGGCTGCCACCAGAAGAAGAGCTGGTCCTGCTCCTTCCACTTCTCAGCTGACCCTGGCTGCGTATTCCTATGCCTTCCCATGCATTCGACTGACCAGCTATGCAGGTGGGGGCTAGCAGAAAGAACTGGGATCACCTCTTTAGCAGCAGCCTGCAGCTGGACCAAGTTAGGCACGGCATGAAATTGTACCCTAACATTGGCCGTCTGCTCTGAATGGCACCGTAGCCCCATGTGGTTACGGAAACTTCAATAATTAGAAGATCTTAAATAGTGCAGTAGTAATTTATTTCAGAAGCAATAAAAAGTGGTATGTTCATAAGTATGAACAGTGTTTGCCTTCTATTTGTCTTCAAGCTGATACCTGCTACTGAAATAATTCATTTATTTTAAACATTTGTATTAGACTTTGGTGAAATATAGGAGGAGATGTGCCCCATTTTAAGCCAACAATTACAAGGGCCAGTCTGTCTCCTGGCAGGTGAAAAAAACCAACCATAGGTGACCAACCTGTGTTTTGCAAAGATGAAGTTCATTAGGCTCCTCAGAAGGGGGACTGCTACAACTGAAGTCACCTTAATAGAAAAGTGGGAGTAAGCAGAGACCTTATGAAGAGCAAAAAGATCAGTAGAGGAAACTGCATTTTAGAGCTCAAAAAATGTAGGGATAGCATGGGCATTGCTAGAAGTAAATGCAAGTTAATCCTGGCAAAGAAAATTAAAATACAGAGCAAGGATTTCTTCAGGATTTAAACATGAAAACAGAAAGAAAATGTGGAATAAGAAATATAGGGAAGACATTAAAGATAATGGAAATATGACCCCACAGTTAAAGGTCTACTTCAGCTCAGTTTTCTGTGAGGACTCTGATGTAGAACCTGCTAAGGGAAGACAAGATGATTAATGGGAAGAGGACTGTGGACATGGAAATTTCTATTACCAAAGTGGAAACAAAACTCTCTAAACTAGTTTTGTTTAGCTAGGGAGAAGGAAGGAGATATGGAGCTGGGTAGTCGGCATTCTTGAAATTTGAAAGAGTTGGCTCAGGAAGTCAGTGCTCCATCTCAAAGCTCTTTAATAAATGTATGAAGTTGGGGGTGGTTCCATCTGTATGTCAAATAATAAATATAGCGTCCATATTTGAGTGCAGAAAAGCAACTACCCAACCCCACAAATGTGCAAGCTTTAGAATAAATCTTCAAGAAAACAAAAATGAATGAATAATTAAAGAAAAGAAACGACCACAAGGAGGTGAAAATAAATCAAGATGGGAGGAAATACAGATTTATCAAAGGCTGTTTGCATCTGATATCTTTCCTTAAAAAGAGTAAGCAATTGTTATGGATGGGAAAAATGCTTTAGACATAATCCACTTAGACTTCAATGAAGCAATATCAATATTGTGCCACATGGGATGTTATTAACCGGGGAAAATGTGGATCATTTCCAAAATAGTAATGTGGTGAGTAACTACTAAAGAGAAATGACCTGGGGTTCTGCAGAGAAGAGAACTTGTAGTTTGCAGGGCAGATTTTAGTGGCGTTTCACAATGTTCTGTCTTCGGGCTAATCTTATTTAATGTTTCCATTGGTGACCCTGGCTTAAAAAATAGAGATTTACTAATGAATTTTGTAGACAGCACAAAGCTGGGAGGTATAGGCAATTCAGAAGAGGATTGGTGTATTAGTGAGGTGAATTGGATGGAGAACTGAAAAATATAATGGTACAAAGAGTAAGGTCTTGCATGCGGGGATTAATAACAAGAGAATCGGCTATAAAGCTGGAGCTTGTCAGTGAAAATGAGGGAGTAAAAAGGGCATGTTGTGTTTGTTGATCACAGAATGATACAGCCCTGAAAAAGCAAACATCCTAGGGATGCCTCAGCTGAGGTGTTCTCAGGAGACGTCTTTGATGACACTGAAGTGGTGCCTCTTACAGAACAGTGTACAAAATCCTTGGCTCCCACAAAGAAGAAATATCACTTCAAGCTGGTGCCGTGAAGTTCATCCGGGACCATCAGTGGCATGGAGAGGTTACCAGATAGGAAAAGCCTAGAAGCGTTTGTGTTCTATACACCTAGGAAAATGAAAGCTGAGAGGGAATATGATTTTTCTTTAAATATAAGCGAACTCAAGGAACAGAGAAGGACTCTTTAAGCAGAGGGAGAACACTGATGCAAGAATAAATTGGTATACATTGGACATGGATGAATTTACTCTGGAAAGTCTTAAGAATTAAGGTGGAAGGGTCTGGGACAGTGTCCTAATCCCAATAATGGGAAAAAAAGACCTTAATTTCAGGTAAATTTATTAAGAAAGATATCACTAGATATGACACCAGCCGTAGTACAGAATGGGTTTTGATTGCCCAGAAAGATTCTGGATACACTGAACTCAGCTGTGTCACCTTCAGGCCCGAACTGGGATGTCTGCACGATGCTGCATTTACTGATTTGCATCTCTGATAGCTTGGCACCTTTGCATTGTTCTCCGTTGCATGGTACAAACGTATCTTAGATGAGTAATGAGTCTGAGGTCTACTGTTGGTTCCAGACAGGAAGGATTCTACTGATCTTTAGATGGAGGAGATGTCTGTGAGGTTAAATGAGCTGAGCCATGCTCTGAAGGCAACTCTTTTTCTACATGGAGACTTTTGGGAGCCCAGGGTGATTCCAATTTTAGTTGAAACATTGCCGTCAGATCAAAAATGAGCAAGGATGAATCTAAGCAAACCCATTAATGCCCAGGCTAGGTCTATGTAAGTGAGGAGAAAAATCTTTTGTTTGTATTTTGTATTTCTACC
Source organism: Fregata magnificens (assembly GCA_013389945.1). Lineage (NCBI taxonomy): Eukaryota > Metazoa > Chordata > Aves > Suliformes > Fregatidae > Fregata > Fregata magnificens. The sequence goes on from WAAD01026160.1 coordinate 116,515, forward strand.
TGCTGGACTGAGGCTAAGCATTACAGGCAAATGCAGTTGCAATCAAAGGACGTTTGTCAAACAAGAGGGGAGGACGTCATGTCCTTGTTGAGCTGTCCTTTCCTTTTCCAGTTACTCTGACTAAATGTTTCAGTAGAACAAGAAGTTTTTCAGTACAAGGCTAACCTGCTGTACTTGCACAAAACGATTTACATGCTTACTCACACGATGTATCCAAAGGAAATGTTCAGAAGCAGTCAGGAGACCTTACTCAGCAGTGACATTGCACTCTCGTTGTTGAAAGGGATAATTTACTCACCCCTTTCTCAGCTTACTGAGTGATTGAAATACAATATGAGTTTGAATGTCTCACCTAGAACCGTATATAACCTCCTCATCGCCCTCCTGAAATTACAGAAAAATCCTACACTGATAAGGGGAAAATGCATTTCTTTAAGGTACTGCTAATTTATTCAACAGTCAAATAATGAACAATAATAGACAATTTTATAAGAGAAACATATTTCTTTCTTCCAGACAATCTAAACTTAGATCTCCTTACACTGCAGTGTCTTATCCACATCAAAGATGTATTCCACAGGTTAGTTAGTTAAGAGGAACATGTTTGTCCTGGCTCTTGACAGTTCGTCCCACTCAAGGAGTACTCCTCCTATGGAATCAACTCTGAAAAAGCAAGGAGAAAGGCTTTCCCCCATGAGAGAGATCAAAATGTCATTTTTGGAACCATTTTGACAAATACTCTGCAGTGTTTCCAGAGGCATCTTGAGGAAAATGATCTCTTTTATGGTTGCTGCAAGCTGGGTGCCACCAGGTCACTGTGACCCAACAGTCACAGTCAATGGGGGAGTCAAATGGGGGAGTGACACACAGTCATCCTGGGAAGGTTTCAGAATGGTTCACAGAGCAGTCAAAAAAGCTGGATACATTTTTAACATTGATTACGAAAAGGAAAATACTAAAAGCAAAAATAATAAATGTAACTTAATATTTACATATGATTAATGTTTTTCAGAAACCCACATTCAAGTGACAGTCAGTGATATTAAATTCTGCCAGTACTCGGGCCATGTCATATGAAAAGAAGTGATCCACTGAACAGTCAGACTGAAAAAAATGCAGAACGTCAGTCTTGTTTGGAGAAAAAGGGTTGTGGAGGAGAAAACCGTCATAACTCCCTTGTATCCCCATAGTGACGAGAGAGGACAGTCCTTGTGGTATCCATGGTGTGTGTAAGCAAGGAATGTTCTTGATATGCAAAAGGCTGAGAGCTGCTATCAGAGAGGTTTAGTAGTTTAAAGGGAAAGCTAGCAATTCAACAGGAATTCAAAAACTGTACACACATCTATATTTATTCTTTTTTTGGTGAGTCAAGCAGAAGGATGCTCTTTGGTGGGAGGACTTGAAGAGCACAACTGTGTTCTCCCCTGGTTCAGCTCCAAGGTGGCACCTGGTTACAAGCCAAGACTTCCATGCAGAAGAGAAGAAAGAGCATGGGGCAGAGGGGAGGTGCAGAAGACCAACACAGGGCCAAGATTTAACAAAGGAATCAAAGCAATGTTACGAAGAAAGGAGAGATTTTGCCATTCGTGGAATCAGGTGTAATTCAAACATGATGCTACAGGGGAATTGAGACTAGCGCAAAACATGCCTTTTACCTTGCTAACTTTGAGCTGATCTTTGGAAGGCAGTGATGGATTCTTTAATTTAAATCATTAGAATAAAGCCAAATCAAAACAGCATCTAAGCATACACTCAGAGAAAGCTCTCTTATTTTGCCAAGAGTAGCCTGCATGCCAGAGCTCTAAATAAACAGTCTAAATATACAGGTTCATAAATCTTGTGTGTGAAATTAAAACAAGGGAAAGGACATTGATTTATTATATGTTTGTTTGAAAGCTTAAGACTTGGTCTTTAGTTATAATAATGGTGTCCTCTGTGCTCTGTAAGGGGGCAGAAGTGCTTGACTTCAATTGTGCTTTTCTTTTTTTTGGTAATTATAAGGTCAGTAGGAAGTGTTCCCAGAACAGCAATCTTTCTGGCTCCACTTTTAGGTTGATTCCCATTAAAATTTCACCACTCAGTGTAAGTTCCCCAAAAAGAAACTGACCTCCTGAACTTGAAATATAGCTCCTGTTTCAGGGGAATGGATTTTGTGGGAAATGCCATAAAAATCAGGAGAAGCATTTGAGAACTCTGCAGTCAGATTGTGACTGATGTACATCACATAAGTTTTGCTTCTTGTTAAGTTAATGAAGCAACAGAAATTTTACATCAGGTGCAGGTACGCTCTGGTTTATTAGAAAGATGTCTTTTTGATTACTCCTAAAAGTGTGCGGTTTTTTTTTTTTTCTCTTTTTTTTCCCCCACTTGTAGTACCTCCATAACCTCTAGACTTGGGTGGCTCCACTGTGTCTTGTGTGTGCTGTGTGGAGAGAAGGGGAGGTATGGGCGGGAAGGCTTTTCCTTTTAGTGCTATTCAAAGTCCTAGGATGCTGGATTGAGCAAGGCTTGAAGACACTAGCGAGAGTAAGAAATAAGGAAATAAGGAAAGTAAGAAATAGGAAAGGAAGGGCAGATAGTGGGTGTCAAGCGTCCCTACTGATATATGCTGATAAACTCTATTCTTTAACACATAAGTAACTCATGTAACACATGGTAATTTATCAACATAGTGGCTGCATGCACTGTGGAAGGGTGGCTTCATCCGTAGTCCTTCATTTGGAGACTATGTGGCTACTAAGATTCTCTCTGAGATGCGCCCAGTCCCAAGAACTCAAGAAGGGCAGGAGCTGGCAAAGTTTGGCTCTGTCTTCACTCCCTACAATCAAGGACAAAAGAAAGATGTGGCAGGTGGATGCACAGAAAAAAAGTTTAAGAGTAGGGCAGGTGTAAAACGAAGATCCTCTGTCCTCTGGTAGTCTGTGACTTAGGGACATCCTGAGCCAGGATATAATCACATCTTTATGATGAGTAGCCCTCAAAAGACCTTCCTTACATAAATGCATCTGATTGCATTTGAATCTACTTTCATCTATGCAACAGCTTGAGGTGATGATTTCCACAGTTCAGTCATGTAGTGCATGAGAAGAATATTCCCCTTAACTAGCTGCCTGTTAAAGAAGGGCAACAGAGGAGGGATTGCTATGCGTGCATATGGGAGTACTGTTTATGGGAGCCGTGCAGGGTGTAGCCCCTTCCTCTTCCATGGCTGCTCATCCTCCGGGTCGTATAGTAGCTGTCCTGTACCTTCCCCTCCAACCGCTTGAGTGAATTTCCACCCACTCCTGTAGGTTACATGTTTCTCAGAGTAACAGGAGCTCATTCAGGCCCTGCTACCACTGTGCAAAGTCATTTCATGGATAGCTTAGCTAGAAAAGCACTGGGCTCCTCTGTCACCTCTCAGGGTGCATCTCCTCCCCAAAAGTGCAAGTCAGGACATGTCACAGAAAGAGATGTTTGTACAATCAGCCTGTACAAGCGAAACGGTTGATTCCAGAGATTCCCAGCAGCCTTTGCTTCCTCAGGCAACGCTGGAGCGCCCGTGTCACAGTGGCCTCAGCAATGACACCACGCGAGCTCCTGGTCATATCCTTCGCTCCTTAGGTGACAGAGCAGGTAGGAGATGGCAAGATGAACAGCTTTTCCATTGCACCCTGTGAACTGGAGGAGCACTTTCACACCTTCCCTGTTTCATGTAGATCTGGTGGCTCAGAATCACTGGCTTTGGGTCCTCTCCGTAGCCATGCTGCTGGAGGAGACACACAGTACTCTCCGGGGGGACCCTGAACCCACCTCCCCTGTCCTCCTTGCTGCCCAGGGATGTCCTTACCCCATGCCAAACTGGGTACAGAAAGAAGCCGCTGCCTCTCACAAGCCCCTGGGGGCTGCTCCAAGTCATTTGTAGGGTCCACCCAGACCTTCCTGAAGGTGATCATCTGCCTTACAAGCATCTGCTCCCTTCAGCTGTCCCAGCATGTCAGGAGCCCAAGATAAAATGGCCTGACCTCAGCTTCCCGCTGATCCTTCGCCAGCTTCCAGCAAGGCTGCAAAGAATAACCAGTGAAGGAGGTCCTACCCCAGGAGCAGGAGAAGGAGAGGGCTGTGAAAGCTCCTCTGTGCACAAGGCCATGGGCGATGGGTCTTCCTGTAAAGAAGGCGGCAGCTTCTGCTGTCTTTCTGTGGGCATCCATCACCAAGATGCGGAAGACATGTTAAATGATGCATCTGTGTTTCTTCTGGGGAGAGTGCAAGCTCTGCTGCTTTAGCCATGTGTCTTGGCTTAGTATCTGAACTGTTTCTTAGTGGCTGATTAAATGAAATTTCCCATTGCATCCATGGCTTCCTTCTTGCCATCCCTCAGCAACTCACTCAACGGGGCTGTCACAGAGCAATGAGGGTCAGCTGCTCCCTAAGGCACGGGGAGCTGGCAACTGAGCTCCATAACACGGCTGGCCAGGCAGGAGCTTCACCAACCCCATCCCCGAGCAAAGTGAGCAGGACAGATTGTGGCCAGGTTCAACCAAGAGTCCAGATCACCAGGCAAGTTTATGGGGATGAGGCAGGTCCCAGGAGCTGGGAAGTCAATCCCCAGGACAAGGTCAGGATCAGGTCTCATGATCCCTGGTAGATTTTTTTTTTTATATTCACATGTAACCTTTTCTCTCCACCTTGTCTTGGGATCTCTACATGCCTTGCTTTTGGTTTTGCTTTGTTACTGTTGTAACCTACTCCCCTTCTATGAGCTCCCTCCACCAGAAAGCGTGCATCATTTCTCAGAGTCCCTGCTTTGTGTACCAGTCCTTAAGCATAATTATGATGATTAGATTTTCTAGTTATATAGCCCCAAAGGATGTCCTACTGTCCAATCTTTTGAAAAGTAGGAAGAAGGACTGGTTAATTCACAGTTCTGCCTTATTCATGTCCTCTAAACGGGTAAATCAGCTCCCTACGTCTTCATGAATCACAGCCTTGCTGTCCTCTGCAGTGAACTAGGAGTTGTTGTCTCTGAATGGAGGTGGAGTTATCTTCCAACTCTGTCACTTTTCATGATGTTTATCTCCCTAAAACTTTCATGATCCAGATGTTCCCTCTTGGCTTAGATAGCTGTGCTGGTAAGCATCGCCACTTAGTACTTCCTAATGCCTTTGACACAAGTCTGTGTACAGTAATCAGAGAAAGTAAATAGTATCTGCAGAGCATACTTGAATTTAATTAAAAGAATAATAATATCTCAGACTTTGGCACACTACATCACCATTGTGGGTTTGCTGCCTGTACAGACAGCTTCACAGAACAGCTATTCCTACTCTGCATAGCTGTAGGCTGACTGGCTTTACCTGGCTTATGGTATGCCCTTCTGAGGGACTTAATAATAAGAAATATTCTGCCAGGTTGGAGGAATTCAGAGAAAAATTATCTGGGGAAGGAATTCCCTTAATGTACCTCAGTGTCAGCATCTGAGCATCTGAGAAAAGTTTTAGGAGACCATCTTCATTCCTTTAAGTAGCATCATACTAGATTGATACCTTAAACACCTTAAGACACCTGATTTTTTTTTTTTTTTCCCAGATGGCTGAAGAAAAGCTTCATACCATCTGTGGTCAGATTTTTCTGTCAAGTTCTTTGTAGTTGGGTTTTTTGTTTTGGTTTGTTTTGTTTTCCTGAGGGCAGGGACTGCATTTGAAAATCTCTCTTCTCAAACTAGCCTCCTCTTACGTAAGCCATTATAATTCAAAAAAGACACTGAGAACAAGAGGTAGACTTGAGCCAGCAACCTGCAAAAGGCGTTCAGGGCTTTGACCATCCACTGGACTGCCACATCCTCCTCTGTCATATCTCAAAGGCAGCTCTAAACAGGATGCTCTAGAAAACATACCTGTCTTGAAAAAAAATTGTCTTCTATTTTTGTCTTCAAAATTTTCTTCTATGCCCTTAAGAATTTCTTCTAAACCTGGAATGCTAAGAAAAACCTTTATTTCCCTGCAATACAGCTTGCCTGAAATCACTGTGAGGCCACTTCCATTAGCACAGTGGCAATGAATACGGGTGTTTCTGGTTTTGGCAGTGGTGGGATGTTGCATTTGCCTTTACCCCTTTAAAGTGCTTCAAATGGGCAAGGCAACAGCCTTTTCTCCCATGGGTTGTAGGCTGCCTCCTCAGTCTAGAAGCAGAAATGGGTCTGGGCTGGAGTGCCGAGTAACTCTACCTTCTGCCCAAAGTTTGTTGCTGCCAAGAAGGAAACTTGAAGCTTTGGTCAGGTGCTGTGAAGACCGATACCCATGTCTCAGTGCAGCCGTGGAACCTGATCATCAAAACGCAGAATAATTCCTTGCGTTAACTGACCTGATGGCCCAGATGACTGCTCCATTTCACATGAGACCCACCTCCGGGCAGCCTAAGACTGCAGGTCATTGACTTTGTAAATCCAGTGACTCCCTTAGGAAAGAAGACCTTTCTCAGGGCCAAAAAGTCTCTACACAGAGGCCTTGAAGGACATAAGCGTGAGGAGGATCAGAATTGCCGTCCCACTCAATGAGCCCAGAGGGCACTGGGAGAGCAAGACCATCGTGATGGGCACTGGGTACTGCCCGTCCCCGGGGTGAGGAAGCCTGTCCACCTCCCAGCTTTGCTCAGGTTCCTCTCTGGAGAGGGGCAAAGAATTTACCCAAGACTATTGAGCTAAGGGGATGGGACAAGTTGATTTCTAGTGAGTTTGGGCGTTCATTTCTCCATAGTGTCAGTCCAATGTCCCTACTATGAGGCCCTCCTTTGATCATTTTTTCAGGCTTTTCAGCAGCCTGAGCAAACAGATAAAGGAACAGTTAGGCCAGTGAGATGAAATTATCTTCTCTTTCCTTAGGGGTGATTTCTAGGAGTTAAGTTCCAGAATTGTCTGGAGGTCAGTATCCCTTTTTTCCATCTTTTACTGGATAATGGAAAGCCACAGACTTCAGAAATCTGATGAATTTCAGCAGTGGCAGCTCCCTGAGAAAAGGCGCAATAGAAATATAGAGAATCCACACATACTGGAAAACCCCGAGAGAATAACAGTGAAAATGAGAAGAGGATGTCAAAACGACATGTGAAGAAAAAGTGAAGTGGTTGGATTTGTTTAGCCTAGAAAAGAGAAACCTAAAGGAAGCCAGGTACGTGTTCTTCTAACAAAGGAGAGGGAGAGTATGGCGATCAATAGTTCTGTGTCCTTGGTGACGAGAACAACAAGAAATCTGTTCAACTTCCAGCAAAGAAGAGAAATTAAATACCATAAAAGAAAATGAAGAGTGAATGTTGTCTAGAGAGGTTGTGAAAACTCCTTGGATCTTTATTAGAAGACCTGAGGCAAACATGCTCAGGAGTGCTATAGGTACCCTTGATTCTGCCTTGGTGCAGAAGAGAGGACTAGGGCAGAGGTTCACAAACTGGGGACAAAGAATGTACCTGAGAAGGAGAGAAGCCCCAGAAAACTACTTTCAGCCTTGGTGTCTCCCCCTGCCCTTGTTCTTTGCTGCTTCCATCCCCAAAAGCTATCTCTTCAAAGCTGTATGAAAAAAAACCCAAGCAAAATGCCCCCATCACTCTTTTCTTTGAACCGATGTGGACAGCAAGATGAGAACAAAATACTTTTCAACGGAGTTTGGGAGGAAGGGTGAAGCAGAGCGATTACTTCTCTATTCTAGAAGAGAAAGATAACTCAAAAAGTCCAAAAGCTTCGGGAGTCAATGTCCTCTAGGTCCATTGCATCTCCTGGAAATCCACTTCTAAATAAATATTCATTGCTGACGCATGCTCTAATAAAAACGGCATATTGCAGTCATTTGCTGGTTGGTGCATGGAGTCTTGTCAGCTCATTCATAGCACATTTACTGCCAAATCATTCCTTTAATCATAGAACAAGAAATGTTACACACGCCGAACAAATCTCCCTCATTAACTTGAGCTGGTTACTACTGCAGTCTGCTATACTTCAGCTTCTATTTTCGGAGAAGGTCTTGTAACCTATCGTGTGTATGAGTCACAGCTGTCAGTACCAGGCTCTGCCAGGATGAAAACTACAGGCTAGGACTCTCATAGTGCTAGATGCCTATTCTGAAGAAGTCTTCAGTATCTCTGACCTGGGGCAGAAATACCTGCTCTTCATTTTTACTGCATACAGCCATCCATTGAATGGTGCTTTTTATCCCTAGCAGTCTCATTGAAATAATTAAAGTCCCACTCAACCTTGCTATAGTGTTAGGAGTTGACCTTTTACAGTTGTCATACACTGGGGGAAGTAAAATATGAGGTATGGCTGCATGTGCCCCTTGTGCCCATCGTCCTCAGCCTGCCTTCTGAAACCTCAAATTTTCACTGTCAGCTTTTGTAGGGGGAAAATAATTCAAGTTGCCATTAATATTGAAGGAAAGTTAGATGAAGCCTAAGGCCTTTTATCTGTATGGCCTATGATTTAGCAATGCACATAAACACATGCCTTTCTGAATTAGGGCCCTGTGCAGACTTTTGCAACCAGCAAAGTGAGAGCAGAAATTCCCGGCAGCTCACAGAGGCAGAAGCTGCAGACGCAGTATGCTTTTTTCCTGGGAGACACTGTCTGCACTCAAAAATTAAATGTGCTTGGAAAATTTCCTGGGCAATAAGGGCAACTGGTGCATCACAAGCTATCTCTGTGCTAGGAACCTGTTTAGATGCAGGGTAGCTGCATGCAAACTGCCAAATGGGCATGAACCCTGGAACACACTTGTGCCTGAGCTGTGCCTGGGAGCTGTTTGGAGAGCCTCGTTAGCACATACCAAAGGCACGCCAAGGACCTCTCCAACCTTTTGCTAATATAGATGAATCATGTTCTGGTGCCTGAGGACATTCCCAGACAGTTCAATGTACTGATACACAGGCATCTAAAAATGCTGTCCCAACCTCATGTTCGTCTTCAGAACTCTAGGAAAGAGAAAAGGATTTTATTCCAACATGTGCCATTTCCTGACAATTAAATCACCATCATCCTCATTTTGGTGGGCTTTTTTTTAGCAGTTGCCCTGTCATCTGATGTCACCAAAGAAAAGGCAAGTCACTTATTTCATATTTAAACTGCTCAAGCAAACTCACATCAAGAAAAAAAGCATATAGAAGTTGCATTGGTCAAACTTAATAAAAAGCAAAGGTCTCTTTAGTATGAGGTTATCCCATTGTGGTACCGGCCTTGGCTCATGTTAATAAGTGTTATCACACCATTCAGTCACTTTTGACCCTCCAGTCCAGGTTGTCATTTTCCACGTGAGTTAACTAGTTGGCTGGAAATCCAGAGGAAACTGAATTTATGCTCTAAATTCCCTTTTCCCATACTTTTTTAGAAAAGGTTATTCTCTTACGGGTTTCTTTAGAAAATTTTTGTTCTAGAGAACACAGATAGGTGGTGATATATATCACGATGACATATTCAATGGCAAGATGGTGTCAGCTAGAAAAAACTTGTGGAACACATATTTTCATCTTGATAACTCACATTGTCACTCTGCTTGTACAGTATTTGATGATCTTAAACTTTATAGTCAGATCAATTCTGCCCAGTACAAGTATAGCTTTTTCAGCACCTGACAATCTTTTTATTTCTCATCATAATTATTTGATACATGGATATCAGCTTTATCTGGGGCGCGATTACGCATTTATACCAGACTCGATATCTTACATGTTAAACCTTACACTGCCTTGCTTACGTTCCCTCACAGTCACTTCCACTTAGCTGTGGAAATCTTGACCCAGGAAAGATCTGTCCAAATCCATCAAACTGCTAGAGAGATCTCTTTTTTCCAAAAAGTGAGGAATTTCCATCCTAATTTGAGATCCAGAAAGACACAGAATGGGACATTCAATCCTGAACCACAAGACGTCAGACCTTCCTCTTTCACACTATAAGTAAGAGAACTGTGACCAACATATCGTGTTTAAATACTTTTCATTGCTACTTGAATACATTATCTATGGTTTTGAACACCTGCAGCTATATTGTTAAGGAGAACTATGCATGTTCTATATCTCCAGCACATAAGTTAAAATATGAATATATGCATCCACATTTTTTTAATGCACAGGTTAAAGTGCAGACAAGAAAAGAAGAGATTTGCATACTGAGACATTTTTACTTGCATGCATATGTTTAGTAAGTTTTATTTTATATACGTTTTTATAACAGAATTACAATAAAGAGGCATTCAAATGAAAATTTTTAGGTTAGTTAAGTGATCTTTTGTACGTGAGAGACATTAAAACCCCTTAGATGAAAGGCTATACTATACAAGTTCAGAACAAGAATAGTGTATGATAACAGTGTATTTGCTTCTATTTTAGTTTGTTAAAGGGAAACATAGTTGGTACATGAACTGGTTTGTTGACAGAGGGAGGAAAAAACCCGTGAAGCCAAGCCAAACCATTCCACCTATAATATTAATTAGCTCCAATATGAAGAAGCCATTCAGTTTCTCTACTTTTTTCAAAAATATATTTAAATATTGATTAGAAACACAAAGACCAAACCCCTGTTTCTTAGCTCGTTTGTGACAGTTATACCATTGATGTACTAAAAGTTTAGATGTCTTGTAATTTAAGTGTTCACATTCCCCATCCTATTTGTGGATCTGATCCAAAACATTCCAAAGATTCCCATTGAGTATAGGGGCTTTTTATCGAGATGTTGCCACATGCCGTGGTAAAATCCTGCCTCTTGTGAGATTTGAAAACAAATTATTACATACAAGTCTCAGCTTCTATTGAAGAAAATAAGAACAGAAATTATAATTTTCCTTTTGGGGGAAAGAGGCTTGAAAGTGGGACCTGAATGAATCTAAAAGCTAAAACACAGAAATTGAAGAGGAATACTTATCTTTGTTGATTTTTTGATCATGGGGTTTTAATCCTGTTGGATGAAAGTCACAAATGCTTCAGGTCATTCTAGTCTTCCTCCCCACCTTCCTCTAAAGGTCAATCATAAGAGGAACTTGGCAATGTCTGTAGGTGGTCTTCAAGGCACTATGGCATACGGCAACGTACATGCAGATGAACCCGTTCCACTGCCAGTGGTGCCAGGGACTCCCAAACATAACAGGAACAGCTGAGATAGACACAACCAGGACTGCATCTGTGATTTAGTTCCTTACTGAGATGTTCCTTGACCCTACTTTCCTCCTACTGCAAGGAATGTGTGGGAACCTACCGCTGAAGAGGAATGTTTAAGGAGGTCCTACAGAGGACAGCATCCTCAATACCCTCCCGTAGGAGCAGTGAACTGTGAGGTTAGCAGCTAGAGTGAGTGCCCACAGAGGTGGGACTCTGATGAGGAACAGACGGGTACAAAGCATCACACAGGCTAGTAACTTTCTGCACGTTCTCCAAGGCAGATTATATTTGAGAATAAAAGACATTATTATAGGCTTAGGGAGTCTTTAGTTAGGGAAAGATGAAGAAAGACATTAACTCGACTAACCATCCTGTTTTTAAAGGGTTATCCCTTATTTCTGGAAGACCTCCCTAAAGATGGCAAGCTCTCCCTTGCTTTGAATAATAGCTCTATTTATTTAATTCATTTCCTCTAGGTAAGCAAAAAATCAGCTTAATCATCAACCAAACTTTTGCAGAACAAAACTAAGCAGAGTGGCTCTTTATGGCACTTTTCAGTGTAAAATCTGCCTTGAGAAACCTTTTAACAAAAGTAAGCCCAAACCTCTACAAATTATTATAAGAAAAGTCCATTCGTGTTGTCCTCAGCAGTACTGAATTATACTCGTGAAATAAAAATAATGGACTCTGCCTGTCAGAATGTGATATTACCCCATAAATCTGCTTTTGCACTTTTTACTCAAGTAAAGAAATTGCATGCAAGGAAGCAGATCTGTGAAAGGCCCATTAACAGCTCAGTAGGCAGCAGATGCTCACCAGAGATGCAGACCAGAATGTCTCATTGCAAAGATGCAATGAGGTTATTTGTCGGTTAAAGCCTCAAGAGATGGTGGCAAGTGAGATCTTTCTGATGGGTCCTAAACAGTTGTGGGTAGGAGCTTTATCACAAGTCTCTGGAAACATTCTTCCAGGCTGAGTAGCTGCTGGGTCTTCACTCTAGTGTATAGCGTGAATGCAACACACAGCATGTCTGAATCTAGCATGGATCAGCAGGAACATGTCTGAACTACATGAAGAAGTGATCTTGATTCAAGTGTAGGAGAAGGTCTGGATAGAAACTCTGAGATGGACAATTTGAGAAAGGCAGGACTGAGAAAAGTCTCCTTACTCAGACTGCACAATAGAGTCAAACGTCCATTGGAGTAAGAGAAGCCTGGAGGGGTGTGACCTGCCTCTGCGTGCCGACCATAGTCTTCTGCAGGGTGTGAAGGCCAGTATGAGGCTAGAGAGGCGTCTTGCGGGGGTAAGATCCTGCACAGCCTGAGGGCCAAGCTCCACTATGTTTGGCTCAGGACTCAAGGAGGTCAGAGTTGTCAGGGTGGCAACAAGACTAGGGCTGCTCCACAAGGAATGGTGAGTTGGAGGCTGGGGGTGACAGCAAGACAGGCAGAGACCTTTTCAACAGGGAGCTCGGGCCCACAGGACCGAAGGAAGGCAAACAGAACTGCCAGTGACAGTCACCAGGTTCAGCTGAGAGCCCAGATCACCAGGCAGGACCATAGTCATGAGGCAGGTCCAAGGACAATCATTCAGGAGCAGTGACAAGTCAGAATTTAAATGCAACTTTTGGGGCAACAGCAAGAAGATGTGTGGGTGGAAGCCTCAGGCAAAGCTGGTCAGGGCAGGGGCATTAAGATCTATTGGTGTATGCAGGGCCTCGACAAGAGCTGGTCCAAGGCTGACAGTATGATCCTTGTCAACAGCTATGTTTAATTATTACTTATGTATGGATTTCGATGACTTACACGGACCATGACTTGACAGTGCTTTTGATGGTAGCACTCCTCCAACAAAATGAGATTTAGTGTCTATAAAGAAGAGACTTTACACTCACTGGAGATACAAATTTGCATGGATCATCAGTGGTAGCAATTATTACTATGACGACTGTAGCTGATGCAGAAGACTTTTCTTAATTCTTCATACTTGACCATCAGATGTAAGGCAGCATACAAACAAAGTAACTTATAAAACAATTTTTGTATAGGATCTTGAAATGTTTTCCCTGATGAAGATGTGAAGAAAATGACACATTCTGGCTTTGACAGAAGCAACGTCTGTGCCACAATAGTATCTACAATCATTCATACGGGTCATTAGATTGAAAGAACAAATTAAATAGAGTTGTTCTGCAAAATTCAACCATTGTTAAATAATATATCTTGGTAGAATAAAAGCATTACATATTTCTGGTAATACGCTAGCTCCATTTTCAATCAAAAGAATCATTAAAGGCTCGGTTGAAAAGGGTGTATTTTTCTCTGTGGCCACTGGTGCTTTAAACCATGGAAATGTTAAAATGTTTCTGGCAGATGTTCATTCCTATACAGTAGAAAGAGAAGTGATCTATTGTCTGCTTAATTGTTTTCAATACAAGAGTAAAAATTCATTAGAAATGCTTGAAAATGCAAGAAGTGTATTAAAGTCAATTAACTTCTCAATGTGTCATCATTTGCAGATGACAAAGCTAATACCGACTTTCATGGTACGAGTAATGTTGGTCTGTGGTCATCTGAAAATATAAAGTAAGCAAAGTTTGCAGTGAGAGATAATACCTTTTCTTAGACAATCTGATATAACTGAGAAAAAAAAAGAAACAAAAACCCCACGAGGTTTTAGGCACACAAGGTCTTCTTCAAATATAGAGCAGAATCAGCAGCCTTCTAAGCTAAACAGAAGTGGGGAATCATTATTCAAAGTTAAACTCACTTATGTTAACCAACTGATGAATATAAAAGAAAAGCTAGCAAGTGTCTGTGGAGCCAGAGTGATAGAGGAAGCACGAGAGGTGATAAAGTGGTTAGCATCTTCTGGACATAGAGAGAGGATGTTAGTTATTCATGCAAATACTGAAAGCCGAGATCTGGAAGATTCCTAAAAAGTTAAACTTTTAAAGATATGGCCAACAAATAGTATGATATGTCTACTGAATATTCAACATCATTATCTAGTACATTTATGAAATTTATCTCAGATTACTCTTTTGAGAGAGTTTTGGTTTTCAAGGCTCTTGCCTCCATTTCAGACTTCAATTGCCAGAGAATGTTGCTTGGAAAACACTCATGGAAGGCATCTAGTGCAACCTCCTGCCTGAAGCAGGACTGTTGCCACCACTAGATCAAGTCAGCAAAGGATTCTCCTAGTCAAGTCTTGAGACTTCAATGACCTCTCTAATAAACTGTTCTGAGGTTGCACTACTTTTTTAGTGAGGGGTTTGGTTTTGGTTTTGGTTTTTTTCAGATGTCCAACACAAACCCTCCAAGCTGCAGTTTGGGAACATTGTCTTCCATTATATCATCTAGTGCTACCAAGAATAGTTTGTTCTCATTGTCCGTATAACTGTAGTTCATACAGTTATGGACAGCTACTAGGTCATCCTTTAGTCAGCTCTTCATCAGGCTGAAAAAAATCTGTGCTGTAGGCCCCTGACTATCACAGGAGCTGTCTGCTGGACCGTCTTCAGTTGCTCCACATGTTTTTGAATGGAGAATCCAAAACTGGTGCAGCATTCCGGGTGCAGTCTTACCGATGCCAGGCAGAGGGGGTTAAGAACTCCCCTTCATCCTGCCTGTCGGATTCTTTTTAATTTAGTGTGGGACATGGTTTGACTACTTGCGATCCGAGTGTGCTATTAGCTGATGTTCAACCTGGTATCCGTCATAACTCTTCGGTCCTTTTCAGCAGGGCTGTACTGAGTCAGTCAGGTCCCTGCCCGTACCGAGGTATGGGATGATTTTGTCCTAGATGCAGGACTTTACACTCTTCCTTGCTGAACCTCATGATGTTGGTCCCGTCTGCAAGTTTATTGCATTCCCTTTGGGTCAAGGCTCTGACACATCTCAGTATGTCAATCCTTCCTCTTAGTTCAGTGCCATCCTTAAATTTGCTGAGGGTGCACTGTGTCATCATTCAGGTCACTGAGGAAGATGGACGACAATATCAGCCCCAGCTGTTCTTCTTGTTATGAACAGCCAGCCAGTCACTCAGCCATGGATTGCTGTCCTTTGAGCAAGGTGGTCCAGCCAATTTTCAACCTACGTGACAACCTGTTCATCCACTGCTTCAGTCTCCAAATGAGAATGCAGTGGGAAGTGATGTTGAAAGTCATATTAAGTTCAAGACATATGACATCATCTTCTCTCATCTACCCAGCAATCTATTTTGTCATAGAATGCATTAGGGCCCTCAGTCACTGTTTGCCCTTGCTGTTGGACTCCATGATTTTTCCAGAGATGGGGGTGATGTGGAGTGACTTATACTTGTTCTCCTTATTGCTGTTGGTTTGGGTTTTTTGGGGTTTTTTTGTGGGTTTGGGGGGCTTTGGTTGGTTTTTGTTTAGTTTTTTTTAAGATGCACCTTTTTTTAAAGATCAGCCTTTTTCCACCCATAAGGGATCTTCCATAATCACTGTTATTTTTCAAAGATGATAAGCAGAAACCCCACGACCACATCAGTCAGGCCTTGAATGCTGTAAAATAGTTCTTAATGACCTTTCTTAATCCTCCAGATGGAGTTTAAAATTTACAGGAGGTTCTTGAAACCAGGAAAATGTTTAGGCACATCCTCAGAAGGTGGCTTGCTTTATGCCCTGCATTACAATACATTTTAATGTGTTTTCCTGCCTTAAACCCCTTCTTTTGTACGTTAGGGGACAATTGCTCAATTTCAATTTTTAAGTTCTTTAAAGAAGACAAAACTGAGGAGGACAGAGCAGCTTACAATCGCTGAGTGTTAATGTGTCTTTTGAAATGTGTTAAAAGTCCAGTTGGTTTTTATGATTTAAGTTCTAGCTTAGAATAACCTGATCTTCTTGCACTGAAGTTTAGGCATGACATAGTAACTAAAAGACAAATCACAATAAATTATTATGAAAAATTGGTCATAAATTTATCACTTACCTAGAAAGAATGTGATAGCAAAGCAGAACAAAAAGTTCTATTCAGCAACATAAACTACTTCTGAAATACCTGACATTTGTTTTCATGGAATGCAATGTTCTTAATCTAATTTATCTATGTTCTTAAAAAAAAGTTAACTTTTTCAGGATGTCATAAACCTTATGAAATAAGTGGGATCAGCAAGACGATAAGATGAAGTGAAAGATTAAGTAGAGTGTGCGTACATGCCTCAAGAATCATGCATTCAGAAATGATCAGATGGTTTTTCTTCAAATCCCTTTTTTTTTCCATTTTTTAAAAATTTTGTGGAATTCGTTATATACTATTTTATTTTCAAGGCAGCTATGAAAATAATCTTTTCTTTGTGTAAACAAACAAGTTCCAGAAGCTGATAAATACTGACTCTATTAAGGTTAAATCCCTCACATCTGTAAAAAAAAAAAAGTGTTCATAGATTTTAAAATGAATGTTTTATGAAATATCTTAGACAGAGACCTTTTGTTACTCAGAAAAGTGAAGCTTGTAATAATTCAGTGGTATCTTTGAGGGTAACATAAGGTTCACTTTAGAGAAAAAGACATGATATATTAACAGAAACAGTATTTCCCTAAAATACCTCTTATAATAAAGGATTGTCCTTTATTCTGTATGCTTTGCTTGAAGCATTGATTAGTACAGGTAATTACAGAAAAGCTTTGCTGAAATCATTAATCAAAACAGGCTCTGTAGAAGCTGTGACCAATAGATGGGCTGTCTACATGCAAATGAGGAATGGAGGGTGGTACATGATGAGCAGTCCTGTAAAATTGTACAGGTGGGTGCTGTTGTGTCTGTATCTTGCCATGCATTTTAGCACTTTGCTAAATCATGAGAATTAGGGCAGTTCCTTACAGACAGTAAACTTGGATGAGCCTCTGCCACTGAACTGAGCATGCGGTCATTATTCACCGGAGTCATGTGGACATCAGATTTGCCAACCCCATGGCAAGGGATTGTTGTGCTGACAGGACAGACACATGACAAGAAACAATTTCTAACTAAGAAAGCTGCCCAAATAAGAAACTGAAATATTTTTGTTATGGATCAACTTCTTAAGAGTCTGCTGAGTCCTAGGAAGCCTTAATGAAATGTACAACCATGCTTCCCATTTCTTTTGTCTATAGTTCATGTCTTCTCTTGAGCAAACTCCCTGATGTCTCTCCTGCCTGTAACTTACTTTCTTATGCTGGGTTGTCTGAATGATTTTCAGCCATTTAAGAAATGCTTAGTTTTTTGGAACACCCCCCTTTTTTAGGTGACTGATGTGAAGTAGCCTAAATTAATGCAGTTGTAACAAGGTGGGACCTCAGAAATTATTTAGCTACTTGGCAATATGCTTACAATTCTGTTGATTAACTCAATCTTTTCCAGTCTTGGCTAATCTTAGTAGATAAAAATATATGCCTTTTGAAGCAAACAAACCCAACTGTTTTGCTGGATGCAAAGGTGTCTGTAACAGCTCATGGAAAGTAACAGCCCCTGAGCACTTTTTTTTTTTTTACTGCTTAATCTTTTCCAGACATTTTTCTAGAAACCAGGTCCATAAGGGACCCCATAAACAAGCAGTGACATGCTCAGAAAAGGGAAGGGTGATTCTGGTCTTCAGGAGTTTCTCATCTAGATGCAAGAGGACAGACTGCAGAGAGCTAGGTCAAACAGTCCAGGAGAGCCAGGTAGCAGTGACTTGGCACTCATTAGGGGAGTTAAGTGGTGCTTATACGTAACAAGGCTAAAGTTAAGCAATCTTAATAAAAATTATAATTTCCAAGCTATGTGCAGTAAATATCATAGTCTCCCTCTTTTCCTTCTCCAAGAGGAGAGAGAGTCCCCTGGAGTCAATGTCATCTTCTGCTTCCTTCTTCCACCCACCTTCCCCTTCCCAAATGCTGACACGCTGTTTCTGTCAGTGTTTTCTGTTTTGTTTCTTCTTGTTTGTTTTCATAACAATGAAATAAAAGCCTCTGAAATCCCATTTTTTCTACAGTTGTCGTAACTGCCTTCATTAATGATATTTCTCTTTGTTAGGAGTAGCTGATTTGTCTTATTATATTTGCCAGAAATGTATCTGGAAGAAAAATAAACTGTGAGAAATGGACCTTATCATGCCACGCACGCCTGACTTTCAAACTGATTTTACTGGAAGCTACATTACAGGGACAAAGCGGATGCACTGGCATTCTTCTGAACCTCAAAGACACAGTGAATCTTGACAATCCTCCAGGAGAAACTCTTGAGCTAGCAGTGTGTCCATTGAAATGCAAGGAAATGCCTTCCCTTTCTTTTCTGCCTTCAAACTTTTAAGTTCACAGAAATGTTAGACAAGTCTTTTGCTTTGAAATGATCTTAACCTCATGAAGGTGGGAGTCACCTTGGGTACTCAAACTCAGGCATTCAGCTCTATCATATAGCTACAGGACATTTGTGTTCCAGGAGAAGAGCTGAGCAGACTAAAGAGATGAATGATGGTCTCATCAGCTGTCCATTCCTACTCACCACAAACTGCAAATCCCACTGGAAAACATCTCTCTTTGCTTTAACTTAAAAAAAATAAAATAAAAAAGAGTGGCTGGTTAAAGACGCAAGGCAGCTTAGAAAAATCCCAGCAAGGGCTGACCCAAAACAAGACATAAGCACTGAAAGCTTTCCATCCAAGGGTGAATCTCATCTGGATTCAAGAGGATTATCTCTAGAATAAGAGTGCAGTTCAAATATCCCAACTCATCTCTGATGAATGGAGGATGCTGGCGATTGTGCTGCTGGGTCTTGTGTCACTGACAGGTTTCCATTTCTGTGCGTATTAACCTCATGATATTGCTGATTTGGAAAGGCAATCTGCCACCAAATACGAGGGTGTTGCTCAGTCTTTCCAAAACCACAATTCAGGGTCTTTCATTTCCCACTCCTCTGCCTCCAGTCCCCTCTTTGCACACACATCTACCCCTTAGCAGCAATCTACTGACATAAGTCTTTTCTTCTAGAAAACAATTTCTGCACTTTTATGGTCAAAGAGAGTATGCTTAGGAGGGAGATATGATTTAGATTTTGTTTTCAGCATCACATTGCTTTTAGTTCTCACAGGGCTTGCTGCATGAGAAAACTGCGTGGAAGTCTCGGCCAGGGTCCTGGATAAGACATTGCCCACTTAGGAACTGATCTAGAGCGATATTTAAGTTTGAACAGTAGCTGAGGAATATTTGTTTCTGGTTTTGCAAACAGGTCTTCAATGTGAAGTTTAAATCCAATGTTCAAGACCCCCTAAAGGGAGAAAGGGGCTTGGATTTGAAGTTGTGATTTGAAGCTTTTTAAGGATAATTTCCTATAATTCAATTCTGGGTTCTAAATTATTTCCCATCAACTTCCTATTATTGAAATCAACATTAATTAACACTGCTTTTACCACGTTCTTAGCATTACCATGACTTTCAGCCATGACTTTTATCACTGTCTTGATTAACTCTGATGTATTTCAAAGTTATCATTCTCAACCAGTATATACCAAAATTAGTCAGTAAGAAGCTGTACCAGAGCCAAGCAAAACTGATTCACCTGTTCCACATTGACTCAAATACAAATAATTTGGAATTTTTTCATGGATAAATAATTTCCAATAAAACTGTTATATGGAAGCATGATTCTTGACTAGCCTTAGTTGTCATGGTGTGTCAGTGATGAAGCAATGACCAGATTCAGGTAATATTTAAAACCAGTTGCAGCTTATGGATTCAATATTTGCTCTCCTTCTAACTGACTACCATGCAGTCATCATATGGCTTTGTGTTTCTTGCTGGGCCACGTCTACAACCAGCACAAGAGCTAAAGAAGGTCTGCATCTGTACTGGTGAGGTAAATGTCCCCACAACCAGACATTGAGGACCTCTCCGTACCAGTGAGCTGCTGAGCAGAAGACTGACAGTTGCATTATCTTCTAATTTACTTATTTATTTTACTTGAAATTAACCTGGAACTTTGACCAAGATCCATAAAGCTTTTCAGTGTGACCAAAAGTGCAATGGGTAATGCGTGGGGGGAGATAAAGAATAAGCAAAAAGTCAATCAGTGAGTAAAAACCTAAAAATAAAATAAAAGAAAAATTGGCTAGCCCCACTTACGGTGTCTGCAGTGTCCTGCACACCAACACCTCTGTCTAAGTTTGAACCTCCAGAGATATTAATATTATGCTAATAATAACCAGCTCTGTATCTCTACCGCTCTGTGTATTCTACATATGCGTAAGATATTCATTGCTAATTTGTCTGCAGGAAGGTCTGAAATCCTCTCTGAAGATTTAAATGTCTTACAAGTTTTATTTTTACATCGTAGTTGCCGAAGGTGAGCCCAGTTTCACCACCCACGCATGCACTGAAAAAAAACCCCTTCTAATTTGCTAGGAGAAGGTCCTCAAATCCTCACCCACAGGAGGATGGTATTTTAAATTTTCCTGGAAGAGCTGATTATGGCGAGACCCTTAAATTACCACCTACGACCATACACCCACATGCATGTGCACTTGGGTTTCTGTAACACGGAGCCCCAGAAAATTGACTTTTCGGGAGATCTGGATGTAGGATTCTACCTGTTTGTTGACAGAGCAGGGGTGAGAAACAGAAGTCTGTTTGCAGGCTCTGCACTGCAGCTATAGTTACAGGGGAGTTTTCACCCCTAGAAAGCTATGCCTCTTAACAGGCTGGAGCTCGTCTTCAAACTTGTACACCTGTAACTGTTTCTTTCTTTGGATTCAGCCTGGAAATTAAGCTAATTTTCTGTGCTGCTGCTGCCGCCGTATATCACGATGATGTTTCATTCCGGGTAGATGTTATGCTTATCCTTTTAAAAAACAGAAAAAGAAAAAACAAAAATCACATGGTCCTCACTCCGCACATCAGCTGGAACAGGGTAGCTGCAAATATGCACACCACAGGTTTCAAGGTAGCAGATCCAGCATGGTGTGAGAAGTGTTGGCACTCAGAATAATGTCGAGCCTGT
This sequence comes from Fregata magnificens, assembly GCA_013389945.1. Lineage (NCBI taxonomy): Eukaryota > Metazoa > Chordata > Aves > Suliformes > Fregatidae > Fregata > Fregata magnificens. The sequence continues at coordinate 137,601 of WAAD01026160.1, forward strand.
TGATAGAACATTTCAACCGGGGGGAATGTGAGCAGGTGAAGGTCCCTGCAAAACTGGTGCCATCCCTCTTTGCCGGGCAGGGGAGCAGAGGCACAAGAGAGATGAATGCCCTGACTGATTAATGCTCACTAGCTCCTGCCATGACAGCTTTAGGAAGAGATGCTAAATCTCCCGATTAGCAGTTTCCTGTCTCAAGTACTCAACAGTACTTCTGCCTATTTTAGCCCCTCCTGTCTCTCTGGGACACTCCTGCCACCCTCTCCCTACTGAGCTCTGATCTGCTCCCAGAATATAATCCTGCAATGTCTCTGCACTCTTTCACAGCCAGGGAGGTCTATAGGTTGTGGTTTTGTTTTGGCCCCAGGTCACCTGTTAGGCTTCTTGCTGGAATCATAGGACTTTCTATTCCTAAACAATACAGCTATTTCTGTAGACCTCCTCTCTATGTCTCTGCATAGTAGCAGGGATCCTGGCTAGAAAGGCCCGCTTTCTAAAAGCAAATGAGGTCATTAACGTCCCAGCTGAGATTCTCAATATGCAAAAAGCCAGGGCACTGAAAGATGTTCAGCATCCTCTTAACTGCAGTGCATTGTGTGTTGGCATTTCGAAACTCATGCCTGGATGGCATGCTCATAAACGGGCCTAGCATGCTCAAAAAATGTGGATGCAGTTGAACGAGAGAGACCTTGGCCATATCAGGACTCATTGCTTTTCTATACAAACACGAGAGGCATTTTTTTCCCATCTGTTTCAAGTTAGAAGCCAAAGGCTGATTGCAAAAGTATAGAAAGGGCTATGAAAAAGCAATGACATGGCCCCATGTGCTAGGTCTGAGATTTGTCCTTACGGTGGGATTCTCAACAGCTAAACAAAGGGTATTGGAAATGTCAGACACTCTCCTCTGTGTTTTCCCAATGTTGGATATGCAAAAGTGCCCATAATTACAGAGAACATCCCTGGATAGAGCTCAGCTCCTCTTCTCCGCTCAAGGAGGTCCAGAATAGCAATCAGAGATGGATGGCGAGAGGAGCTCCTGCCATTGCTCGCAGCAGCTATGCTGGGAAAGTAATAATGCAGGCTGAACTGGCTTTAAGGCAGTAAGATGCAGTAGCATGAGGCCATAAAACTAGAACTTGGTTGAGAAGTACCATTTAGCAGTCATATCACCTTAATGCATTGTATTGGGTCTGCATGGCAAGGTTTTGGTAGAGGGGGGCTACAGGGATGGCTTCTGTGAGAAACTGCTAGAAGCTTCCCTATGTCTGATAAAGCCAATGCTAGCTGGCTCCAAGACGAACCCACCGCTGGCCAAGGTCAATCCCATCAGTGACTGTGGTAGCACCCCTGCGATGATAACATAGTTAAGAAGGGGGAAAAAACCCTGCACAACAGCAATTGCAGCTGGAGAGAGGAGTGAGAATATGTGAGAGGAACAACCCTGAAGACACCAAGGTCAGTGAAGAAGGAGGGGGAGGAGGTGCTGCAGGTGCCGGAGCAGAGATTCCCCTGCAGCTCGTGGAGAAGACCATGATGAGGCAGGCTGTCCCCCTGCAGCCCATGGAGGTCCATGGTGGAGCAGATATCCACCTGCAGCCCGTGGAGGACCCCACGCTAGAGCAGGTGGATGCCCAAAGGAGGCTGTGACCCCATGGGAAGCCTGTGCTGGAGCAGGCTCCTGGCAGGATCTGTGGAGCCACGGAGAGAGGAGCCCACGCTGGAGCAGGTTTGCTGGCAGGGCTTGTGACCCCGTGGGGGACCCACGCTGGAGCAGTCTGTTCCTGAAGGACTGCACCCCGTGGANGTGGGAGAGGAGGTAGAGAAATGGGGAGTAAAGTTAAACCCAGGAAGAATGGAGGGGTGGGGGGAAGGTGTTTTAAGACTTGGTTTTATTTCTCATTACCCTACTCTGATTGGATAGTTAATAAATTAAATTAATTTCCCCAAGTCAAGTCTGTTTTGCCCATGACGGTAACTGCTGAGTGATCTCTCCCTGTCCTTATCTCAACCCATGAGACTTTTGTTATATTTTCGCTCCCCTGCCCAGCTGAGGAGGGGGAGTGATAGAGCGGCTTTGGTGGGCACCTGGCGTCCAGCCAGGGTCAACCCACCACATGCATCCACAACAGACTTAGGTTTTATGGTTCCATGGGTAGGCTGAGGTCTGTATGTCCATCAACAGTGTAACCCTTGCCTGCTCCTTGGTGACACTTAACAGCATGACCAGGCCACGTTGGTGAGAGGGGGACCATGTCTCAACATTAGTGACAAGGTGCCTATAAGAACAAACATCTGCCTGAGTGGGACTAATTGGGCTCCTTCCTATGAGGCTCATCAATGAACTTCCAGGGATGAGCAGCCCGTGTGCTCCAGGACTTAGGCTTGTGAGCTTGGAAGAAACTCACAGTGAAGTTTCCATGGCTGGTACCCTTTGAATGCTATAGCAAAGACGTATCCATCTGGTCTCAAATTTCTTGTGGGAGGGGGAAAATTTGGAGGAAAAAGAGCAGTTATAGAATTGCCTAGGACTTAGCGATTCTAGTCGTTAGACTGTGGCTGAGTGGCTGCTGGGTAAATGTGACCTTTCCTTCACTCCCCTTTCCTCCTAACTTTTCAGAGGTGACACAATATTATCTAACAGCCAGTTTCACACCTCTGCAGGCTATGACTGACACTGTCATGAACTGATGGAATACATCTTGGGTTTTTTTCCTCTTCTGATTTGATGTAGGAGCAGCAGATCTCCAGCATATGCATGATTCGGAGTCATGGAAATCTTTGCTGTGCTTATTCCTGCCGTGTTCCCCAGTCGTATGAAATAGCCTCTGGTCTAGAAGACATAGTAGATGGTGGGATTTCTCCCATCTCTTTTATAACACAGAAGGTGGTAATAGAAATTCCACCTCACAGTGAAATTAGCCCAATTGATCAGATTTTGACCAGGCTTGAAGTGGCATGGACTGTGGAAAGATGCATCTTCTCTCTCTCTGGGTTTTAGCCTCAATTAATTGCAGAAAAAAGGGTGCACATGAGTACCCAAGCATATGTCTACCCTTTCTGAAAGTCTGAGCCCAAATAATGAACTAGGAAGCTCTAGTTGGGGCATGAGATATTTTTGGGTGAGGACCCCGGATGTTTGGTGACTCAGAACATCACGTACGAATCCTCTGAGCCTGAGCTAATGCCAAGTAACAGAGAAGAGGGAAATGAAAAGCTGATAAATGCATACACAATGATCCACCCTAAATTAGCACTGACCCCTCAGGAAAGAGATCTTGGAGTCTTTGCAGATAGTGCTTTCATATGCCGTGCAAGTGCTCAGTACAAGCAAAAAATGTGAGTAAAATCCTAGAACTTACTAGGAAATAGATAGAAAACAGAGCTTCACTTTAAAACTGTGTATATAAAACACTAGGGCACCAAAATCTGCGATGCTGTGTGTACTTCCATTCACGCCATATAAAAAAGGATGTTGTAGACTTAGAAAAGGTGAAAAGAAGGATGATCAGAGACGTGGAATAGTTTTAATATGAGGAATGGCTAAGTAGGACTTTTCATTGCAGCAGAGAGCCATTCTGTGAACCAGTAGACATCTAGAAAGTGATGACAAGTATGGCAAGGGTAAGTAAGCAACAGTTATTCACTATTTCTCACACCACGAGAACCCAGGGGCACTAATGAAATGATCAGATAGCAGGTTTAAAACAAACATAAAGAAATTCCTTTACACAAATCATGGCTCTTGTCATGGGAGTTAAAAATACAACTTTTTTTCATAAAGAGTTTAGAAAAATCAGTAGAGAAGAGGTTCAGGGCTAGCAACTAAATACCTAATCCAGAATAATCTAGCAAAACCACTGAGCACTGGAGCATAGGAGAGCAAAACAGATGAGAATCACTTCATACTCTGTTTTTTAAATTTTCCCCTAAAGCCCTATTATCCGTCGATCTGAGATTGGGTAAGGTAGATTCAGGCCCTGACCGTGATGGCAAATTTATAGCGAGGAATTAAGTGTTCCTAGACTCACCCTATAGCCTGGTTTTCCTTCCAGCATGGCCTTAGCCAGAGTACCTTAAGGAAATTTAACCTCAGTGATTTCCTAATTGATTTCAGTACTGCAGATCCAGAGCTGGGAACAACTGATCAGACATCAGTTCTCAGAAAAAAAGAAAAAAAACCACATCTGGAGGCTGTAATGAATCACAACCTGCCCCCAAATCAACACATCATGCTGTTGTGAAAAAGATGAATGCTGTACTATGCCGTGTAACCTACCAGCGATGCTCTGCTCACCCCTGGGAAAGCCTCGGTCAGAGGAGAGTATATAAAGTGGGGCACTCCATTTCCAGAAAGATTTGTCCTACTTCAGGAATATCTAGCGGAAACCACAAGAGCAGCCAACAGGGAAAAACTACTAGTGGGAAATACTGAAATCTTTATCTCCTTCAGAGGGAAGAGGACTGAGCAGAATATGGTAGCACTGTTCAAATCCATGAAGGACTGTTTTATCAGAGGAGAAGAAATCTGTTCCTCGTGTTCACAGTGGATAAGAAAAGACACCACGGGTTTAAACTGCTACGGGGAAGATGGTTGTTAGATATTGGGAGAGATTTTCCAATGGTCAGGACTGCAAAACACTGGAATGAATTGCCTGCAATATCTCCATCATGGGAGGACTTGAAAAAGCAGTTTAAACAAAGATGCATCAACAGTGACCTAGAAATATTGCATCTTGCTTTGGGACAGGCAAATAAACTATGTAACCTCTTGAGATCTCTCCCAGACCTATGAATTTGTAATGCAGTCTTAAAACTCTCCCGTAGGCTTGATAATTTGGGTGAAAACACTTTGGGTGTCTTGAATTAATTACACAACCTTTTACTAGACTGTGGATTGGGACTGGCAATGTCATTTCAGCGAGGCCGATGAACACACAGCTGTTGTAGCTTTCTACTGCTGTAGAGCGATCTTCATTTCTCTTCCGTGCAGCAGGGTTCAAGAAGTATTCAGGCTTTGCTGGGATTTTCAGGGTAGAAAATGGGGGAGAGACATGAATCATTTCATCCTTATTTCTTTAATCACAGCTGGCAGGAGCACGGCATATGGTTTTCCTGCCCTGGCTTCTGGTTTTTTGGCGTGAGTTAGCTGAGCTGACCTTGGGAGGGCAAAGACGTCATCAACACCCACGAGGAGCTGTTGTGGGTGATTAGAGAGGAGAAGGCTCTGCCACAGAGGTGGTGGCAGAGGTTGCTCAGGGCAACACAGCGTGGGAAGCAGCACGAATGGATGTGTGGATGAATTCAGCCACCGAAGAGCAGGACTGGGCTCTTCCAAGCTCTCCAGCCGAGCAGAGGGGGAATTCAGCCCTGTGCTGCATGCTTGTTGCACCAGCAAAGCCGAAAGGCGAAAGCTGCTCTTACTTCACTCTGCACCATTGGAAATGTCTTTGGATTCCCCTTTGCTGTGCATGACCTGGGGGCAAAAATATTTGTGGTGCAGGGCTCAGATGAGCTGCTCTCTATCATGCACTTATGACTACTGCAAGCTGCATGCAGATGCCACCACCGAACAATACCTTGGGCAGCTTTTGGCTCACGCTGTTGTCCGTTCAGCTCGCAGCTGCTGGAGGAAGGAGGCATGAGCAAGTCCTTCACACCTCTGTCTTACCATGGAGATGAACATCTCCCAGATATCTGTTCTGGCTATAGGAGACATAAATGTCAGCCCTATTCGTGACTGAAATCAGCAAGAAATGACTTGGAGACTGCTGGCATCAGCTGGGAAATCTGTGTACTTTATGTAACTAATATCGCAGGGCCAGTGCCTTATACACTAAAACTAAGTGAAAAAAAATTGGAAACTAGATGTCGTCTTGTTTATTTATCAGATTATCTCTCAGCCCACCAGTGCAGTCGGCAAACATTTACTGCAGCTTGTAAGGAGCAGCCAGTAAAAGTTTCTATGGTCTCTGGAAATTCATTCTTTCTCAGGCAGAAACCTCTGGTTCAAGAAAGCTTTCTCCCTGCTGCTTACATTTTTTTTTTTTTTTTTGTGTGAGGTTGGTTGGGATGTTATCTGAGAATTGTTAGCCAGATGAGCAGATCGTTTACTCTACCCACTGCCTTCAGCCTGTGCAGTTAGTCAGGGCTGCTGCAGTCCCCTTTCCGTGATGTGTCTCTGCTGACTCTTCTGCCCTGCATTGGCTTTCTGGCATGACTGCAAGGCAACGGGGCATACATGGCGAAAGAGTTGCCTGGGGAGACCTGCCCAGAATGAAGTTCAGGATTCACGTAGGCTTCCTCTCTGGACATCACCAAAACCCCTTTATGAGCTGCTTGGCTTTGTCCTCCATTTGAGAGGTGGCATAAATGTCTGCAGCAGTTTCTCTCTCTGTCACTACCCATCCCTTGCCTCCAGACTGAGTGAAAACACTCCAAAAATAGAGCCAGGACCACCCAGATGCTGTGCATGCAATGCTCGGTGCCATGACACCCGATCCATCCCAAGGCTTCTGGATGCTGCAGCACCAGACACAGCAACTTGTGTTTGGAGGCACATTTCCACTGCACGGGAATGGGGAAGGAGATCATTTAGACACAGCAGCCTGCCATTGTTGGCTCTGGGTCCCTAACAGCCTGGGATGGGTTCACATCCAAAACATACCCCATACTGTATTTTAATTAAACTGAACAAACAAACCAATCAAGAAGCCATCCAGCAGTGCTAACTTTGCATCGTGGCTGAGCTGGACCATGCACCACTATGAGGAGGGAAACTAGATATTCACACAGCTTCTTCTTTCTGAATATGTGCAGCCAAGAGTTAGCGTATACTTTCTTACAATAAAAAAGTTGTTGAAAAGAAAAAAAAAAAAACCACAAAGAAAATGGCTTTAGGACTGTTCCCCTCTTGCCCGTATTTATTCAAGCTGTCTTCCTCTCTCTGCAAATTTGGCAAACAGAGTCTGGCATCCCAGCTCAGGGGACACCTGTTAAATAAATAGGCTCAGTCTCTAAATGCTGCATTCATGGCAGAGTTTCCTGGTTCCCTCAGGCAGCTAATTTTTGTTGATTATCATACAGTACAGAGGGATTGTTTGTGTCTCTGCATCCCATCCAGGCACTGCCGCTGGTAACAGGCATGTCCACGTGACTCAAGCCTGCTGCCTGCATGGAATCAAGAATGATTTTTTATTCTGATGTTTAATGTGGATCACGAGGCAGGGAGAAGCAGCCAGGTGGGGTTCTTGAGGAGATGAACTGAGCCCCAGTTGATTTGCCTGGTTTTCCTTTAACAACTCCTCTTCGAAGACACCTAAGAACTGAACCAAGGCTTAACTGAAAGCAGAAGTCGCTGTTGCCTGGGGCAGAGATACAAACGAGCTTGCTAAGAGGCAACAAATGAAGGTGAAAGTTTTAGAGGGGAAGCTGTATGAGGAGCGGCTAAAGTCACTTGGTTTATTCAGCCTGGAGAAGAGGAGACTGAGGGGACACCTCATTGTGGTCTACAGCTTCCTCACCAGGGGAAGAGAAGGGGCAGACACTGATGTCTTCTCTCTGGCAACCAGTGATAGGACCGGAGGGAATGGCAGGAAGATGTGCCAGGGGAGGTTTAGGTTGGACTTTAGGAAAAAGTTCTTCACCCAGAGGGTGGTGGAGCACTGGAACAGGCTCCCCAGGGAGGTAGTCATGGCACCAAGCCTGACAATATTCAAGGAGCGTTTGGGCAACGCCCTCAGACACATGGTGTGAATTTTGGGGTTGTCCTATGCAGGGACAGGAGTTGGACTCGATGATCCTTGCAGGTCCCTTCCAACTCAGGACATTCTCTGATTCTGTGATTCTATGAACAAATGGGCTTGGGAGGCCCTCAGAGAAGGACTAAGCAACAGAGGGCATCGAGGAGCTGGATTTTAGTATTGAGGGCTCCAGGATACACATAGGAATTGAACTGTCCCAGGACATGCCTACACACAGAAGCAGACCTGCACAGCCTCATACGTCACGCAAGCCAACATGGAGAAGATATGGAGCCACATCAGCATGCTGCTCTCCATCACCTGGGGTCTATTTCCCCTGAGCCAGGCCTCAAAACTCACATACAGTGCTGGGCTAGGCAGTTTTCAGAGGTGAACTTATTCCTCACCACCTTCAAATTACAGGCATAGAGATGTTGTATTCCCTCGACCATATCGTCTGGCTGTCTTGCATAGCCAGCTCCAACAATCTAGAAATTTGTCTCTGTAGAGGTGTTAGGGATTTAAAGTAAACGTAACAGTTCATTAGTGTATTAGTGGTGCTTTGTAATTGTAAAGGCTTAGGGGCATAAGAACATAGATATGGTTCCTTTAACTTGACTTCTGCCTTAAGGGCTTCTCTTCACTGCAGTTTCTTGACGACTTGGACTGAAGCCTAAAGCCGTTGGCTTCAGAATAGAGAAGACTCACATTTGCAATGCTGATCGCCACACCTGGGACTTCAAGCTTTAGTGCCCACCAGCCCTCCTTCAGGTCTGAAGTTGAAGCAGCAAATTTCAAAACTAAATAACCAGCGGAGTGCGTGATGTTTCTTCCCTAAGTTTAGGAAGTAGATGGCACTGTTCAGTTTGGCTTCTTTCATCTCCATGTCTTGTAGTCACCATTTAAAATTCAGTATCTTCCATACCCAAATGATTGTACTTCTGGGGTACCCCAGTGGTACTGGGGCATCCTTATCAATGTTGTAGGCAAGACATGAGTTGTAGGTGGAGGCAATATCCTTTATTAAACCAAGATATATATTGAAAACAGTAGAAATGTACGTGCATATATACACCTTTTTTTCCAACTAGACTGCTCTGCCATCCTGAGGAGGATGCAATCTAGAAAGGGGTGGATTCACTGCAAATACCATCGAAGTAGGGGTGGGATCTCTGCCAAAGATTTAACTGAGAGGAGCAGCCCATCTATTTCTGTGCGTTTTGGACTCCTATATGAAGTCGTAGTCTTGAGGGATCTTCCGTACTGGCTAGAAAGATTCACAGTTTATTTCTGAGCACGGAATAAACTATGTCTATCTATAGATTTGGCTCAAAACTGGAACTCCCTGAGAATTCCGCAGAAAAATCCCCTCTGTTTTCCTTTTAGAGATAATTATTCTGAAATGGAATGAAACTCAAATCTCCTGTGGAATGGGAACTCTCACACTTAGTTTAGATGAAGTTGTGAAGGGATTCCCTTTAAATCTTTTTGAGGCATATCTGAAGCTCACTGAGGAGCCTGAAACCCAGTCTGCCAGCTTTGGAAAAGGTGGGAGCCTAAGCAGTCCTGAAAATCTTGAATGGAAGCCAAATACGGTGTTGCAGCAGAATATGGAACATTTTGGGCAAAATTTCTTTTTTTTTTCCCATAGGAAAATAATTGATATTCCAGAAATTCAATTTTCTCTGAGGAAATAATTCCGGTGAAAATCTCCCAGCTAGATATCTTTTTTTTTAATTTATTTCTAAGCCAGTGCACATTAAAGGGAAATGATGTTGCTGTCCCATATATGAAAGGCTGTGAAATCCCACTCTTTCTCATAACATGGTAGAGTCCAGCTTTCCAAAAGAAACTATAACAACTTCACAGACCTGACATCCATGACTGTACCAAACACACAGAGAAGGGGGAAGAAAACTCACTTTTTATGTCTGTGCACGTGTTGAATGGGAGACACTCACCTGACTCCTGCCATGCCTCTACCAAACCATCCTCAAAACAGAGATGCACATCTACACTCCTGGCAGTAGGTCCAACTTGCAAGTGTGGCAAGGTAAGAAAAAATGTTTGACAGTGAGCTGCCTAAAGAGAGCAGTTTCTTTATTTCATCCGAAAGAGGAGTGCAGGGTGCTTTGCTTGCAACACACGAGCATGGATGATCCAATTCCCCTTTTCTTTCAAGCTCCTTGATCCCTGCAGCTTTTCAGGTCCTGCTTCATTCTTCTCGGTCCGCTGTGAACCCGTTCCAGTTTATCAGCCCCCTTTACAGTGAGGGACAGCGGGAGCAGACACTGTATTTCAGAGCTGGTTGCATTAATAACTCTATCTCCACTCAGGGTTTCCTTGGTTAGACATCCAAGGCTGTATTTCTTATTTTAGCTTGCTGCTGTTCAACAGGACTCTGCAGGCCTGGCTGAATGTATTTTGCAAGGCACAATCAATCCCCTTCCCTGTCTGTAATTTCCATTCTTTGTTAAAACCCGACCTTGTATTGAGACGAATTGAAACACATTGTACTGGGATAAACCCAACTTGCCCGGTTATTCACCAGCATCAGCTTCAGCTGCAAGGAGCCGAAGTAATCATGTATTTTCCTTGCGTTCATAACTGATCCAGGAAAGATAACTGATTAGCCTAGCTGTAAAATAGAGTCTTAAAATGCCATTGCACCCTGGGTGTCTTATTTGTTTTGCTTGAGGTCTATCAGTGGATCAGTTAAGGTGTATCTGAGTACCAGCTAAATTCCCTGTTGCCATGCAGCCTCAACAGAAACTCATGTACTAGAAATTTTTTGCCCCTTCCTCACAGAGCTGTCCGATTCTTCATCACTGTGATTTTACCTCTTTAATCATTCATTTTAATGGGAATTTTTTTCCATTCACATTGATTTTAATATGCATATCAACAAGTTTAATGTACTTTTGATTCAGCACCTAAAAAAATAATATATCCTAACCTGCTTACTTTATTGGTGTCATTTATCTTAATTCTAACAGAGGCAATATCGCTTATGGGGATTTTGAAATATAATATACTAATTTTATTTACTGTACACCTGGTAAATCTGAAATATAACAACACTTTTTTTCAGCTTATTAGAAGAATGACACATCTGGATAACTCTAACTTATTAAGTCATCTCTGCATTTTAATATGTGCCGTTCATGCTGTATGGTATATGCAGAATAATTTAAATAGCAGTAATTACCTAGAAAACATCTTTGTGTTGGAATAGTTTGCAGCATAGTTTGGCTGCCTCTCCTGAATGAAGAATGATGAATTTTAGGGAGGGAAAATATCTGCCTGGGAACAGAAACTTCAGGTGATTTCTAGCCATGTCCGTTAATCAGTAGGGTTGTGTCTTGCTTTGCTTCATCTCCTATGAAACAAGTTTTACTGGCTGAAAATTGACATAATTTCTTTGCTGGAGTGAAACTGAGATCAGAAATCAGGCTGTGTTATTTATGAACACCAGTGACAGAAGGCAAAGAAAGAGGTGAGACATGAAACATAACTCAGGAATATTGACTAAGCTCTGGTTCACATCCAGATTTGGGGTCTATTCCTCAGACTACGCTCAGACACATCACCAGACCGCACAGATGAGGAATTTTTCGGAAGCCACTAATTTAAGAACATGTTTATTTAAGGCTCTTTATTGACTTTTCCTGGACCTATTCAGGTGAGAAAAGTTACTCAAGAGTTCGCTGAGTCAGACTTTGGTGTTGCTACAGGGGTTTTTTGACCACTGTTGAGCCGGAATGGCCTTCTTCAAAGCCCACAGATGTTTTGGGAGTCTGTTCATCCGACCTTTCTTCCACATCACTGCAGGGGTGGATGAAGCACTCCAAGTATGTGCCGTACATCTTCTTGGTACTTTTTGAAGCTGGATCGTGAAAGACGCTCCATGCATATGAGCTATTGTTAGCACCGGTGTCTTTCCACTGCAGTGTATGTATCACTTTGTGTCGCCCAGCAGCTGCTTGCTTCCACATGGGTGACTCAAGAAGCTGTAAAATAACTAGATAGCTAGCCTGAGATTTTCTCCCTTCTACACTTTCAGACTACAGCCCAATTTTAGCTGCTGCTTCCACACCAAAGGATGCGTGTTTTAGATGCATTGGCTGCTCTGTATCATTTAAATGTGCCCAACAAGTAGAGGGGGGTCTGGGGAAACACTTCCAAATAGATGGGAGAATATCAGGTGTCGTGGGGGTGGGTATTCTGTTCTGAGCATGGAAAAGCTGATGCTAAGGGGAGGAGAAGGCACGATGGAAAGATTGGCTTTGAGACTGCGTGGAGTGAGACATTGAGGAGTGGGGTATTATATCTAAACCATTCTTCTTACTGGTCTAACTATCATGAGCATGACAGCAAAGCAAAGTGAAAAGAAAAAGTCTTTCCTCTATCCATTCTAGTTTCTCCCATCACTAAAATGCATGAACAAGGAGGCTACGGAGCACAGGAGACAGGCTGGAGGCTACCTAGTTTTGGATGCTCTTCAAGCTCTTCCCACATCTCAGAGGTTGTAAACCGTTCCCCTCAGTCAGAAACCAGTCAGGTACCCTTCTCCTTGTGATGTGCATTGCCTATGGATTATTGCAGCCTTTCCCTGGCCTGTGTCCCTCCAGCCATCATTTGTAAAACAGCTGGCAATTGTGAGAGCCCAGATTTGGACAATCTTTCCAAAGATGGGGTGGTGGGGAGGATGGCACAACAATTCAAATCCCCCTGATGATTCTCTTGAAAACCTGGAGCCTGTTTTAACCATAGGATTTATTGCAGGGTAGAATTTATTGCACTTCCTAGAAGCAAGAAACTGGTGCCCAACTTGCTTCTGGAGGGCTGTGGATGCCTTCTTAAAGAGGCTGATTACAGAAATGGGATGCAGCTTTCATTATAAACTCTGTCCTCTTCCTCAGTCCTTTAAAGGGCCTTTTAAACCCAGACTGTGTGTGAGCTCTGAAGCAGCAGCCCTGCACTGTATGGCCCTCAGTCCTGGTCATCTCACTGTCCACACTGGAGGAGGAAATTGAAGTGAACTGTCCTTCTTCTGTATCTAGGTTGGCCTCCAAAAGCAGCCAAAGTTTGTGAAGGTGGTTTGGTCCCATGGAATCACACCTGAGAACCATGCTCCGACTTCAGAGTCATTGAGACTCTGTCAAGTCAGAGTCATTGAGAAAACTCCATGATTGCCCATTTCTGGTCTTGTTTAAGTATTTCTGTTAACCAAAACTGTCAGCAACCTTATGGGGGTGAAGTCTGACACCTGAAATCTCTCATGTTATATAATGATCTGGCCTTCGGCAACAGAGGTGGACAAGCTAAGCTTCCTTCAGCCACTCTTTCCTATGATCAACCCAAGTAGCAGCTCTCGTCCGGAGTGTTTCTATGGTTTCAGTGTCTTGAACAGACTGTGTGTGGTTTCATCCCATGCATTACTCATGACAGACACTGATGTTGAGGTGATTCAGGTGGGCTTTGGGAACTGGGAGTGATTATCTGAAATGAATTTTTTTCCTGATCCAATATGCATTTTGAAGTGGAGAGCCACTGGGAGCAGATAAAGCATGAAGAAAACAAAAGCGTCATTCTCAAGAGCAGGACAAAAATGATGGGAAAACTACTTGGGGGGCTTGCTTTTACAGTGACCCCCAAGGGACTCTGCAATGCGAGTGCTCACCCCACTGTTGTGGGCAGAGCAGGTTGCAGGTTGGGGTGAAATACTTGCAACCTGAAGGCTTTCCATACTCAGGCGGAAAGCTCTGGCTGAAACAAATGTCCAAGCTACAACGATGTATCCAGGCTCCTCATCCTTTGCATTTTGCTTCATGTTGTGGTATCTGTCTTTCGGACAAAAGCATGCTGTGTAGATGTGAGGCAGAGAATAAAAAGCATGCCAGTCCTTAGGCATGCATTAGAAAAAATGAATCAAAAGACAAAAACTTTCAACATACCTCCCTGCCTTGGAAATATAGCATGCCTCTCCTCCAATGACAGAAAAATGAGTAAGTGAAGGACTGTGTAGATGGAAATGGAGGGCTTAAATTATTTTCTAAGATCTGCTGGAAATTAAAAGATTATTTTTCCCAATAAGATGCTCAAAAATATCCCCCGAATATGCATTACTTCCCCTAAATAAGTAATTTTACAGGTCGCCTTCTGTCCTGCTTGATATTTTCTATTTTTTTGGTTTTGCTTTTTGGGGGGGTAGGTGGTGTTTTGGGGTTTTTCTCCCCCAACAGTAAGAACATTGTCAGTGAAAGAATTTTACAGGACCTTTCCTGTGGGTCCCAGACCACAAACTTCTCCCTTCTTTAGACATCAGCCAAAAAGAGATCTTTGAAGAAACATTTCTGAGAGAAAATTTTAGTATTTGCAGTGACTTTTTTCCCAGGGAAAAAAAAACACCAACCAAACAAAAATGCTTACCTCAAATCCCTCCCCATCCACCTGAGTTTTTTCAGCATGGACCATCATTTTCTGATCAGTTCCATTTTTAGCTGTCATAAGAGCATCCAATGGCTTCTAGTTGGCATGGAGAATGACCCCATTTCACTAGACTTGGATACTCTGACTTAAAAAGGCCCCTAAAATACCTTTCTCCAGGACAGCAAGGGATCAGTAGCAACTTGAGCTCAGGCAGGCTCCAAGGGCAACGAGGGAGCCAGTTCTGGTGTGCTCTGGGTTCCCATCTTGGTTAGGTCCAGCATAGTATAGACATAAACCAAAGGAGAGTAATAGATGTTCAAAGACAAAGTTCATCCTTCATAATGTTCTGGGTTTAAAAAATAAGCTGCCCAAAGCAAAAATAGTCAGAATTCACATTCGTTGTCTGAGTTAATCCCTTATTGTGGTGACTGGTTGGTTGACACCTCTAAGACTCACTGCAAGCTCAGATGAAAATATCTGCATAAGAGACATCTACTTTGCATTTTGAGGCTTCTCCCTCACACCTGTTGGCATTAAAAATGGATGTGGCTTATTGTTGTTGTTGGGAATGGAAGATGGCAGGTTGAGAGACAACTGCAGGTTGCACAAAAAGTATGGAGACCAAACTCTATTTGGTTCTCAGCAATGTAGTATTTCTTTTATGTGGCCTGAAAACACTCCTCTCTTTCTCCTTCTGGTTAGTAAGGGTAAATACTCTTCTCTGATAGAGGCTGGAGCTTTATGTCCTGATTTTTGTACCATACACAAAACATTGGTGGTGTCACGTGTTTCCTGCTAGGCTGGATGTGGCTGAACACATGACCACATTAAAGAAGCATAACCAAGAGGAAAAAAGAGCTCATTTTCTGCTGCATTTCCTGATCTGAGTGGAACCACATGATCTTTAATGACCATCTGTTGATTATTTTTCTCTTGAAGATTGATGGATGTGATTCATAGCCCTTTCAAAACAGAGCTGCTCCCTGACAAAAATGTAAAAGCCTTTGTGAGCCTGACAAAAGGGGGTGACTTCAAAAGCAAAGGAGAGGCAGATAGATCCAGATCTTCTGTATTTTTTCACAGAGGGCCTTTGGGCAGGCTTGCCAAGACCCCTGGACTCTTACTGGTGTCTTCTGGGAGATTTTCCTATAGTCTCTTGGGCTATTCATCTCACAAAGAGTTTCATACAGTTTTTGTAGCTGGGGTTGGCAGTGCATTGCAGGACTTCTCCAAGAGGCTGGGAGAAGGGCAAGGAAAGCCAGATTTCTCATAGCAATGCCAGAAGCTTCCTATGCCTGGGATCTTGGTAAGGTGTGGGAAAAAATCCCCCCTTGCTGGAATCTAGTCTGAGCCCATTGTTTGCATCGTGTTGAGTGCTCGGAGCTGGGACTCCAGAGAAGCAGCTTCTCCTCTGAGCCCTCTCAGAGACTTCCCCTGGGACTTCATGCAAGAGATTTCAACTACCTTTTGCCACACTTTCCCCTATTTCTAGGATAGAAACAATACTTTCATAAATCACTGAGATGTTACAAAGGTAAAATTGCAAAAGAAAATTGAAAGATAAAATTGAAAAGGTAAAACTGAAAGGTAAAGTTGAAAGATTGGCTTTTCTGAAAAAGAGAGAGAAAAACCCCACAAGTTAATTGCTGCTGAAAGTAACTTTTTTGCAGTTCAGGCACATGATGTCTCTGTTTACTCCCAGAATGGGTGGAAGATACGCAACAGCCGGATAATCTGGAAATTAGGGAAAGAAAAATCAACAAGCTGAATTGATGTATTGTAGTCATTAGTAGCAGCATTGCAATAACTCAGCTTTCAGCACATTTCCAAATACCCGTCTCTGTATGCACTTTCTTATAACAAGAATAATTTTCGTACCTCTTTG
>WAAD01026162.1:1034-14855 GCA_013389945.1 Fregata magnificens
TGTGAAACTTCATTGCAACTATGTTTTCCTGGGTTTTTGCATATTTAGACTCCTTTTTTTGCCATTACAGCCCACCAAATAAAAATAAAAGCCCCGAATATGCATGGCTTAAAACATCTTAATAAATATATAAATATCTTAAAACATAAAATGAATGTGGTGATCTCATTTTTTTTCTTGTTTTGCCTTTGTCAGATTTCCGATGGTTGGTATGTACTTTTGGCAGACTATCATACGTGGTACCTTCTATCCATGACCAGCTTAAACTAAGTTACATTATCTAACCTAAAGGCTATTCTGGAAAACATGCCTGATTCATACTATTATTATTAATCTTTTATATTTATTTATCAGAGATTATTATTAAGCTCTGATATTGCCCTATTGTCCTTCCTAGAAAGTGCTCATATGTCTATGTACCTTACGCATATAAGGTAGCTTGTGGTAAAAGCTGCAATGTGACCTTAAACAAGAGAATTATTGCAACATTAATTATTAAAGACTCCAAGAGTAGTCTTGAAGTTAAAGAACAGGTCTTAAGACACAGCTAGTAGGGGGTCTATTGCTGGCTCTTCTACTGACATCGTAGCTATGAAATTTATTCTCTTTTTTCCATGTATGTACATTAACAACAATGAAATTTTCTAAACCAAAGCAATATAAGAAATTGTAGTTAATAATTTTTTGTAAAGTGATTGGAGAATCTTCAGTGGAAGGACATGTTTTTAACAAATTTCTTGATGAAAGGTGTATATTTTCCTATCATAATTCACCCATATATTTTCAGCCAAAAGACTAAAACTATGAAGGATAGTAGAGATTGTAATTTGCAGCTGAAATTTTGGAATGTCATCAGTGTAATATTTTTGTGTATGGAGCTAGTTCCTGCTAGTAAATTAATTGGGGACAAAGTGCACTATCCACACAATGGGGTTATTTTAAGAATAATAAGTACTTAGAATGAGCAAATATTTTCATTCTATCTAGAGGTACAAGGAGATACTTAAAAGCAACCAGGACAGGAGAAAGGACTCTATGAAAAAGAAGGTGCCACTGACTTCTCATTAAAGTGGTTTATGAGAGCTGTGTCTGAGTACCTACCTAAGACTATCCCTGAAGAAGGCTCAGAGATTGTCTGTGGTTGAAGAGAGTTATGCAGCTGATGCTTACAATAGCTATAACACACCAGGATGATTGAAAAGTTTTCAGTTCTAATTTATTTTTAAAAATAGCCATTGAATCAAACATAGATATAAAGAAAGAAGATTCCACTTAAGTTACCTGAACAGCAAGAACTTAGATGGTCAGGTGCCTAAGTATCTGTGATATTTATGACCTTCAAATGGTAAAGTAGGGTACCTGTGGTTTGGTTGATGTTTTGTTTTGTTTTGGGGGTTTTTGTTTTGTTTTGTTTTCACAAGAGGAAAGTGTTACCCAGGGAAAGGTTAATGATGCAGACAGACAAAAAAGATGAGAAGAAATCTTATGTCCTTTAGGTTCTATAGTATTGTCTACTTGGTGGTCACACAGATAATTTATAATGTCCATACTGTTACTGTAAAGACAAGAAAGAAAATTTGTAGAGCACAACACACACACATATATATCTATACATATGTGCAAATACCTATACACACATATATTTATATATTTAGGACATCATCCAAAGCTCCCTGGTGTCACTGGAAAAAAATCCAAACATATATTTATATGCTTGGTATACACAGGTATATTTGTTTGCTAATTAACACACAAAAGGTGTTGATGGAGAAGGAAAACTAAGAAAGCTTGGGAAAGTGAGAAGGAAAAAGATAAAGTCTACTCAACAATAACAACTAGAAATAGGATAGTTCAGTGGCTCTTGATATAATACTTCTGGGCAACTCCCCACTGGAAATCAAGAATTAGAAATCAGTGATATGGGCTTTGTTCATCTCCTCATCAATGTGCTGAGCATGAAAATAGGATCTAATTTAATGAAACAAACTGCTCACCCTATGAGCCGATTACATGATGTGCACGCAGAGTACTTATTCTTATATTAACATAAAGGACTGAATATGAAAACAATAAAAATACATCTGTTACTGAACCTCATCTTTTTTAGTATCTTCTTTTTCTCCTTATGGATTTCTGTCTTGTATTTGTAATTTCATAGTTGCAGCACGGATTTCCACTCAGTCCACAGCAGTAGCTAACAGTTCACTGCAATTTTCCCTAGTTCTATCATTCTAATCCCAAAAGAGTTAGGTCCACTAAAGAATGAGATTTTTGTGGGTTAGTTTTTAAAAGAAGCAGGAAAAAGGATTCATTTTTTCTGATATGACAGAAGCAATATATGGCAGAATGGATTCTGGGACCGTATTCTTTAAACAATAAAATTTCTTAATAGGATAATAAAGACTGAGATTGTTTAATCAGATAGATTGCTTTGTTGCCCATAAAGAAAGAATCAAGTGACGTTCTGAAAGAAAATGTCTTAAATCTTGTTACGTAATTGGTAATTTTTGATTAGCAAAAATTTTATTTGAAGAAACAGTCTAGAAATAGATGGAAACTCTGAATGGAATGACAGCTCCATGGCAATAAGTGGTTTGTGTACCTGCCCAGTGCTGTGGTCAGGACTCCCTGATCTGTCCTCATCAGTGATTCCCTTACATACTTTCCCCTCACATGAAAACAGCAGATAAATAAAAAATCTAAATAGCTTTTTACATAATTCTGGTACATTTTTGGTGTCAGGGCCTTAAGTTATTATTTAAACTTCTGTAGGCACCCTCTGAAGGGCAATGACAAAGAAAGCTGAGTAATGAGATATCCATAATCAGCCTTCTGACATGCTCTCATCATTACTTGGTCCTGCCTACTTTTTTTTCATTTCAGGTTAGCGTAGTATAGATGAAGTTCAATCTATTCTAACATGCAATACCTTTCCCCTATACTAACTGCAGTATATTTTTATCCTCAGAAGTTCATCAATGTCACTTGAAAAAATGTGATGAATTCACCCTGCTAGGGATCTGGCCTATGGATCATGTGGTAGACACATCTATTATTTGCTGAAATTGCACACTACCAGGTTGATCCAACTCTCAGTGTATTTATTTGCAAAAGGTGCAACTTATGTAGTGCAATATTGAGCCTTGGGTGCTTCAGATGGATACTTTCTATGATTGGGTATTAAGCATGTGTGTGTGTGTGGCTGCACTTAGGTCCTGGCTATTTACATTTTCAGAAAATCTGTTTTACACATGCAACAACTACATACATACTATACAGAGTCAAACAATAAGAAGACAACAAACTTGCAGGTCTTCCCTGTGTAAAAAAGATAGTTCAGCTGGTTTAAAAACAGGCAGAAAAAAAATCAGAAAAAGGGAAAAACTATTATAGCATGTGTGGGTAGATTGCTAACATAGAAAAATCACTCCCCAATTTGATATGTTTATTGTCGTGCCCTTTAGATGACAAGCTCTCACATGGCCTTGATGCTGTTCTAGAAAGCACAACACTAATTAACAAAAAAACCAAAACCCAAACCCACAATGAAACAAACTCTCCCCAGAATCCCTATAAGAAAAAAAAAGGGGGGTGGGGGGAAGAGGTGATATATCTTTCCTAGAATAAACCTCATCTTCATTAGTGAACCAAGAAATGCATGTACACTTTCTTCTCTGTTGCTTAGAAATAAAGAGCAGTGGTATAAAGCTCTAGTGCCATTACAGTCAATTTACAATAGCCTATTTACACCAGCTGAAGAACTGGCTCATAATGTTGTTTAAATATGACGACAGCCCAGAAAATTTTCTGATGAATGAGTCACCCAGTTGTGGAACCAAAATTCATTCCTGACCCACTATGGCTACTACATTTATATTATAAAGAAGGTCATGGTTGTTTTTATGTTGAATATGGTACCCTGAGGATTTAATTAAATGGGATTTAAAATTATGAATACCAAAGGCAGACAGGTCATATTGGATAATCCAGTTTTATTTTACAGTAATTGGTTACACAGGTTATTATTATATTATTTAGAACATCCTGATTCTCAGTGGAAGTCCTTGTGCATTTAATTAACCATGAGTACAAAATGACTTTAACAAACTGAAGCCATTAAGGCCTCCTTATATATTCTTTTCAAATGGAAATTGACAACAACATTTTCATTTAAATTCTTAGAATTTTGTAGTTTTTAAATGAAGAAGCAAGGTAAATAATGCTGGCTTAATTACTGGTTTAGTTATTAGGTTTAATTACTATAGTTTTAGGTGGATATTTCATATTTGGATTTTGATCTGAGGTTTTTGTAACTTGATTGTCACATGTTCTGACTTTATAGGTAGCTTGACCTCCACTTTGCTAAAGTTTGCAGAACTTTAAGTTTCTAATCACAAGAAATGCTGGCTACTGTTTCTGTGTCTTTGCTGAGGTCTACAGATTTTGATGCATTTATAAAAAAAGGTGAAAGGCTGGTGATGGTAAATTTTAAAGGACAAAGGAGATTTAATCTTTACTTAACTGAAAGACCAGAAGACGAGCTCATTAGTGTGTACCTCTAAGATGGTCAAGCATGATGAAGTACTCAGTAACTTCTTCTGGACCAAGCCAATCTTTTTTGTTGCTTTTGCTTAGTTTTTTGAGATGCTGCTGACTGCAGTTTTCAGTACCATTCTGGGGAAAACAGGATATTCAGACTGTAACATCAAGGCAGAGACTTGACCGAGAGTACAGGATGGGTCAGTGACAAACTCATGGCGAGAGCTCGCTTCCCTGCCAGCCTGTGATCCTTATGGATATAGACAGCTGATAGCAATATCGGTAAGGAGTTTCTTTTCAGTCATTCTTTTCATTAACTGCATTCCGTTTCAGCCTGTTTGGTTATGAAAGGTGATTTATCTGGGTTACCATCAAGAACGTGGTACAATGGAAGTGCTCTCTGGCACATCATGAAGTGCAATATTAAACAGTGTTTACTCTCATGTTCATTCACATTGCAGGTCTGGGCAATTGTGAAATATAAGCATAGTCAAACCTAAATTCATTCGGGACCATAAAAGACAGGTTGCTATTTGTACTGTTTGGTTAATTGTTCTACACGACTGAGAAATAGATGAGAATTTACTAGAGTCTTTTGATATTCAGTGTTGCTGTGTCACAATACATTGAGAATAATGAATAGGACATTCACTTTGGAGCGAAGAACATTAGTTTTCTTACCCAGGAAACAGGGAAGCCAGCTGGAGAGGAGAAAATTGCCAGGCAGATTGTCAACGTAAAGGCAAAGGTAACATGCTGATAATAACCAGGGGAAATATGAAGATAATAACAGAGGATGATAACAACCCAGCTGAGGAGAAGAGGGGGGTCTGGAAGATCAAGTGATCCCAAGCTGTGCTCAGCTATTATGCAGATGGAGGCACCTCTGCTTGTGCAGAAAGGAGCTGGTTTATTTCTCCTGCAGCAGAATGTGTTAACTCCAGCCTTGTATTAAATAAGATCAAGCCTTGCTTTCTTCCTATTGTCAGGAGTATGTATTTCTTGACAGATTTCCACACCGCTGCCTTGTTATTGTGGATGTACCATTATTTATCCCACTTTGTCCTCCCTCCCTCTTCCCCTTGGCTGTGGGGCTCTGCAAGTTGCAGGCAATCGTCATGTCAGGTATATGTGAATCTGTCAGACGCACAATGAAGAAAGATGGAGCAATCACTTCTCGCTGCCATGTTTATTCTGTTTTCTGTCTTCAGCAGGCCTGTTCTCAGCGAGACGCTTTCCAGAGCGCTTCCTGTCAAGGATCCCCGGAGGAGCAAGGGTAGCTGCGGTAGCCGTACTGCTGCCCGGCAATGACAGAAACCTTGGATAATCTCCCTGGCTCCAGCAGCTCATCCTGGAGTACCATTCCTCTGTAACACACCTACTTCTCGCAGCCTGTCCCAGCTCCTCATAGCCATCTGCTGTCACTGGCAGGTGAGGAGTGAGGAAGAGGAGCCGAGGAGGGGGAGAAGAGGAAGGTCAGGATGGGGAAAGGTGTGGAAGAGCTCCCAACAGTGACAAGATGGGGGGAGCGTTTTGTCCTGCTCTGGAAATCAGCTTGCTTTTAATAAGTGTTTTTTTTATTTTTCTAATTCTCCAGCAGTGGTGGCTACACAAACATTTTTTGTCTGTTTCTTTTCCAAGCCATAATAATTTACTTAAGAACAGTTTTGAAATGGGAAATTTCCCAAACTGTATTTCTTTTTCATCTTCTTCTCTTTTTTTCTGCTTCTACTTCTTTTCTTCTTCTCCTCCTTGTCTTTTTTTTTTTTTTTTTTAATTACTTTACTGGGACTAGGATTTGCACTCAAGATGTTTTGTGGGCTAGGCTTAGATCAGTGTCCTAACTCGCACTTGAGTGACTCATAACCTCTTGTGACTTATTAAAGCTTGCCTTTGAAGAGAAAAAAAAAGTAGCCTTTCAAGTGTGATAAAAGTCATTAGACGTTATGCTGTAGATTTATGAAGGTGACTCACACAATATTTTGAATCTCAGAAACAGTAAAGGTATCATAGGATGCAGAAGCTGAAATAATATAGCAAGTGCTTTTATTAATTACTGCACTAAAAAGACAGACCTGATGTCAGACCAGAGTCTTGCTTACCCATGCACTAGAAAGCTCTGCTTTTGCCATCAGCTATTGTTTTTTTTCATTTTTTTTTCAACCTGTAAAACAGTCTTCTTCTCCCAGACAAAATTTGCATTGGAGAAAGGACACAAGTATTTTCCCAGATCAATTTTCCATTGTTGGTTTCTCCCTGGTGGCGTTACAGAAAAGATGGTGAACTGTGACTAGCTAGCCAAAGAACATTACCATGTTCTTTTTTTACTAGAAGTCTTGGGAAAATTCAGGTCATTGACTTTATAATGATAAGTCTATCCCCTCTCACACAACTCCTGCCTGTCAGAAAGGATGATTCAAGAGTGGTAGGCTCTGCTCAGAACCCCTGATGTACTGAGAAAGATAACCAGAACAGCAGCAGAACAGGAATGGTCACAGAGCACAGACACTGTCAATATATTTGAACCAAACTCTTGCTTACTGCTTTTTCTTTCCCCTTCTAATAGCTTAACTACAGAAATTAAGGGTATGCAACAATTTTCTGATTGCTACGATGGATCCTTTAGTTCAGGTAATGCAAGTGCTTAATATTTAATGCAGAGTTCTGTCCACGGCTCTCCTTACCAACCCATGTTATTTATATAATCTGGTTATAGAAATTCTGTCAGCACCATGCCTTTATGTCATGTTAAGCTCTCTAATAGTGAGAGCTTATTAACTTGTGTTTTATTAGATTCTGTGCCTTTACAACCAAGTCATTAGATGCAACCATTATCCTAGTCTCCTTTCGTTTCTGTCTTAAGATCCATCTTCACCATGATACCCATGCTTAATGAGAGTGCTTAAGTAGACTGGCTGCAAGTGATTCATTTGTATCTCTTGTCCACTTGTTTTATGGAATAAAAAAAATCTTTAAAACTTCCAGCTGAATGCTCAGCCAATAGTTTTCACAATCTTGTGTTCCAATTATTTGCCCTCAGGTTCAGCATCCTTCTTCCACATTGCTTTCTGCAAGCCCCGATGTGTGGTGGTGGTGTCTAGTTCGTAGTGATTTTGAGGCAAGGAATGTTTCCTGTTTATGTTAATATAATAATCAGCACAGTGAGGGCTCTGAACTAATTGGGGCCTCTGGCTGCTACTTGCTTACTACTAATATACATTATATATACATCCAAACAATTTGGAGACATTAGTGAGGAGATTCTGGTTTTGCATTGTTGCTCATTTTTGTCACTACTGCATAGTTGGTTTATATTACCTTCATTAACAGGCAAACGCAATGCTCAGTTCAGGTTTAAGATGTGGCAAGTACTTACTTTTGGAGAACTGCATATCTAGACACAGCTAGTTCAGGTTTTGTTTAGAAAAGGTGACACAAGTGGAACTTCGTGTATGCATTCAAATTTTTTTCAGTAAAATCAATAAAAGGACTTCCTGGAAAATGGATATTCCTCCCTTCCTCCCTCCCTCCCTCCCTTCCTCCCTCCCTCCTTTCCTTCCTTCCTTCCTTCCTTCCTTCCTTCCTTTATTTTTTAAAAGTAAGATTTTTTACAGATTTTTGCTAATACTTTGATCTCACTCTGGTATCCCACTGAAATGTTCATTAACTTTAATAACTTTACAGGGGCTGTATTCTGATATAAGTAAAAAGAGACAGCCTCTGACTTAAAAATAGTTTTTGAATTGTTCTTACTCTGTTTCTATTCCATCTGACAGTCTTCACCGAGGCTCTTCAACTTAGTCTGGCAGGTTAGACTACACCAATAAAACCCTCTCAGAGGGCAAGGGGAAAAGGGTCTAATGTATGTGTAACAGCATGCTTTTCTGCTGGTGATTTTGTGCACTCAGTCCTGGTGAAGAAATCATTCGCGACCATAGCAATACTTCTAGAAATTAGTAAAATCTATTGGTACATGAAATCCTACTTTAGAAGTTGTGACTTACAGATATTAAAAATGAATCTGTCACAGAACCATGAGTAGAGCTTTTTGCAAAGCATTTGTTTGATGTATAGTTGCTCCCTAGAGAGAAGAGTATCCAAGAATGAGCTCTGAGTAAATGAGTGCACTTGGCACATCCTAGAATAATGTCAAAGCTTCGCTGGCTCCAAGGGGGAGTTTTGCTTTGACAAACCCAGTTCCAGTGCCTTTTGCTTGCAATGTACTCAGGGAATTTGGAAATATATGAAAAGAATATATCAGCTCAATGATACCTACAATGAGCAGAAGGCATTCGTTAGCAGGCAGTGGAAAAAGAACAAACAAGCTTTTGTTACAGTTTTCTTAGAAATTAACTTTTTATTTTTTACCTGAATGTATCTATACATCAATCTCTCCAGCAAACAAAGAAAAATACTCCAGCTGAACTCTGTCAATACAGAATGATCTTGAAGTGTATTTTCAGATGATACTATGTTATTATTTATATTTGTTGTGTGGATGCAGGATGCTCTGCCTAAGGTGCATTCATGATGGGGAGAGACAGGTCTGACAGCTTGCTTTTGAGTCCTGCAACTTTGAAGAGGAATCAGCCCATATTTTGCTCTGAGATACCTTCCATTAAGTCAACCAAAGTAAACACTGCTTGGGAGCTGCATGTTTCCAGCTCATTGAAATACTAAATGGAAGCACCTGGTGGGTGGATTGTTCAATGCAGGCATAATTGATCACTGAGAGTGACGCATGGCCAAGCCTTGTTGTGCTGGAGCTGGTTAATTAAGCAGCCAGGCTGGGGGCTGTGGGCAGGTGTGCGTGTGTAGCTGGCCTGCCTGGGGATTTATTTCTCTGGAGTTGCCTAGTGATGCAATGCTGATGCCTGTACTCCTGTGGCACTCCCAGCCTCCCTACACCTCACAAGAGGCCACTGGGAAGACTATATGATGCTCTCAGAGTGCAACAAGGATCCATGGAGAGAGAAAAGAGCAAATAGCCCTAGGAAGACTGGGTGTCATTGCTCTTGGTGTAGGGAAGTTCTGTTTGTATGGACATAAGGTGTCAGTCCCAGTTGGTTTTGCTGCATAAAGATATGCAGATTAAAATCCCTGACCCAAGGTGCTGAATGCCTTCAAGTCCCCACTGAGTTTCCTTCCTTGGCAAATGGCATGCTGGCATGGTGACCCATGGCGTCTTGCAGGATGCAACCAAAAGTGAACATCTAACTAGGACCCATTACCAGAACTCCTCCAGTCTGGGCAGATTAGCTCCAGAACTAGGGTCCAAACACTAGGGAAGTGATGGTAGTGTTCCCTGAGAAAATCAGTCTCATAAGTAAAGGTGCTGGTGTGCTCCTGGGATTATCGATTTTTTTTTTTAAATAACTAGCTGTTAATATAGAAATATGTAAGTTATCCTGGGAGAAAGGAGCTCAGTTTTCTTCACCTGAATGGGTTCAAGCTCTTCTACTGTTTTACAGGACATGGGAACCGCTGCAGAATCCTGTGGCTCTAACGTAGAAGACCAGTTCCTCCAAAGGGTTCTTGTAAGCGCCTGCTCTGCTCTGGAGAGTTTTAAAATCTGAGCGGCTGGGAAAAACCTGCCATTGCAGCCTTGGTTCCCACCCCCAAGGCCCAGAAAGGTGCGGACATTAACGTGCACACCCCTGCAGTTAGCTACCTACCTTCAGCTAGATTTCTTTGTGAGCAGAATTCCTGAAATACCTTTTTCAGGTGCTTGAATTGGTTAAAAGTTACATATTGAGGTAAGGAGCCACACAAAATATGCACATTACAGTCCTGAAGTTTTCACAGTCCTTTAATAAAGCTAGTTTAAATGGCAGCGCTACTTCAGTCCTGATGGAACTGCTGGGGAATTCAAGGTCCAACGGGGCAGCTGGATATTGCAGTGTATCTCATATTGATGGAATTTGTGTTCGTGGAAAGATTACACAGAAACAGAACTAGCACATGGGATTTGCTTATACTGCATCTAAGACTACAGTGGAAGGATCCCAAACCTAGCTGTGGCTGAGGCAGTTATAATATATTCTTCTAGTGTTTGATCATTGCAAACATATCTATGACTTTTTCTGAGCTCTAAAATACATCTGCAACTCTTTTTACAGCCACGGTGCTTGGAGACTGTAACACATGTATTTTTTTTACTTTCTTCCACTTAAATGAACTGCTCAAGCAAATTAAAAACATTGGAAGGAGTAGTTGGTTTCTGTCACCCAAAGAGGAATCTCAAGTTGACTATTCAAAAGTGCATTGTAGGCAAAGTCCTAACACACCTAGCCTAACTTCCTGCAGTATTTCTTTTGCAAAAATATTTTATTCGCAAAATGTATATAAGCAGTATTAGCACTTTGAAAAACATACTGAAGTAAGCTTTTATTTGCAAATTAGAGACTTGCTACCAGTGTTAGTCTGTAAAATACTTGGCTAGTATTCACAAGTGATAAAAGAATAAGAACTTCTTATGCAGAAAGAGCCTGTTTGATTTAGGGGAAGAAAACTGACCTTGTAAAACATCTTTTAAGAGAAAGTTGTTTTTCTTAGATGCAAAGATGAATATAGGAATCTGCTATCAACCACAAACTGCAGATTATAAAGACAGCAGATTGGTCCAGATGCCAAACTCTAAAATATGGTCCTGGGATCCCTGCTTAGTAGCCACTTAATTTTAGGCTCTGCAGACCTTTTATGTTTTCTTATTCTGAAATTTTTCATAAGCTCAGAATTAAACTTTTGCATGAAAATGAGAGTTATACTTCACCTGGGAGATGTTCTGCTACAGAAGAAATCAGAAAAATTACATTTACTAAAGATACCTGAGTTGTAACAGACAGTTTCCTTTCTGCATGTTGTATCTACTCCTACAATAACTTTTCAAAATTATTTGGCTGTTACAATGTCTGTCTTTGCATGAGCACTTTCCTATTCTAACCTGTATGCAAACATGAGTTTGCAAATGCAATTTTTAAAACATGTTTTTAATGCTATACACTGATAATTTCATGTGATGTTAATTTATTTCCGAAACATTTCCAATCAAAAAGAATATGCAGATATTTTCATCCTAACTCATCCTTATTAAGTTGAATAATTTGTTTATTACAGTTGGGAGAAGAAAAGTAGACTGCAACATGATACCAAAATAAGCTTTTCTGAATATATGAAACAAAGTGTTCATTTGTGCATGAAGGGCCTGCACACAACACTTACAGACTTGAATGGTGCTGAAGCGTTGTATGCATTTGTACTTCCTTGATTCAGTCTCCCTGAGCCTGATCTAAAGCGTGATGAATTCAGTGTTCATTCTGACTTTGGATTAGGTTCTTTTTGTCACCTTTGTCTACTCCTTAAATTTTAAGAAGCAATGTACCCTTTCTCACCAGCTTCCCCCAGCTGAGCAGGTGCTGAAATGTTCAACTCCTGTTAAATGCTGCTGCTGTTTCTGTTAATTAGGCCGCAGCAAAATCTATTCCTTTTTTTTTTAACAGGAATGGGGCAGAATGATGCATTTGTTCTCAAGGGATATGTCCATTTTCTATGCATGAATGCACTATCCAAAGCTTTGCCTAGCACATGAGTCAAACACATTTGTCTCATCTAGTAGAATAATTAAATCACAGCAACTTGTATTGTAGAAACAACAAATGTTTTTTTCTAGATTAACTAACTTCTTTTCTTGAGGGAAAAGGTTACAAAAATTTTATATATAGAAGTTCTAACACACAGACGAAAGCAAGCATCTCTTATGATTAAGAAATTTTTCTATTCAAATTTTATTTAGAGGATAAACCTTGTTGGCATCAAAGCCTTTGGATTTCTACTGGACAGTGAATTTGAGATTTCCTTGAAGAAATCCTACATGTGTAAGTTCAAATATGAATCAAATACCTATATCAATCAGTTTTTAACTTCAGCACCCAAAGCTGCATAAATGTATTCATGAAAGTGCTGTAAGGAACCGTATGTACAGAACTATTTGCAGGGTCAAACTATTAGGTTGTACAGTATT
This sequence comes from Fregata magnificens, assembly GCA_013389945.1. Lineage (NCBI taxonomy): Eukaryota > Metazoa > Chordata > Aves > Suliformes > Fregatidae > Fregata > Fregata magnificens. The sequence goes on from WAAD01026162.1 coordinate 13,594, forward strand.
TTGGCCTATGACAATTTGAAAATATAGCAGTTAGTTTCTGAATGTGTTGAAAATATCATTGTGCATTTATGAAGTTTTTTTTCATATTCTTCAATAGTGAATTTCATTATCATCTTGTTATCTGTGGCATTTCCACTGTGAAATGCAGTCTTTGCTGATAAATAGACACTCACAATTTTGACACATTTTACTATCAGTGGAGAAGCCTAAGAGCAGAGTCTGCTGCTTCTAATATTTGAACTCCTTGATGTTAATGATCGTTGCAGTATTCTGCTGTGTCGATTTAGATTAGAGTCTGACATTTGGGAGAAAATAGGTAAGAGTCCCCAGAAAAGTTAGATGCCAATAATAATGCCATCACATCAAATTCATATTCCTTTACAAGTCTGAGATGTTAACATAAAGAAGTGTGAGATTCTCCACTAATTTAATTCTGCGAGTGCTAGAAAAATAGGTATACAAAAGTCTGCAAATTTGTAGGTAGCAGGGAGATTTTTACTTTAATGCAGCTTCAGGGAATATTTATATATAAACACCACATGATGCATTCATATTTCCTGCTGAAACTCAGATTGCTGACATCAGTAGTTGTTGGAAATGACACTTATACAGTAAAAGTTGCACTGCAACAGTGCAAAGGCACCGCAGCAGTGAGAAGGAGGGATGAAGTCAGGAAAATATGAAGCACTCGGTCTGGTGCTCCTAAAAGTAGTGAAGACTTCCACTGATCACAAGGGAGTGCTGGGTCAGGGACTGAGAAACAGATTTTGGGATAAGGAGAAGAGGGTAAGAAGAGAGAGAGCAAATGTCAAGCCACCGGATAAGGGTGTGAGCTCAGAACCTTCCCTGTCTCCAGTGGCTTACCTGTATGTGTGTTGGTATGTGCGCGCAATTAAAAGAGTAGGTTTTTATTCACATTTATAAATATTGGTTGATTTTTACACGTTTGAATACAGACAGGAGATTTTGCATTTTGGATATAATATTCAGTACATTCACTGCAAATGCAGACTCCTATATTTTGATTTCATTTTTCCATTCTTGCTTTAGAGTAAAATTAGCAAGGTCTAATTTTTCAGCTTCTGGTTATATTAGATAAGTGACAGGTAGCTACTTGTCTATCAGTGAACGTTAGGAAAAGTAAAAACTCTGGATTCTAAGCCCAGGTTGGGGATAGCTGCTGAGGATGTGTTCTTTTCTCTGTAGGGGAGACAGGCTAGTAAAGAATCTAATTCTGGGAGCTGTGCAAATTATTTATGTCC
>WAAD01026162.1:20117-53562 GCA_013389945.1 Fregata magnificens
TTTAAAACGTTACCACTACTCACAATATCAGAATGCCATTGTTATATTTCTAACTTGGCAGTCTTAGAAACCTTGTGCAATAGTTTCACCCAATATTTATCCTTTCCTAGCCGTTCAGCTTGATTCAACCTCAGCTAAATCTTGTTCTTACCATTCTTTTGCTTACACACTGGAGCATGCATTTTNTTTAATTCAGTTGCCTAAAGGTGGGGATATTTATTTTGGCCGAGTGATCTGGGGTTATAAAAACAGAGATTAAGTAAGATCATATTGCCCATACAGTGTTATGACCACACTGAGAAAAATATACTCCACTCAGCAACATCAGAGAGAATGCAAATTCCTGTGTGAATTGCTGTGGTTTATGGCGTGCAATCCAAGTAACTTACTGTAGTGTCAGAAAGATAGCTTTGGCGACAAGCTGGTCCAATAAAGTTAATTCTGTAAACAAATATTAAGGAAAAACTACTGTCAGGAATACACGAAGTGCTTTTTCCCTCTGCTTCTCTTGGAAAGCCTGTCCTTTGGCAGGCAGCTATGCACACTGTGCAGTTCAGCTGTCTGAAAGGACAACTGATGTCACCTCCTGGCCAGCTGGCAAGGTGTTACTATGCACACAGACGCCAGTACATTCCTCTGAGAGGGAATAAATCAGACAGCTGGCACCTGTGACACTGATGTCCGTTCAAACATTCCTCCGTTCGTGTAATTTAAACTGTAGTGGAAGGGCATAGTTAGGATCTCTCTCCTTTGTTGCAATCCCTTGCCTGGAGAACTTTCTCTTAAAGGCTGTGAAAATGGCACATTGAGGCAACCTGGTGTGGAAAATAGGTTGTTCCCATACATAGTCAACCAGGACTAGAAACTTCTTGGAAAAAGGACATAGATGATGAGTATCCATATTCCTAGGGATTGACGCGATTGCACATGGGAGCAATATTAAGCAATAGGGTTCATGTATGTCATGTAGGCTGTGATATATTTTCTTCTTTTATTAGACTACACTTGAAGCAGTGTCTATTTGAGGAGAGCCCTTCTTATCTTAACATATAATTAATAGCGCAATGGGAAATAGGGTTGTCAGTAGCAGTGATCTAGTACAAAATGCATTATCACTCCATATTGTTTGACCTCTTCCAACTTCAATGCCCTCTGTAAAGATGCATTAGACTGGAATGAAATAAATCCAGGTACACCTGTCTCCCAGAGCCCTTCATATATTTCTAATACATAATAGCTGGAAGCTGGCAAATGAAAGACAGTGCCCGAGGCTTCTGAATCTTGAACTAAGTCCAGTTTTTATTCCACTTATGTGAGAAATCCTAACAATTATCACGTACAGGTCAAAAAGGTTTGTGCCAGGCAAAAAACCCGATGAGAGTGCCTGACAACTTCAACCAAAGGCTGTGGCTTGAAATCAGAACTACCTACCACCTTTTATAGCAATGATTAAGTATTTTAGATTATGTAAATTTTAATATGGATAAAATAGATCAGTAGCTACTTTAAGTTTTTAAGGGATCATTTTATTTCTACAGAGACATACACAATTTATAACATTTGAAATCTAAAGTAGTTATATGTTTTTGACAAAAGTTCTAGAAGTTCCAGGGTATTTTCCCTGGACTTTTCTGTTAACCAGTGTAAGTTACTGCGGTAATACAAGTGACTTATGGTGTAAACACTTGAACAAAAGGCATCGTATCTTCTGACCCATGATATACACTCTCCTGATGCTATGCTTCTCCTTCTCCTGTGCTTCTACTCTGCTGTAAACAGGAGGTATTTTCTGTTATGAGCTAATAGAAAATGTAAGCCCTCTTTCTTTAATTAATTCCAATCACCTCACATTTTCTCTAGGCTAAGAACATGCACAGGGATGGTTACAAAACACGTGCTGATGTGTGTGAGCCACTGTACTTTCAAGTGTGTAAGAAAAAGAATGGTTGCGGGAACTTCTACTTATTGCAGACAATCAATCACGGTCTCAGGCTGTAGTACTGGTTCAAAAATAAGCACGTCCCTTGAAACAGTGGTCTTCTAAATATTACATTATGTTTATACATGCTCTGTCTAGCCTAATGAATATTCGGTTATTCATCTCAAAGACCCCCTGCTGAGGGTGCAGGACATTCAAATGTGAGATACCTGCACAACAGGGAAATTGCGCTGGAGCCCCAGCAACCAAGCTGAGTGGGCTAGTCATTACAGTCCTGGCAAAAGAGGCAACACTAGCTCCTGGTCTGCCTGCTGCATGTGACATTTTTTATGCAGGACCCAATCCAACAAAAATATAGATAGCAGATATCAATGAAAAATACAGATTACCTGCAGGTGATCTAGCACTATTTTTATTTGTGACTCATTAAAGGCATAACATTGGTGTGTTATCAACATCATTCTAGCTACAAATACAAAGCACAGCACTATGAGGGCTGCTGTGGGGAAAGTTTACTCCATCCCAGCCAGACCCAATTCAACCATAAAGACATCAGACATTTCCAGGGCACTTGGAAGTGACCAGGTGACTCACAACAGCTCTTCCAACATGCTTTGACCTTCTGGATTCCTTAGGTAGCTTACAATTTTGCCTTTTGTTTAAAAATGTCCTCCCTGACATACTCCAAATGGCTGCCCAGGAACTCTGTGGCTCCTGCTTCATTAACAGTGACCCAGCTCCAGCGTACTGATGAAGGAAATATCACAACACCTAAATGGACTATTCAGTCTTACCTCTTGCTTCTTTGCCCACTTAGGGTGTTCCAGGTGTGCCCAGAAACAGATCTTTTGTTTCCTGAGGAACTGTTCTGGTGGAAATTTAGAATAAATGAGTGAGAAGTTTTCATTCAAATTTCATTCAGGTTTCACTGGGAACTACAATGACAAGTTCATTTAGTAATTTCGTATGACTAACTTTCTCCCCTGCCCCCAAAGGTCTGTGGGTCATACCTAGAGGGACTAAAGGAACATTTTAGGTCATATAGTCCTTTGTTTCTGTCAATCATACCATGCACAAGCTCTATCTTATTAACACGAAAGACTTTTTTAGTCCGTTCTGTGTTTTCAGGACTTACTTTGCCATTATAATTACAAGAAATTTCACCCTGAATTTATTCTTGGACAGTATATATGTTTATCCCTGTGTTGGAATTGGTTAGAATGTGAAGCTCTTCTCCCTTGATGATATTTATTCTCCTTTTCTCACTTTCCTCACTCTGCCTGTGCATTTTTAAGAAACAATCAAAACTTCTCTCAGCTTTTCTTTACTATGTTAAATAAGCTCTCATACTGTCCTCTCACATGGCAGTCCTTCCACCATAATGCTACTACTTGTAGCTCTTTTCTACTCTCATTTAATGAGGTTTTCTCTATCCCAGTCTCATTTTTAATTCACCACTTACCTGGATCGTTAAGGCTCAAGTGAAGAGCCACCACATTCTGCACCAGAGCTCTGCCTCCCTCAGGGTGGGCCTGCAAAGGCAGGCTAAGGTGAGCAGTAGTTAACAACAATGCTCTCTATTGCTGTAACATTGGCATTTGCTTTGAAAATCTATATTAAACAGAAAGGAACTGGGTACAGACACGCTATAGACAAGAAGGTTCTCAGTTCAATAACCTGTACATGAGGATCAGTCAGCAGGATTAGATTTACTAAACACAGATAAAAGGCAGGAATAGAAAACACTGATAAGATTTTGTCTCCTTCTCCTTCCCACTCCACCTCTCACCCCAACCCACCTAAATAATAATTTAAATTCTCTGCTTCTAGAAATACACAGCTGTTTGCGAAACCTCACTNAAGCCATTACCCATCTGTTGTAGGTGCTGAGTGACAGGAAGATTTCTGCCTCTTTCTTCTTCTTGAGGCCCTTGAGTAAAATAAGAGGAATGATCTCCAACAGCCTATTTTCCCTTCAACCTTCGGGCAGCAGAGAGGTGCACCATGTTCTTCTGCACTGTCCTAAAGACAGCCCCTAGGCTGATCTCAAGACCAAAACCATGTATCGTGCAGACAATGATCTTGTATATCCAACCTTGTGAGAAACCAGGACACATCCTCTGGACTGTACAAAGCGCATGGTTCCCAACATGCTGACGTATTCCTCTACATAGAGTAGGCAGTCTATAGGCGTGCAAGTGTAAGGGTGGGCAAGGAGTTAGGAAAGAAAAGTCCAGAGGCTTCTCTTTGGAGGGCATGAAGGTGCAGCAACTGAGTTTTGACCACTTTCATTCTGTGAATTTCTTCTTTGTCTGCTTCTGTTGCTGCTCAAAATTTCCTGAGAAATAGCAGCAACATATAACTCGTGTAATTCTTGACTGTTTCTCTTCTGCCCACATGATTTGTAACTGTAACTGTGAAGTTGAATGATCTTGCTAAATTCCTTTCTGTGGGGTTCTCAGCAAAACTGTGAGCAGGACCAGAAGCTCTGGGATTTCTGTGTACAACCTTAAAACTACATTGTATTTGGTTTATACTTGGTTCATATTTAGAATCACATCAGTTAAAACCAACATTTCAACAAATAAACACTGGAAGTTTAATATCTGAAAAAAGATGGATGCTATCAGTCCTGTTGCTTGCCAAGGCAAATACCTGAATTACCAATAGAAGAGAAAGTCAGGGATTTTTAAGCTCTGTATTTGCTATCTGAATACAGATTAATAGGTGCCTACAGGGCCTTCATGTAAACACCCACTAATCTGTTAAAAAAAGAAATATGAATGATCCTGCTCACTAATAGGAATTTCCTCAGGGACTTCAATGAGAGTTGGATTAGGCAATGAATGCTTAGAGGTTCTTCTGTTAAACAGCAGCACAGGCTCCTCTTTGTGGGGGGGTGGTATTTTTCTACCAGTAATATAGAGTCAATGCTTTAGGTTTGATAAAGCTTTTCTTTTCCCAGTAAATATCAAAAGATAATGAGATTGTGGGAGTTCATTTTTTTGCCAGATTTTCAAAGTACTATTTCTAGCCTCCTACTATGTGAAATGCTGGCAGATTTCACACGGTCTTTGCATGATCCTTCATCACTAAAATCCTTCCTCAGGTCTTCAGATATTTATTTCTATATGCCTGTTCAGAAACTACAAGTTTTACAAGACCTCTGGTTTAAACATTCAACAACGAATTTTGAGATTCTGAACAGGAGCAAAAATCTCAAAAAGCTTGACTTGAAGACCTCTGAATTGGAGTAATTTCTGCTTTCACATTTGTATCTAAAATGTTGGAGTGTCACGGAGAAAAAGACAAGGACTGTGATTCTGGGGTCTGCTATTTTTTCTTGGTTAAATAATGATTTTTGCATGCCTAGAAGATGTGTGAAATAAGTGAGGTCTTTTTTTCTTCTGAGATGGATTTGAATAGCAAGCTGCAGTCTTTAACTCAATAGGTTACAGTAGCTACAAGGCTTGAAGGCTGAGAGGGCCTGTGCGTTGTTGATGGAGTGAGTTCTCTTGGAACATGCTTCTGGGAATGTGAAGGCAAAGAAGGTGATTAGGAACAGTCACCATGAATTTACTAAAGGTAAAACATGCCTGACCAACCTGATTGCCTTCTACAATGAAATGACCAGATCTGTGGACAAAGGGACAGCAGTGCATGTCATTAACCTGGACTTTAGCAAGGCTTTTGACACCATCTTCCACAGTGTACTTGTATTCAAGATAGGATGTTAACAACTGGATGTGTGGATAAAAAATTGTTTGGATGACTGTGCTCGGAGAATAGTGGCTAATAGTTCCTTCTCTGCCTGGATGCTGGTAAGAAGCCAGGTACTACAAGGGTCTAACCTGAGACAAATCCTGTTTAACATCTTTACTGGCAACCTGGAGAAGGCAATGGAGTGCGCTCTCAGCAAGTCTGCAGATGATGTCAAATTGCAGGGGCCAGGGGGACACCAGTAGGCATGCTTCAGCACAGGGCTGCTATGCGGAGGGACCCAGACAGGCACCTAGGAAGGAAGAACTGCTGGCAGTGATGCAGGCTGGAGACTGCTTGGATAGGTGCAGCTCTGTGGAGAAGACCCTGGAGGTCTTGGCACACAGCAAGCTGCACATGAGATAATAGTGCACCCTGGCAGCAGAGAAGGCCAAGATCACCTTGGGCTATATGAACAGGAGCATGGCAGTTGATCAAGGAAAGTGATAATTGTCTACTTCTTAGCCCCCATCTAGATACTGCATCCAGTTTGGGACCCCCAAATCAAGAAAGACATTAACAAAGTGGAGCAAGTTCAGCAAGGAGACACATCTGCCCTGTGAGGAGATACTGAGGGATGAGGCTTGTTCAGCCTGGAGAGGAGACTGCTTCAGTCCTCCCATACCTACAAGGAGCTTAGCATGAAGATGGAGCCACTCTCTTCACAAGAGGCATATGCTGAAACAAGAGGTGTTCAGAAACTTTTCCATGTGAAGACATTCAAGCAGTGGTTCAGGCTGTCCAGAGAGGTTGTGCAGTCTCCATCCTTACCGGTTTACGAGACCTCAGCAGATAAAGCCCTGAGCAACCATGTCCAATATAGCTGGCCCATCTTTGAGGGGCCGGGGGTGGCAGGGGCTTGCCGGGGCACAGGGCAGGACCCAGAAGCCAGGGTCATCCTCCACAGCCAGGAGCAGGGCAGGCAGGGGGCCAGGCAGGGCAGCAGCAGCCCTGGGCATTAGGCACCTCCCCGGGGACGGGGACAGGATGAGCTGAGCTGGGATGTCAGCTCACGGGTAGGGGCACAGATCCATGGCCCGTGTTCAGTCGCAGACACGGTGGCAATGCAGCAGGGGCTGTAGCTCAGGTGGGGGTCAAGGGTGAGACCCTCAGCTCAGAGCAGCTCCCTGAGCTGGGACAGGCCCTGACTGCAGCCTTCCCACCAACTACTGGGGCTTCTCCCCACAGCTGGGGGCACGGGGCTGCCCTCAGCAAGGCAGCTCTGCCCTGCCCTGAGCCCCTTCCCCAGGCCTGATCTAGAGGGCTAAAGGTGTGCTCAGCGACCTCGCACAGGGGCTGGACTAGGTGACCTCCAGAGGTCCCTTCCAACCAGAGTTATCCGGTGATCCTACCATACATGCAGTCAGGTTTTAACACTGAAAAATGATAGAGTCGTACCCGTCTACTAATGAGCTCTTCAGTGTCTGTGCATGATGCGTATTCATAGCGGGAAGGGTAAAGAAGGGGGAGCAGAGACTGAGAAAGTTAAGAAGACACCTTCCTTGCTGACAAATAAAAGGCTTTTAGAGAAGAATAACATTTTGAAAGAGAATATGTGTTCTGTGACTTTAAGGTACTTTCACAGTATTAGTTGGTCATATCTCACAATGTTCCTGCAAAGCAGATAAGTACTGCCATATCTGTTTTAGGGATGGGAGAATACAGATGCAGCAAATGCATGTGACACATCATAGATGTGAAGATGATACAGCAAGATGGGGCTAGAGCACGAAGCCTCAAGCCTGCTCTCTAGACAGCAAAAGGGCCCTCAATTTCCTAATCCATACCAAATGAATGGTAAAATGTCAGTCATGTAATCTTTCTCCAGTAGCACCCTGGTGATACTTCCAGGGTTTAAAGTATGTGCAGAATGTCTTAGCAGCATGAAAAAATGAAAATAAAACAAATAGCAAAGTGCTTTCTGACAGTTTTACTCTTAATACGATATAACAAAAATTCAAATGCCATTATGTGAGATTAGAAGCAAGGGATAATTCAGATAAATTAATCCTGTCAAACACGCTTTGTCAAAACAAGTCCAAGTGACTCATAAAATCACTGCATTGACCACAAATGAAATAAGGAAACCTGACCAGTGTACAGACAAAGAGAACAGTCGGTACTTGCCCTGTTCTGTTAAATTTTCCCGTTTGCTGTGAGAGCAAGTTTAGGAAAAAAACTGCCTGCCTTTCATTTAATCCATTTACCAGGGCATATCTGCACAAAGCTTTCACTTCCTGGACAGCTTTAACATTTTTTTCCAGACTCAGTCTTTATGGTGGCCTGGATGGTTGGATATATTTAGCCCTGAACAGAGTCTCTAAAAGGTAAATAATGATGCTATCTGACTTTGAGAGAACAGATTGTCTAAGCTCAGTGGTGAACAGAGCATTAACCTGAGGCTCTTATATCAGCTCAGACGTACTCAGAAAAGTCCACAGACACAGACACCATTCAAATAAAAATATTTAGTGTTGAAAGGAGCAGGTTTGGTTCTCTAGTATACATGAAACAAGAACAGAATAAAAAGAAAGGCTCATCTTTCTCCAGTTTTGGGACCTATGGAAATAGGACTGATCCCTAGCACAATTTAGGGTGAGCATTTCTACTTTACACCCCATAACCTCACCTCCCAGAAAGGAACCCTGCCATAAGTGATATTGAAAGTTCTAAGGCATGAGGTTATTCTTCTTATGAATTATTTTTGAGGCATCAGATTCGGGAAGTTAAAATTTGTTTGGAGGTTGTGCAGTGTTGAGAAACTCCTCTATGGGACAGCTTTGTTACTGCTAACTTTCCTTAATATCAGTTTTCAAAGAACAAAGTATCTAGAATATTTTACTCTCAAAGAAAAAACTAAACATTTCTTTCCAGAATTTTGAGGATGTGAGTCTGCATTCGCATCCAGAGATTAAAAGTTAAATTTAACAAGTCTTTCCATTTTAGGTATAAAACATTGCAGGATGAACTGGGCCTTTGAGATGTGCAGATTCCAGGTCTAAAGTCCACTTTATTCCCCAGCTTCTCCTGCTCATATGACAGAACACAGATGACTAACGGGAGGTCTATTTATATAAGTACAGTGTTGTTTTGAGCTACTCTCAAGGAATGGAGTCTTTGGATAAGAGTCTGGGAGGTCCAGTGCTGAGAGCGAAAGACCAAATAAGTAAAGCAGATGTTGAAGGTGCTTGGGAAAAAATCTGTAGGGGAAAAAAAAAAAGAAAGAGAAAAGCAGGAAATAATCTTTAAAGATAGTCTGAAGAAAAAAACCGCTTGAAATCCAGTGAGAAGGCCAGACTGTCAGCAGATATTGTAGCACGTGAACAGGGCAGTCTTGGAGTTAAGCCAGAGTAATGTCAGCAGTTATGATAAGATGACTGAAATACAGCACAGGAAGGACTTGACTTCCTCACGTTAGTGGTGGGAACACTTTCACCAGAAGGGAAAAGAATTATCCACACAAGAAATGGCTGAAAAGCTGTATTTATGTTTTATTCATACTTTTTTTTATTTTAAGAAATATGACCATATACATTCTGAGGTCGACCTGGAAAAAGTGCTCAGTCTGCAAATTCCATGGGGCTATGGGAAAGTTCATATCCTTCTGCTGGTCCTTTTCTAGCTTTCTGTGGTCTTTCTCTTTTGCATTTTTACCTCTCCTAGCATCCCAACTAAATAATAATATTTCCATGTTTAACTCCTCAAAAGTGTGTTTAGCCACATAATCAAGGTTTTCTGATATATTTCAATCCTGGATTCATCACTTACATTCTTATATTATTAATTGCAATAGTAAATAGCAGGTAGCAAAGCAATAGTGATCAAACAGTGTAAAGTGGGTTTAAATTATACAGCAGCAGCTCAAGATCAAAGTTGTTCAGTCATGTTCCCTTTTTCACATACAATTAACCAGATCCCTACCGACTGACTACCCTCCATCTCTGGCAGAATACACAAAAACAATATTAGATGTTTCTAAATTGGTTGATGATTCCATCCGTGTATCTAGCACACACTCATGGTTCAATTTTATCAATGTTGTATCTTCAATTCATGTATTCAGGCAAATAACCTACTATGCCAGACTTGGATGTGTCCCATCTGCATGTGCTGTTGTGCGGTGCCCTCTCCATGACTGCTGCAAGCCAGACTACTGATTATGAGACTAGCTGCTCATTAGCGTCTTGTTGGCACACAGTCATCCTGTTATGATTAGCCTGTGATCCCCTGACCACTGCAGTCACCCATGTAAATAATCCATTACCTACTTACAAGCAGCCACCCAGATACATCATGGCTCTTTTTTTTTGATAATGAAAGTGCCCTGTGTCTAACTATTAGTTCAATCATAATTAGATCATGGCTGACTTACTTAGACAGGCTTCCCATTTTTTTTTTTTAAACCTGCAGTTAATGTAAGACTTTAGACATAAGCTTTTACCTTCATAGTGCAGCTCGCCCTCAGCCTCATATCACCATTTTTGCCTACAGCCAATTGCTGCGTTGTGAGATGCTGACATATATCATTGTATATGTCCTTCACATATAAGCTTTGGCAGTTGCCTTCAACAGTAAGAGCTGTACCTTCATGGGAACCTCTTAAAATTTTTCATTGTTTTTGCCAGATAAGCAAAGTCTGATCTTTCTGGTTTGAACAATCATTTAGCTTGCAAGCTGATATTTTCCATTGAAAATAGAAGTATTAACAGAAATAAAGATTTGTGTTGAAATTGTCCAAGGAAAAGGAAGATTAAATTTTTCATGAGCTCTATTGTCTGTTATTCAGCCTGCAGGTCCTCTCAGAGACATTGTTTGTTATTAAAGCTCATTAAAAATTTTGTATCGCTGAACAAACATGCAGTTCTTTCAGATTCTAAATTTTCTTTGTATCAACATTCTTGATTCTTTCCATCCCTCTTAAATTACCATGTGAAGAAAAATCCTGTGCATAATCTCAATGCTTTCATTATCTGGCTCTCCTCCTACAGACATCGGATATTAAATCTCTTTCTTAGCATTGTCCCAATATTTGACATTTACCATTGCAGCATTTATCTTTCAGAAGCTACATCTTTGTTGACTTTCCTTCTAGACCAAATATTTATTGTACAGCCCTTACTGTACTTATATCTAATCCTGCCAACCTTTCCAGCTACAGCAGCCAGATAATATTTTTCAAAAACCTATTAACCTAACACTAATAAATAAGGACCTAGTGAGTTCAGTCTTTTCCTTCCATTGGTGCTAGGCCTGAGAGTCCACACAGCTTTGATTAAAGCCCCTTCATAAGCTGTAAATGAGTAGCAGCTGTTCCTGACATCTCTAGGAAACTTGGCAAATTAGACCACCTCACATTTGACGAAGCTGCAGGTGGGAGATGACAGGTTTCGTTTGTGGTCTTCAAATCGGTTTCCTCAAATTAATGTTCTGCATCAAAGCCAATCCTATTTTTAACTTCTTGATGAAGAGAGAAAAGGAAAGGAAAAAGATGAATGCCTCTCAGATAACAGAGTTACCTGGATAACCAATATACCTGCAACATTAAATATGATGCAGAACCACTATAAACAATGCTTGTGTATATACTGAAGCTTCTGCTGCCTGGAATGTGTTGAATGATGGGCTGCATCAAAAGCTTGATGAAATAGCAATATATCACACACAGAGTAAGAGACAATAAATCATGTTATGGGGTGCAAAGAATGAATCAAAATGAGGCAATGTTAAGTTGTGGGAGAGAGGAACCATCCATACATTCTGCCCCAGCACTGGGACAGACGTGGGCAGTAACTACAAGGTTTGATTTGAAATTTTGAACGTAAATTTGAAATTTTGACATTAAAAAAAGACTCTTCTTTTTATTCCAAACCTAATTCTGCTTCATTTTCTAATGTAATGCATGCAAACTCTGGATATCTGGAATTTTGCTTTGTTATATTTTAAATTCTACCCTAAGTGCTGTAATTTGAATAACTTCATTTCAGCCATTTATATACACTGTATATGTCTGCTCAGGATCTATCCTTCTAAATTTGGCCTGCAAAAATAATCTCCACTTAAATTCTTTGCTGCTTAGAAACTGAGATCCAGAATAAATTAGATGAAATTTATGTATTAAAACTTGAGAAGTTGTATAAAAAATTTTGAGACCCAGAAAACTTCATCAAAAAATGAATACAGGCTTCCAATTGTTATAATTCTGAAAATCACAACAGTTTATTCAATGATTATTCAGCAACAAATGTATGAATTTAAAGGGCAAGTTAAGAAATAATTATTTCTGTACTTGGTAGCAATTGTAGTCCTCACTGGCAGCTCAAAATAAAACCTGAGAGTTGAATGTGAAAAATAACTTTCCTTTTGACACATGAAAGTACAATTTAAACAACCTGATGCTATGGGATTACAAATAGATTTTTAAAGTTTGTTCCAACCACTTTTTGGGAGAAAGACTGGCAACTGAATTCTCTTTGGACACTTAACTACGATCACAAACAGAATAATAATTTCTTCCAATCTTACTTGTTATGAGATAGAATACCTAATACTTTCCAGAATATTGTCATATCTCAATGTTAATGGGCATTTCTAACCCTGCAAATTAAAGGAGGCAATAAAAAATAGTCAAAATTTCAGTCCTAGTTTGAGTGTCAGCTCAGTCACTAGAAAAATTCCAATTGACCGGAGTGATTTTGTTCATAAGCCTGCACAGGCTTAAAACCATAATTGCAATTAAAAGCGTATGGGTTATCTTTGCCCCCACTTGATGCTCTGCGAGGGCCAGTGTCACATACCCTGAATTGCATACACCATTTGTTCCCTTGGAACATTCCCTGGAGTATCATATTGTGGTCCTTTAAAATTTGCTATTCATTTCTTTTTAAACAATCTGCCTTAAAATTGCATTTGTCTATTTTGTTGCGTACACTCCAACAGTCCCTTGTGAAGCGTATTTCACAGAGAAGGACTGAAAAAATGGTGGAACAATGATGCTTGGTAAACACATTAAAAGAAATGTATCGTTTTGCATTGACTTTGACTGGTATGTTTTTTTCTCTAGATCTCCCTCTGGACCCCTTTCGCCCTCCAATACACAGTAACCTTGCTACTTTTCCCCAACAGCAGAACAACTTTGAAAGTTTACTTTCTATGAGAGAAATTAAAATGGGAGTTACAAGAAACCTTTTAGCCAGGGGCATTTTTCTGCAAGTATCAGTGTTTGGAGATAAGTAGCTTTAAATGCAGCTGCTTCTTAGTGCTACACAAGGCTCAATGTCTCCATTTGCTCACAGCCCTGTGGAACTTTTTTTACATTTTATCTTTCATTGGAAGAGCAAAAAATGGAAAGAATGAACAATCCCACATTCTTTTAAAGTCTGCAACATCACAGCAGCCAGTATCCTGATGAAGGGTGGTCAACGAAAGCCCTAAGTTGTTACCAATCAGAACCTCAAATTTCATTCTAGGTTTCTTCCAAAATTTTCAATTCTCAGTCCATTAAAATATTGATTTTTCTGAATAACCTGTGCATTCAATTCTCCTTGGGACAACAAGAGGGACATCTGTCTCTTCCTTTACTAACATGTTCTATGCACTGCTTCAGCCTGTTGCATCAACTACTTGCTGTTAGAGGGAGTGTGCAGAAAGAAAGGCCGAGGGAAAGCCCAGGTGTGTGTGTTAGGCAGGCACCTTGTCTAGATCATGTCCCTACTGAAATGAAAACTTGTGGAGAGAGAAACCTGAAAGTCAGTGATCTTAAAAGATACTAACATGTCATTGCCTTTGCAAACAACATAGCAGGTTGTGTGTGCAGCACAATCTATGTTGCACAAAAACCCATTTGTATTGTCTTTGTATTTGGCATTGGTAGCACCACCTCCTAAAACATTGTACAACACTCTGGGTTCTTTTTAATGTATCAAATGGACTGCATCCACTTCTAAAGTATCCATGTCTCACAAGCTTTACAACAGGGTAATAGGAAAGTGTTCTTTTCTCCATTGCAGGAAGGAGAAACTGCAACCCTGTGGCTAGGTCCCTCTGAGGGACCTGGGAGCACTTCTGTGCTGTCCTCAATTGTATGCTTTTCTCCCTGCATCAAGGAAATCTGGATAGTTGAGCCAGAAGGGAGCTGTGGAACACTGCCTGGGAGATGGGATGCCAGAACCCACCATGGTGTGCCATTGCTGTACATAAGAAGAGGAGTCTGAGAGACTAGCTGTCTTGTCACAAATCAAATGAGAACCTGTCAACACAGAAGGGAATTTTGGACTTCTAGACTTAGGTCCTGATCATAGTTTTAACCACTAGTGTCAACAAACTGGGGAACAAACCAGAGCTCCTATAGTTATAACCTGAAATCAGTGTGGGATCCTTTGACCGGAGGAGGTAGGAATGGGCTGCAAATTCCAGTCTTTTACATGTCTGATTTGATTTTTTTGTTTTCCTGCATTTGAAAAATACAACAGTAAATAGAACTGCAGAATTGTACTTCTTTACTTACCAGAGCGTTAGGAGGCTGTTACCAACTGCTGTGGTTATTGAGTTTAACATTATCTTGCCCCACCAGCATGCCTCAGCTGTCAGCTTCTAGTAATTTCCATGTTTCCAGCAAAGGTGCCAATCCTGTTGGTAGTTCTGTCCTACCATAGTCCATGAGAAAAATGAATGGGGAAACCTATTGAAAAAGCCACTTCATAACATTATTACTATATGACTGCTACCAACCTGGGGACAATCCAAATCGCTGCCATAAAATTTTAGAGGTGGAAGACTCCATGTCATAGAATCATAGAATCATTAAGGTTGGAAAAGACCTCTAAGATCATCAAGTCCAACCGTCAACCCAACACCACCATGCTTCCTAAACCATGTCCCGAAGTGCCACGTCTATGCGTTTTTTGAACACCTCCAGAGAAGGTGGCCCCACCACCTCTCTGTGCAGCCTGTTCCAATGCTTGACCGCTCTTTCAGTAAAGAAATTTTTCCTAATATCCAACCTAAACCTCCCCTGATGCAACCTGAGGCCATTTCCTCTTGTTCTGTCGCTAGTTTCTTGGGAGAAGAGTCCAACACCCTCTTCACTACAACCTCCTTTCAGGTAGTTGTAGAGAGCGATAAGGTCTCCCCTCAGCCTCCTCTTCTCCAAGCTAAACAACCCCAGTTCCCTCAGCCGCTCCTCATAAGACTTGTTTTCTAGACCCTTCACCAGCTTCGATGCCCTTTCTGTGTCATCTTAGGAAAAAAAATCCAAAGCTATTAAGAATATAATCTAAAACTGTTCACAGGTCTGACTTCAGAAAAACAAACAAGCCAAAGACCTCATGCACAATTATGTAATTAGAATTCTGTCTGAAACTGGCATTATTCATCTCCATAAGAGAATTAAGCATTCATTACTTTCGTTACGCTCCATTCTGCTAATATGATTCATCATATATATTTAAAAATGAGGTCATTTAACTACTATTGGCCATAAACCATACTCCTAATAAAAATGAAGCCATTTAACTACTGTTGGCCATAAACCATGTTTCTAATTACTCACTTCACTAATGTTCAATTGTCATCTAATTCTTTGATTTTTCTGCATTAGTCTATAACAAGTATAAAATAGGAGACCTTACCCTCATGCCAAAGGATATTTAGCTTTGATCACTGTAATCTATCAAATGTCCCAGTGAGTCAAAATGGAATCTGCAATCCTCTTAACAATTGTTATTGATTTGAAAATGGTGATATTTTGGGTAAGCCTCCGAGAAATATCATTCTTCTCTTGTGCAAATACAGAGAGTGATCAAATACATGCATCTGTATTCTCTCATAGCAAATGATGTAAAGGCAGGAATAGATTAGACTGCAGCACACAATTAACCTACGGCAGGCTATAACACAGGAAGATATAATGCTGTATGGAACACTTATGCCCTATTAGCAAAAACCAAGCTGATAGAATCATTGCCTTAAATCAAATCTTAACCTTCCTGGCCAATTACAACTCCGGCTGCCATGTGCAGTAAATGGATAGGACATAATAATTCTTTCTATTGTACCAGTCATATCAAGATACAAATGTGCTTGAGTGTGTACTATTATCTTACAGCTGAGTCTCATGACACTTCATATCTCATTCTGCAGCAAGATTTTAAGCAAGCGTATGCTAAATGGTTTAATACAAGTTCAGGTGGTGACAGATAGCCCCCTTTTGCCAAAGACATTACCAGCAAGCTGCTGGTCACATACAACGTCACTGTCTTTGTTACTTCAGTCTGCAAAAGCACAGGAGAATGAGTGGACTCATCATCTATAGTCGGAATCCATATCATGGATTGCTCACTTTACTGTGCAATTTTATTTTGAAAGCAAAGAGATAAAATTGATCAGTTTTATTTCATGTTTCTCAGATAATGGCTAAGTGCTGTTTGGCCTTCCAGCAGTAGACAGTAACACAGAAATCCAAATAAAATCTCTTAAATCTCACTACTTACACATGACTACCATTCTCCAGCGACTATCCTGACAGCTTCAGCCAAAGCTATTGCCATTTGCTCTAATGAGTGATTTGTATTGGAAATGTAACATGTTTTCTAGTTTTGTAAAGTGATGTAAACCTGTATAAATGCATATTATCAGATGCTGTCATTGCAGATACAGTATTAGGCATTGTTCTGAAAAGAATGGCAGAGTTAAAATTAACCGGCTGAATTTGTAGCCATAGAAGTTGATGCCATGCCATTGCCTTAATGCCCATTTTCCAATTATTACAGACTTTTTATCTTTAATTAACAAGGCACAACAGTGAAAGGTTAACTGTAGACAAGAAGGTGCTTTTAATGTCCCTTAGAATTGTAGAATGTCCTTACTCAGTTGGAATATAGGCTCACCAGGATGCTCATATATAGTTACCAGTCAGTTGTTTCTCAGTAAGGCAGTTACCTTCATTGGCTGAGTTAGTCTGATTTCTCCTGGTTTTGCCTCTTGGCAATACAGCAAGCAAAGCTCTGCTTTCTCGGAGACCATTAGCCAATTAAAGCAGTGGTCTGGCAAACGTACTGTGTGGAAATCACTGCCATATATTAATTATGCATGTCTTTTTAATGTTGTACTATTGCTATAAACCCCCTTTCATTTCAGGTTTCTTATCAGGTGGGTATAACATTGACATCACAGTTGCCTCAACATTGGCCCCATCCCTTCTCTGTTTCTCCACTGGGTCACAGATGTTAAATAGATTTTACTGGAAAAATGACTGGCATACAGATATTAAGTGCATTATACCAGGCAAAGTGGGAATGCAGGGGTTTTGTCGGAAAAGCAGCATCATATCTGAGCTGTCAGCAACGGAAAGGGGCAAAATTATAATGTCTGTGTGGATATACTTTAATAGAAAAGGGAAGGGCATAGCCAAACACAACTGGAGTAAATTCAAGAAGCATCTGACTGATAAGAATTTGAGCATGTGTAATGTTATTTTTATGATAAACATTCTGGCCAAAGAAGCACTTGGCAGTTTTTCTCTGAGGCTGTTTTTCAATGTTGTTGTTGGCCTCAGTTTCATTAGCCTAAAATGTGCCGGTGGTTTTGTAAAAAACAATACCCGTAAATTACTCTTGCATCATAGTTGTCACGATGATAAATGAAGAGAGATTAATTAAATGTATATTCAAATGAACTCCATGGACTTTAAAGTTTTTTTCTAGGCTGGGATTTCACTGAGGCTTGGGAGTGGTGTCATGGTGAGAGGAAAATTTGTCTGGAAACTTCTGAAGTTTAAGTGTCTGGAAATATACGAGAAGACTCTGGAGCATTATGGTTTTAAACGCAGCATCTGGGTGCCCCTTTGTGGGCTGTGTTGTTATTGCACTGGTGAGGTCTCTTACAAGTTACCTGCAGGATTTCATTGCCTATGATTATTGGTATCTGTCTGATGTTTATACACTTTGCAAAAACATGTCATTTTGAAATTACACTTTTGCTGCTTCAGTATCTTTGCCGTCTCATTATGTGGTATAAACTATCCACCCGATATTCCAGTGCAGCATAGTACCTTATTAAATTACAAAGCAGATTAATGTTATGAGTCATTTATTATCCACATTTGAGGCAAAACACAGCCGCAAAAGTAGAAATATTACCGTGCGTATGAGGAAACACAAGCAGAGGCTAGAGAAGCAGGAAGAGTTATCAGCAGATATGAGAAGTAATCTTCCATCCAGAAAAAAAAAAAAAACCAAACCCTGAAACAAAAAAGAGTCTTGGTGCTACTCATACCACCATGAGAGAAATAATAGATCAGAAAAAGGTCTAGCTAATGAATCTGTGCTTCTAAATACTTCTGAATTACAATGGCTATTTATGATAGAATCACAGAGTGGATGAGGTTGGAAGAGACCTCTGGAGGTCATCTGGTCCAACCCCTGCTCAAGCAGGGCCACCTGGTTGCCCAGAATCATGTCCAGTCAGGTTTTGACTGTCTCCAAGGAGGGAAACTCCAGAATCTCTCTGGGCAACCTGTGCCAGTGCTCAGTCACCCTCACAGTAAAGAAGTGTTTCCTGGTGTTCAGACAGAGCCTCCTGTGTTTCAATTTGTGCTCATTGCCTCTTGTCCTGTCACTGGGCACTAGTGAAAAGAGCCTGGCTTCATCTTCTTCGCACCCTCCCATCAGGGATTTATATACACTGCTATACCCCTCCTGAGCCTTCTCTTCTGCAATCTGAGAAACCCCAGCTCACTCAGCCTCTCCTCATATGTCAGGTGCTCCAAGCCCTTAATCATCTTCATGGCCCTTCACTGGACTTGCTCCAGTATGTCCATGCCTCTCCTGTACTGCGGAGAGCTGAACTGGACCCAGCACTCCAAATGTGTCTCACCAGTGCTGAGCATAGTGGAAGGATCATTTATGTTGACCTGCTAGAGAGGCCCAGAAGGCTATTGACCTTCTTTGGTGCAAAGGTGCATTGCTGTCTCATGGTCAACTTGGTGTCCACCAGGACCTCCGAGACCCTTTTCTGTAAATCCACTTTCCAGCTGGTAGACCCCCTGTGCTGGCACATGGGGCTATTCCTCCCCAAGTGCAGGACTTGGCACTTCCCTTTGTTGAACTTCACAAAGTTCCTGTTGGTTTATTTCTCTAATTGGTCGAGGTTTCTGTGAGTCAATAGTCTAGTGTATCAGCCACTCCTTTTAAATTTGTGTTGTCTTCAAACTTGCTGAGGCTGCACTCCAGGTCATTAATGAATATATTGAACAGTACTGGCTCTGGTATCAACCCCTGGGGTATTCCACTAGTGACTGACCTCTGGATGGACTTCATGTTGCTGATCACAACCCTCTTCATCTGGCAGTTCAGCCAGTTTTCAATCTGTCTTACTGTCCATTTATCCAGACCATACTTTATCGGTTTATTTATGAGGCTGTTATAAGACACAGTGTTGAAAGCCCTACTAAAATCAAGATAAACAACATCCCCTGTTCTTTCCTCTGCCACTGGTTTAGTTATTTCCTTGTAGAAGGCTATCAGGTTGGTAAGGCATGATTTCCCTTTTGTAACTTCATGCTGACTACTCCCTCTCGTCCTTCATATGTTCGGACTTGTTTGTTCCAGAAGGACTTGCTCCATCAAGTTCCTGGAAACAAGATGAGGTTGACTGGCCTTTTGTTCCCCGGATCCTTCTTGCCTGTTTTGAAGACAGCAGTGACATTTGCTTTCTTGCAGTCCCCCGATTGCCATGACCTTTCAGCGATTATTGAGAGTAGCCTCTCAATGGCATCAGCCAGCTCTCTCAGCAATTGTGAGTGCATCCTGTTGGGTCCATGTGTCTGTCCACTTTGTTTAAATGTTCCTTAGGTTGATCCTCCTCTACAGAGGGTAAGCCTATTTATTCCCCAATTAAGACTGATGATTCATTGTGTTCTTTCAGAAATAGAGAAAAAATAGACTTTGACTTAAACAACAGAAATTGCAACAGAAGAGACATACAAGGAAAGAATCATCTCACTTATGTCACTGTAGAACCAAAATTTAGAGTAAAGCACACTGTTTAGCATTAAAGTGGGTGACAGTGATAGGAACTGGCCTCACTTGTAGTGTGTTCCTGTCTAGTCTGAGATGTATTGACCACCAAAGACCTGTGTAAATAGTTCCACTGTTTTGTTCCACATAGAACAGCACCCTAAAAGTTAAAAATATTCTCTTTTTTCTCATGTATGTGTTTTGGGAAATGAGGAAAAGAGGCTGCAGTTTGCAGAGGGAGAATCACAAGTTCCATCTCTGCCACTACAAAGCAATTCCCTGTGACAGTGGTGAAGTCTAGGGCTAATTTTGCAGGGAATACATTCTTTTTTGGATTAAGTGTTCTGATAAAATAGAGGATCTGTACCACTATTATTATTAAGAAAATATTTCAAAGCATTAAATGAAAACAAACAGACGTGGTTCTTTCTTCCAGTATCTGTCATGGGCTGGACCACATTCCCCTGACCCATAGCTCTGGCTGTGCCAACACTGTCACCCATGGTTGTTCCTCACAGGGTATTTCAGTATATTGCACTCCAGTCTGAGAGGAAAACAGACATCAAAACATTTGAACTTCCAGTGAGACAGGTCATCTAGCTTTTTTTCAGGGATTGTCCTTTTCTCCATCCTACAAGTGTACTGTCTTTGTAGGTGCCGCTTGTCGTTACCTATCATCTAGTATTTCTTCTTCATGATTATTTCTTCTCTCATTTTCTCACAAAGATTGTCTCATGGAGGCAAGTTGGGTATTGTATAAGACACCAATGAAAAGCTGACTATCAAGACAATGAAAAAGAGTTAAATATTTCAGTAACAATTCAAAGTATCTGTGCTTCCCGGGTTTTGTTCAACGTCTTCATCAATGATCTGGATGAGGGGATTGAGTGCACCCTCAGCAAGTTTGCAGATGACACCAAGCTGGGCGGGAGTGTTCATCTGCTTGAGGGAAGGAAGGCCCTGCAGAGGGACCTGGATAGGCTGAATTGATGGGCCGAGGCCAACTGTATGAGGTTCAACAAGGCCAAGTGCCGGGTCCTGCACTTTGGTCACAACAACCCCATGCAACGCTACAGGCTTGCGGAAGAGTGGCTGGAGAGCTGCCCAGCGGAAAAGGACCTGGGGGTGCTGGTTGACAGCCGGCTGAACATGAGCCGGCAGTGTGCCCAGGTGGCCAAGAAGGCCAATGGCATCCTGGCTTGTATCAGGAATAGTGTGACCAGCAGGAGTAGGGAAGTGATCGTGCCCCTGTACTCGGCACTGGTGAGGCCGCACCTCGAGTACTGTGTTCAGTTTTGGGCCCCTCAGTACAAGAAGGACACTGAGGTGCTGGAGCGTGTCCAGAGAAGGGCAACGAGGCTGGTGAAGGGTCTAGAAAACAAGTCTTATGAGGAGCGGCTGAGAGAACTGGGGCTGTTTAGCGTGGAGAAGAGGAGGCTGAGGGGAGACCTTATCGCTCTCTACAACTACCTGAAGGGAGGTTGTAGTGAAGCGGGTGTTGGACTCTTCTCCCAACAAACTAGCAATAGGATGAGAGGAAATGGCCTCAAGTTGCGTCAGGGGAGGTTTGGATTGGACATCAGGAAGAATTTCTTTACCGAAAGCGTGGTTAGGCATTGGAACAGGCTGCCCAGAGAGGTGGTGGAGTCGTCAACCCTGGAGGCGTTCAAAAAAGGTGTAGACGTGGCACTCCAGGGCCTAGTTTAGGAGTCATGGTGGTGTTAGTTGATGGTTGGACTTGATGATCTTAGAGGTCTTTTCCAACCTTAATGATTCTATGATTCTATGAAAACTCCAGTAGATGTTGCATGGCGGGGCATTCCTAAAATCCTGCTTACCTGCATAGTTTGGGTCCTGAAAAGCATGCATGGGAGGCAGTCTCCTTCCTTATTTTATTAAATGATTGGTCAGTGGGCATTATATGGAAGCATTTGCAGAAAGAAACATCCGAATCTGAGACTGACTGCCCCAGATGAGTGCTGACACAGTACATTCCCTGCTCTGTCTTCCTTTCTCTCTCATTCAGTGTTTATTAAAAAACCCTTTTCTCTTAAGTCAGTATTATTAAGCTGCAGAATGATGTTCCTCCTCTGTGTCTCTTTTTCTCACTGCATTCTTAATTTTTTTCTGCCAAATGACACATCTTCAACCGGAGAAGTGCCGATACTCACAATACAAATTCTAGACTTAAAGGCTAGAGAAAAAAATCAATATTGTCAGTTCCACCAGGTAGAAAGGTACCTAGCATACAGGGCTGCTAAAACTACTTTCTGGAGCCTGCCTGCAATAAACAAGGATGTGTGCAAAAGACATCCAGAGATTGGGACCAGTGAAAATATATCACAACTTTATCATGATGTTCTCCGGATAGTGAAAGAAACCCCTTCAAACAAACTCCTGTTCTCCCGTTCGCAATTCCAAACTCCTCTTTGTCCTGCATATGAATTCCCTTTATCACAGCTCCTGGCTCCATGTGGGTGTGCTGTCCTGTGTCTTTCAGGTGGCTAGTCCTTGGCCTTGCTCTGACCCTCCCTCTGTTAGACTAGCTCCACTGCCTGCTTTCTTTCTTCCACTTAACTTTCTCAAGCAACAACAGAAATTCTTGCCAGCTCCCCACAGGTCTTTAATAGCAGTATTAACTTTTGACTTGGCTCCCATTTTAAATGTTGCTGCAACAATAGCAGCAAGAATAGCTTATTTTTAATGGAAACTGTATTTATGTGGACAATGCTGGATTTCCTATAGTTCATGGCTGAGAGCATAAATGAAATTTTCAAGTTTTCTATGTATTGTGAAAAATGATTCAGAGCCTTGTTTATCCTTTTTTTCCACTGAAACAGATATAACTGAAAGAACAAGGGTTCAAAGTCAACGAGTTCCTCTTGCATGAATCTCCAGCAGCACAGCTGTGTCCTTAGCTTTATAGAGAGCGTTGTCAATGAAATTAGATAAAGAGGTCCATCATAAACTAGATTCTCAAAAAGTTCTGGAAAAATGTGTGCAAGTTATAACATCTCAAGAGAGAGCAGCTTGTTTGCCTTCAGTACAGAATAAACCTTTGATCACCATCATCACTGTAGTATATCTGAAACACCTTTGAAAAATAAAGAGAAATTATTATCTGGAAGTTAATTCACCTGTAGTGGACTTGGGAGAGTTAGAACACATGTAAGGAAATTAATTCTTAGGCAGATTACTGAATCTGTGCTCAACTTTAGTTCTCCATTTATAAAATGGGGATAACATTTTGTGATCTAGGAGGAGTACTGGTATTCTACATTGATAAAATGATGAAGAATAAAAATTCAAAGTAAAATTCAGTTGTACAACCTTAATCTGCCTTTATACTGTGTGACATGGTATTTTAAGCTTGAGAAGTGGGCCCATGTGAACCTGTGAGGTTCAACAAGGTCAACAACCATGTGAGGTTCAACAAGGCCAAGTGCAGGGTCCTGCACATGGGTAGGAGCAAGCCCCAGTATTAATATAGGCTGGGGGATAAAGGGGTTGAGAGCAGCCCTGCAGAGAAGGATTTAGGGGTACTGGTGGATGAAAAGCTGGACATGAGCCAGCAATGTGCGCTCACAGCCCAGAAAGCCAACTGTATCCTGGGCTGCATCACAAGAAGCGTGGCCAGCAGGTCGAGGGAAGTGCTTCTGCCTCTCTGCTCTGGTGAGACCCCACCTGCAGTACTGCATCCAGCTCTGGAGTCCTCAGCACAGGAAAGACATGGACCTATTGGGGTGGGTCCAGAGGAGGGCCACAAAAATGATCAGAGGGATGGAACACCTCTCCTGTGAAGAAAGGCTGAGAGAGTTGTGATTGTTCAGCCCAGAGAACAGAAGGCTCTGGGGAGACCTTATTGCAGCCTTTCAGTACTTAAAGGGGGCTTATAAGAAAGATGGGGACAGACTTTTTAGTAGGGCCTGTTGTGATAGGACAAGGGGTAACGGTTTTAAACTAAAAGAGGGTAGATTTAGACTAGATATAAGGAAGAAATTTTTTACTGTGAGGGTGTTGAAACACTGGAACAGGTTGCCGAGAGAGGTGGTAGATGCCCCATCCCTGGAAACATTCAAGGTCAGGCTGGTCGGGGCTCTGAGCAACCTGATCTAGTTGAAGATGTCCCTGCTCATTGCCAGGGGGTGGGACTAGATGGCCTTTAAAGGTCCCTTCCAACCCAAACTAATCTATGATTCAATGATTTTAGCACTTGTTCACACCCTTTTTTTAAGCAAATGTTATGTAGCACACATTTTTTTTTACTGCATCTAGATTCTCAGGTAGAACTTGAAACTCAAATGAAACCATGCCTGGTTTTTATGCCTAATGTAGGTGTTGCCTCATAGAAATGTTAGATACAGATTCTCAGGCAGGAAACCCTGCTCAGCCTAAGGTAATACAAACATTTGAATGCCTTACTTGGCTGTCTCCGCAGGAGATCCAGACCTTTTAATTTACTAGCTCTCTCCTTCTTCATAAGAAGATCCGATTGAATTGGCTTCTGGCAGTTCAGGAAACCATGCGGAAATGTCTGGCATCTCCATCCTCTTGGGAGAAAATATAGCTAACACTTACAGAGAGCATGTTTAATGGTATGGCACGTGCCAATGTTGCGTTGTCTTTACATAATTGTCCAGAAGCCAAATCACTCACCCGGGAAATAAGACTGTTCCACACACTCACAGGGACCGAGCTCAGACTGCAAAAGGAGGATCTAGCCATGGATTATGCTGGTGAAAGCACTCCCCCTACACATGTTGAGGGAGATGCAAGGTTTCAAACCCAGCTTCCAGCAAGGTATATTTTTTATTAAAGCCTTGCTGGGTATATGCCCCATCCCTGGAAACATTCAAGTTCAGGCTGGAGCAACCTGATCTAGCTGAAGATGTCCCTGCTCATTGCAGGGGGGGGTTGGACAAGATGAACTTTAAAGGTCCCTTTGAACCCTATCTATTCTATGATATCAAAATCACCGCACAGGTCAGGGACCAGAAGTCTTTCCTTCCCAGTTGTTGTCAGGCCTTCTGCTCTCTCCCTGACTGTTGCACACCTGACTGCACAGTGGCTGAACTTCAGCAGGAAGGAGGAAGGTATTTTTACGCAGGGTGCTCCGTGGTGCTTAGGGCATTCCTCTGGGATGGGGATAGAAAGGATCACATCCTTGGGCTAGTAATAATCAAAGAAGACCTAGATGACTCGGTGCATATGCGAGAGCTGAGCAAATCTGCCCAGATGAAGGTAATTGTAGCCTTGACTCTCTCTGTCTCTTTGGGCATCTCCAGGGAACATAAGCAGAACAGAAACAGCTGTCTGTCTAACCAGGATCGCATTAGAGCTCCCATCTTCAGGGAGCAGACAATTCAGAACAGTCATGGGTGACTGAGGTTGCAGGGAGCTTTAAGCAAACTAGGGAAATACCTAAAGAGCAGACAGAACTGTATGGTTAGACAAAGCGAGATTGCTGTCTTGCAACACTCTGGGTCTAGTCCTAATTTGAGAAGATTCTTCTGCATTGTTTTGTGAAGTAACAATGCATTTAGCATGTCATTTATTATGTCTTTGAAAAAGACAGCACTCTCTGGTCACTAGCACGACAACTAATTCTACTGTTCACTTTCTTACTTTATGCAAAAAGTGAAATAATAATGATGATAATAATAATAATAATAAAGAACACATCTTTTGAAGGTATGTTGCTAGCCAAAGTGTGCTCTCACATATATTGGCACAATTGAATCAGCTGAAGGTGCAGTGGGGAATCAGGCCCAGCTCATACAAAAATTGGACACAAACTCTAGCTTGAGAATCTGCAAAAAGGTTGTTTTTGTGGTTTGTTTCATTTTTTTCCCTTCAGTTTTTTTTTTTTTTAATGTGCTAATGCTAACAAATTCCCAAATGTTTAAAACTTAATCATCATCAGTAGCTGAGTATAAGACTGAAGGACAATTGTAGCAGAGCTGTTTATTTGCTTGGATAGGATCCATTTCCTCAGCCCTTATTTGACACAAAAACAGATGTACCTCTGTCATTCCTCTGACCTCTGTGGCAAGATGAACAGCTAGGCTGATACATTCATTGATCAGAGAAAGAAGCACTCCATGGGAAATAAGCTATAGATGCCTTGCTGTGAAACTGAAGATTTAACATCTGTCCCATGCAGATGGTAATTAATCTTGAATCTGTAATGCCCACAATTGGTTGGTTGACAACATTACTTTCTTAATCTGGGAGCACGGATAAACAAATGTATTGGATTGCTCTGTGGGTAACATTTTATGAATGTGTTATAATTGCATATGTAGCCCATAAATCAGATAGATTTCTCATCTACATTGCTAATTGTGTTTATTATTGGAAATGCTTCTCGTTGCTCGGTATTCACTAACTGGTTGATTTCCCACTGTTGAAATCCCATACCCATGTAGGATTTGAAATCTTTACTGCTGCAAATATTTTAGGAACTATTAAATATTCTGCCAATTCTAATTACCTGGTAGCTAGATGCATGCGTATAAAGGTAGCTTGAGTATTAATTTTGATTTTATTTTATAGAATCTGAAATTATGAAATAAATTTTATCGTCTAGATAATATTTGGGTTATGAGATGTTAACAGTTGTTCTATATCCCTTTCTGCCCTGCTACGGCTTTACTCTTTGCACCTCTACGCTGCTACTTCGCATTCTGAAACTGAAACACTTCCCCATATCTTCCTCTAAGGATTTATTTAGTGGATCACTGTAGATATAGCTACCTTCTTGGCAGGATCCTAGCATTTCCAAATCTTAATTTCTCAGTTATTCTCGTACATGTATTTTACTGTAACTAGAACAGCTACTAGGGTACAAAATGTTGAAGTTGCTAAAATTAAGATGGTAGTCTGCAGCAAAAAAGGTCTTCCAGAATCAGGGATGTTTGCAGTAACTGAATCCGTGTCCCAAAAAATTACCCGTAAGAGGGGATTTTTGAAAATATTGCCTGAACCTGGTTAGACTCAGAAGTTTCATGACATAACTATCTGATGTGAATTACATGCTAGTTTAGGCATGTAATAATTCATGTATTTATTTAGAATCCAAACAATGGTAAATTGGTGGTTCCTTCTCTAATGTACGTCAGTAGCCTGAGGGAACTGGATAGCTTTTGCAGAGTAAATGCTTAGAGTCATGATAGCACATCATGGTATTTGAATTAAATCACAACCCTCACACTCCAGTGTAGGCTATTTGACATTAGGGTGTAAGGGGAAGAAGGAAAGAAGGAACTTTCTCTTGTTGAGTTGTGTAGGCAGTGGTTCTTCTCCCACTGTTTTCTCCTCTGTAATGGCACTGGGAGGGCTTTACCTCATATTTCTGCCTGCACCGCAAGCAGGATCAAAACATAGTCCAACAACAATAATTAATTTCATCACTGAACAGACACCAGCAGATGTCTGAAGCTTTTGATTTTCAGTCCTAAGTTAAAACTCTTTGAAGTCAACGGAAAGATTGCCATTTACTTTAATGGGCTCTGAATCAAGCTTTTAGTCACTTACCAATGAGGGGTTGATTTAAACTGGCCACTTATTAATGGAAGAGCTTGCATTCCTTACAGTACTTTGGATGAAGCTGTTCCCTGAAACGTTTGCTCCTTGTAGATGTAGATTCTAGAAGCTGGTGTTAAATCTGGTCTGACACAGAATTTGCTGTGCCTCCACATTTGTATTATTCTGGCTTTAAAGGGTAAGTTATTGATAGAAATTAGGAGCTGATGGCTTTTGTTGTGAGCATTTCCAAGCATAAAGACTGTACTTAGATGGTTTTTGAAACATTCTGAATTGAGTCATCAATCTTTTGAGTGAATCTTGAAGTAAAGTTTGCCCTGGATTCTAATAGCCTAGGACTTTTAAAATTTATGTTGCAGCTGTAGCAATCATCATTAAACTCATCTGTAAGTTTTCTAGACTACACTATTTTTTTGTAGAGTAGACAAAACATCAGCATGAATTCTGAAATGAAATCAGCTGCATTATGCAATGTTCTCTAGTCTTGTATGTCAACTGATGGAGAGCTTCTACGGGGTTTGTGGAAACAGGTCATGCCACTGCATAATTCTAATAACAAAATCAGGGAATCAAAATTCTGATAAGCAAAAAACTACTACAGCTAGTAAATCACTGTAGCAGCAAAAATATCACCAGATTTGTAGAATTATTCTTCAGCAAAGAAGCTGAAATGCCTCAGTAGAAATTCTGGTTACATTATTTTCATAACAAAACTACTCCCGTCTTTTGTTTTTGACTACTCTTTATGCTGCTATTTCTTGTTAGAATTTATTGTATGAAAACAAAAGTGTTTTTCTTTCCCCAAATTGCCTGAATATTCCTGCTGAAAAGAGCTGCATACATAAATTTAAGAATAAGCAAACAAACAAAATCCCTTCATTTTTCATGGTTGTATCAGAGTTCGTTTTTTAAATTGACTGTCTCTGAGCACTGCTGCCAATAAAACTCAGTAACAAAAATGTCTGCAGAGGGTAAGCATGAAAAGAGGTGTGAATATGGCCAAAATGAATTTGTTCAAGTATTAGAATGAATACTTCTAGAACAGAAATAGTAGCCATATCAAGGTTCACAAAGTAAAATCCCTGGAACTGCTAATTTAGAGGACAGCTATTAAATTGCCATGAGGAAGCTGGTGTGTAGATTTGAAGGCAATTAACTACTCTGCAATAGTTGTCCATGTGTAAGACTTTAACTTGTTGTAAATTTGGTGGGTTAATTTGCAATGAATGCTAAATCTCTTTTGCAAAGGTTAAGATTTACTCTGGACAATTTACTATGGAAAATGTGGCATCTTGTAAATCCAAAGCATCACTTGCTTGTGGCAATTTATTTCTGAGTCCATATTATCATAATCATTATGCATCTGCAAAAAGACACTGGAACTTATAATTTTCATGCCTGATCATCAGAATCGAATTGTCAGTAAATATCCAGAATATTACATTCATTATTTCACTATTTCAACCTCCAACTAACTATGCATCCCTCTGCCTTTTTCTTATTGATATCTGTTGCTTATTGTTGCTGATTTAGAAGCAAGATCCTTAGGGTAGGAACCTGTCTTTTTTTGTTTGTCTGTAAAGTGTTATGAAGCCATGGAAATAATGTGTTGTCTTTCACAGTAGCTGACCTATGATATGTCACATGAAGGTTAAAATCCTCCATAATATGCCAACGTCTGGGATCGTAGGCCTGACAATTACTATTTTAGAGGTTATTCATCTCCAGCAGCACACCGAATTAGCACATAAACAAGCAGAGAAGTTGGACAAACTAATTTCCTCATCTCCGCTGATATACAAACTATGATGGCAGCTCTGCAGACAGATGTCATTCTTCACTACGTGCAGAACAATACAAGGGCTTCCACAAAATATATCTCAGAAATCCCACAGTTTTGATTATGTTTATTTATATGATATAATCTGAATATTCTGGACCCAGAGAAAGCTGGGTAAGACAGATGTTAGCTTTCTTTTCTCTGGCCAGAGCCACACAATGTAAATACAGCAGAAGCAGCCAGCATGACTTCCAGATACCAGAGGGAAGGATCAGTGGGACTGAGAAAAGAATGCTTTAGAGTATTAATTAAAACATGGAGATAGTTATGCTGCTTTGCCTCCTGGCTCTTTGGTGCATGTTTTCCAGTTTTAGAAAGCTAAAAAGTGCTGAGCTCCAGCTACCCTGACATATTTGCCTGGGTGTAGACACTGGATTCAAATCCAGGCTTACCTAGCAGGAACACAGTTCACCCTGTAGAACACCCTCAGACAGCAGTTTCACCTGAGCTCTGGAGCGCCCTTGAACAGTGCTTTACCATTAGCCCTGGTGGTCCTCCCAGAGTCTAGAAAAATAGAAACTACAATCTATTTCACCAACAGTTTTGAAGCTAATGCTAACATTTGCACAACATGGATCCTTTGAGTAACAAATGAAGTCAGACTGAAGGACAGTAGTGTGGCTATTCATGGCAAGGAGATATGGCGATAGTGGTCCTCAGCACTGTTCCTGGAGCCCAACTATACCATCTAGCAGCACATCGGACATGGTTATTATCTACCATGAGAGGGTGGCACCTGTGGAAACTGCAAAAAATGGATTTTAATTCTGAAATACTGACCGTAAGGTGAGGCATGAGGAATACTCTGTACTGGCTCTGGCTGAGGGGGAGCTGGTTTCCCCCTGGCAGCCTGCTGTGCTTTGTGTTGGTGGCTGGAGGCGGCACCAGTGTCTGGCTGTGGCCAGGCGGTGCCTGCCCAGCCCTGGGGCTGGCGCTCTGTCTGTCTGTCTGTCTGTCTGTCTCCCCCCCCGCCCCCCCCAACATTTCCCCATCCCCGCTGTGGGCTGTGTGTGGGCGGCATCTTGGGAGGGGGCGGCCAGGACAGCCGGCCCGGGCTGAGCGGGGCTGTTCCGTACCGTGTGACGCCTGCTCAGGGNTCTGCCTTTTCCAAATACATATGTCAAGGAGATCCAGGATTCCTCTCCTCTGGCAATTTTTGGGTTATAAAGAAAGTAGCGATACTCAAAGCATCAGAGCATGTATTTCTCTCTGCAGATAGAGTGAAAATAGACACAGTATCTACAATATAAGAGCCACAGGCAAGACCCTCGGTGAGGTTAAATGGGCATTGTGCCAACGAGTTGAGCAGAGTTTTTCAATTTACAACAGTATGGCTTAGAATTGACAAGTTACTTTTTATTTCACCTGTTACAGGAATAAACTGTCACGTATTGCTTCCCATTTGTTCTGATTTGTCTTTCTAAATTTGCACTATGCATGTATAGTATAGTAACAGAAGTATCTAAGGTAATATGATTTATTCCAGAGAATTGATTTTCCCCTTTCCTTCAAGCTTGGTCTCACTATCTCATTGAGACTACATTCTTCCTAGCATTTACCTGAACCAAGAAGAATCTATGTGCAGTGTTTTTGCCACCAGAATCCTCTTAGCAACCATTTTACAGTTTTATGTAAAACCCACACTCTCCTTCTCTGTGGTCCTTTATGTAGACAGTTTCTTCAGTGGCAAGATCAGGCCTTGCACATAGGAAAACTGAGGCATAAGCCAGCAGCAGCAGAGTCTAGAAGAGGAGTTCGTACTTCATGAATCATGAAAATATGGAATACAGTGACATTATCCTACGCATTTAACTAGCATGTATGTTTTATTTCAGGTACCAATATTAACCTACATTTCCTTTTATCATCAATATAGACAAGTAGGTGCCTGTGAAAGTAAGAGTTCCTGTTTGTCTAAGCTTAAGTTCCTAAAAATAGGTGGATTGGATTCTAAGCAGCCTTCACTGAGCTTGTCTTTCTTGTACATTTTTCCATCCATGAAGTCTGCATCCAATGTCATGGCTATTTCAATGCATTAAAACAGTATGTATTGGAATTTACATTTATTACCAGTACTTTGTGTTTTCATTGTTTGCTTTGTTGCTTGCTTGCATGTATGTGTTTTGTTTTATAACCCTTAAGGAAAAAATTGCTTGTAGATTATAAAGCTGTGGTCTTGTATTACACTACTATTACTGGAACATATTGTTTCATTTTATTCTTTCAAGATGAATCATGCATGTTGATTAATGAAAACAAGACTTTGTTGATGTTATTTAATCTTTAAGTGGGTGTTGACGAGAACTGACAAGAAACACTTTGTAAAGAGCACCATTTATGCAGTTTTCCATTGTGTTCCTCTCATACTGTGTTCAAGCAACGATGCTTCATACAGCAACCCTCATTAAATATTGTTATAGAAAAGGGAAGCCAGGTTATGATGAGTAATGGAACAGTGTCGCTAAAGCCTTGCAGAACTAACCTCACTTTCATAACACAATTGCTCTTTCTTGAAAAAAGTCATAAACCAGGGAGACCAATTTTCTACTTACTCACTCTTCCTCCCACACCAAAAAACCCCTTTTTCTCCTGCTTCCAGAGTTGAAAGAATCTCACTGACCTCAATGTGCTGAACGGTGTATTTCATATTCCTGAAGTGCCTAGAAACAAAACTCTTCTGTAAACAAATACGAAGCAACTTGTATGAGACTGCTGTCCTCCTCAGAAGGAAAGCAGATGTGCTCTAATGAGCACTCTTCGAGTGCATCCTTCTGCACATTCTCAGTATTTCAGATGCTGATTTTCAAATGAGGCACCCAAGGCAATATGCTCAAAAATAAATCAGCATTACAATGTTTTGCATATTGAAATTGTTATGGAAGATCAGATGGGTGTAAGTGCTATACTGTAAATGGCTTGAATTAAAAACTGTGTCAATAAAGATAATAATACTGAATCATAAGTCTTCTACATATTTATAAGGGCTATATAGCAATGCTCACAGTCATGGCAATTCCACCTTGGTCAACAAAAAAATTTATCAAAATGAAATCTGAAGCTGGCCAGTGCATGGCCTATAATTCAGGAAGCAAATGTGCAGGGTGCATGAAGCTATTCATGGCAGAGTGCTGCACAGGGATTGACCAGAAGCAACAGAAATGCTTGCTGGAAGCCATTCCACATGAGAAAACGTTCTATGACATGACAGCCTGACATTACCAATATATCAGGAGCTCAGTGGAAGTAAAGGACTTTGCCCTGCAAGAAGTGCTAGGCTGTCCGTTTGTGAAGTGTTTTGGTGTTTCAGGCAGTGAGAATAAAACAAAAAAGCCCTGTTGTTGTGCATTAATGAGCAATTCACTGCCAATGACAAAGAATTCCATGTTGTTCTTGGAATGTGCACTTAGAAGGAAAAAAGACCCAAAAAAGATATCTATCAAAAAGAGTGTCTATAAGCATTGATCAGACTGTAACCACTTTAAATGTACGGTCTGTATATAGAAAATTTCCAGAGGTGTGTAGGTCATTGTTTGTTTTGTCCACTTTTTTTAAGACAAATTTTTCATGAAGAAGTGTCTAACGAATACAACTGGCTTTATAAGCAAAGGAAAATACTCTTTTGCTTTTTATAAAGAAATAAATGTAGTTGGAAGACTGGATAATTCAAGAAATAGGAGCTCATTTGTTTCAACCCAGCACAGTGACTGGGAATGATTATTACTTGGTAGCTATTCAGGAGTTTATAAAAAGAAAAATATTCAAAGGTTCTTTGGGTGCATTTATGATATATAAATATATGTATATGTGGTATGTATGTTTCTCAATAATCATACAAAATTAAAATTCAGTGATCTAAGTGTGATCAGATCTGAGGCATAGTTGTGGATTAACTAAGGATGTCCAATGGACTGAGGTCTTAAAGGCGCAGGCGCAGGCTGTCCCCATGTGCCGTAAGACGAACCGGCGGGGAAGACGACCGGCCTGGCTGAACAGGGAGCTCTTGGTGCGGCTCAGGAAAAAAAGGAGAGTCTATCACGCTTGGAAGAAGGGGCAGGCTACGCAAGAAGAGTACAGGGAGCTCGTTAGGTCATGTAGAGAGGAAATCAGGAAGGCAAAAGCCCAGCTAGAGCTCAATCTGGCCACTGCTGTACGAGATAATAAAAAATGTTTCTACAAGTACATTAACAGCAAAAAGAGAGCCAGGGAGAGTCTCCCTCCTCTGGTGGATGCCGGGGGGAACATTGTCACCAAGGACAATGAAAAGGCTGAGGTACTTAATGCCTTCTTTGCCTCAGTCTTTAATAGTCAGACCAGTTATCCCCAGGGTATTCAGCCCCCTGAGGTGGAAGA
>WAAD01026162.1:54422-81650 GCA_013389945.1 Fregata magnificens
GGTTGTTTAGTCTGGAGAAGAGGAGGCTGAGGGGAGACCTTATCGCTCTCTACAACTACCTGAAGGGAGGTTGTAGGGAAGCAGGTGTTGGACTCTTCTCCCAAGAAACTAGCGATAGGACGAGAGGAAATGGCTTCAAGTTGCGTCAGGGGAGGTTTAGATTGGACATCAGGAAGAATTTCTTTACTGAAAGAGTGGTTAGGCATTGGAACAGGCTGCCCAGAGAGGTGGTGGAGTCGTCTACCCTGGAGGCATTCAAAAAAGGTGTAGACGTGGCACTCCAGGGCCTAGTTTAGGAGTCATGGTGGTGTTAGTTGATGGTTGGACTTGATGATCTTAGAGGTCTTTTCCAACCTAATGATTCTATGATTCTATGATTCTATGACTGACATCATATTTTATAGCAACACTTTCATGATATACCAAGCTAGTGAAACTGAGACAGTTTTAGAAGAAACTTTTAGAAGAAACAAACAATGCTAACAGATTGCAGGAAAACCACTTGAACATGCCACCAGGACCAGAATATTGCAGAATTTAGGACTGAAGCTGCCACTACACCAGAAATACTTGGTGGAAATACACCAGAAATAGCCAGGGTAATTAAATTTTACAATTCCCACAGTCTGTACATTTCTAATAACATTAATTTAAAGCAGATCAATAACCAGAGAAGAAACTCACTTACAGTACTGTAAGAAGCTACTCTGGAAGTATGAAAAATGTCCCCTCCTTTTAGATATTCCATTACAGTTCAGACAATAAGCATCTTAGGTCAATACTTTCTGCTAGAATGTAAAAAGTCTAAAAATGAAATGACAAGGGTCTACTCTATAGCCCCTCAAAATCAGCAAAAAGTTTCTTATTGGTTGTGAAGACTTTGGGTCAGGAGAGCAGATTTTGTATGGAGTCAAGAACTTAAACATTTTTCTTTCTTCATGTTTGTTTGAACTAACAAGAACGAGACCACTTATTGTCCATTTCTGTCAGTATAGCATACACACAATAAAAGGGTAGACTTCTCACATAGAATAAGACTCTTGTCCTTCATATTTTTGGTGTATATGCCGATGACATTGTTTTGTACATATGTGGATGTCTTCTTAAAGCTGGAATTGATAGAAGAGAAAGATCTGACATGATTTGCCATTCTTAAAAGGCAAAAAGACATCCTCAAGAAGGAGTTCAAGAAAGAGGTATTTAAATGTAAAAATTCAAATTATTCCATTTCAGACAAGTACTAGTGAAGGACAATGCACAGCCAGTCCTGAAATCCAGAGGTTATGGTCAAAATGAAATGTCCTGGGTGGAGCTGAAATAACAAAATTACTATACCAAATCCAAACTCAATTCTGGCATGTGCATTATATCAGGGAAAAAGGAGGTTTGACAGAGGAGGTTGATGATTTAGTGATTGCTGGTCACTTGAATACTCTTTGAGCTTATTTGAATGCAATTTGGCACCGGCTAAAGGTGACCTACCTTGCTTTAGTGACTGCAGTGGCTTCCTGCTAAGCATAACAGTATGAAGTAGCAAAGATGAAATAAGGCAATTTTTTGGATCCTAATCAGAGCACAACATGATGATCAGAGAACTGGCATCTGAGTTCTTTGCCCTGAATAATCTAATTCCTTTCTTTTTCTTGGTTTTTCTGCCTAATTCAAAGTATAACTCTGCTATAAGTTTTCATGTATGTTTTAGCCAATGGTGCACTATCCAGTTCATTACAATATGTTCTCTCTACTGCAGTATACTTTAAGGATCAAGTAATTTCATTTTGTTTTCTTTTGAAAGCAATTAGAATGAATACTTTCTGGTTCCTTGCCAATATAATGTATGATATATATTAAGAAATTAACATTTTCAGATAGAGAACAAGTTGCATTCTAATTTTTCTGTACATCTGACCAAATGAAATAGGATTATTTTAAAGATAAGTAATAACCTAGTGATTAAAAAATTTAAAGGATTTAAGGACAAATATTTTCTCAGATTCAGCTTTTCTCTTTTTTTTAATATATATATATACGTATTTCTTTGACTGTAGCATATTACCCAGTGTTCAGTGTTGCCCTGATCCTGTTTTGTCAGTGCAAGAATTATGAGAAACCCACCATACAGTGTACTTTCTATCAGCCTGTAAATTTTACCTTTTAATTTTAAAGGGAGCATACTGGCTGAGTTTGAACAGCCCATTTTGTGTTCATTCAGGCAAAAGTAATTTTACAACATGCAGTGATGAGAAGATTAAGTCATTTGTCCTAGTTAGTGTGTGTTGCACTACATTCTAGGGGAGAAAAATCCTCGACAAGCAAAGCAACATGATTTCTTTAGCCAACTTCTTTTCTGCATGTATCAGAGAATCTAAACATGTCACAGCAGAAATATTCCTGCTCCTACAGACTTTTGGATCCACATTGGATTTTTATGTAGGTTAATTGCTTAGTGAAACTGCTGGA
This sequence comes from Fregata magnificens, assembly GCA_013389945.1. Classification (NCBI taxonomy): domain Eukaryota; kingdom Metazoa; phylum Chordata; class Aves; order Suliformes; family Fregatidae; genus Fregata; species Fregata magnificens. The sequence goes on from WAAD01026162.1 coordinate 56,883, forward strand.
TATGTACGTAAGTGCAAATATGATATGTTTCCTAAATACCCCTGCTACCACTGGTCAATATAAATGACATATTCTTCGCTACCTCTCATTTGTTAAGGAAATACTAGGCACAAAGACACAAACCTGCTGGTAAAGCCAAGTTGTATGGATCACATCTCTAGTTAAAATCCATTTCAGTCACATTGGGAGCTAAAATCCATGTCAGCCAAGATGGGAGCTATTCTGTTCACAGAGGGAAATAGGGAGGCAGTTGGGGTGTTCAGGAAGAGGCTGCACAGCAGCTGGAGAATTTTCCACCCTGTGACTTGCAGTGCAAGCCACTTGCCTCATGAGGCACTCAGTATTCACCCTCTAAACAGTGCAGATATTAAAACTGCAATTTGGGAATTGAAGCCAACTAAAGAAAAGAAGAATTAAGAGATTCAATCTGTTTAGGCATGGAAGGAGCACAACCCTCCCTTCTGTATTTTCTGAGTTACAAAGCTGTTGTCATGGATCACTTCAGTCATTAAAATAGAACTTAAATAGCTGTTTGGATTTGTGCTGTCCAGGATCACAAGAAGGACAGTGTTAATGGGTGATATAATTATAACAATTTAAAAATCTAAGTGTTCCCACAGATTTCAGAAATACTTTTAAGTAGGTTCAACTGAGTGTACTTCTCAGCCTTCTCTGGTTTTTTTCTGCCATGTTATTTAGGGTTTGGGGTGTGTGTGTGTTTTTTTGGGGTTTGTCTTTTTTTTTTTTTTAATTATTACTATTATCTCATGACCATGAATCTGAACAGTAAGAAATTTTGCATGTTATTGTGACACTGTCCTTGTACACTAGTCAGACTCCTTGGTTTGCTGGGAAGCATGGATCTAAATATAAGCGGGTTGGCAAGCCTGTAGCTATTGAAGCAACTTACATGCAGATTCAGGGGCAGGGCTAAACTGGCGCAGGGCTTCTGTGGAAGTTCACAGGGGAGTCTGTGAGGTTCCTAGCACAAGTCAGTCAGGGATGCAGTGTTTGCTCATGCCATCTTCATCATGCAAGGGCGAATGGTTTTCAACTCCACTTTGCAAATTGCTTCCCTTGTCTGTCCATTGACTCCTAACCGCATGAAGCTTTTGACAAATATCTTTTAGGGATCAATGAGGGTGACCAGCCATACTGTACGTGAACAGTGTACACAACTCTTTCAGCTATGGTTTTTCTTCTTTTGGAAATGCTAATAAATGAAAGACCATGTATGGAATTTAAATTGCAGTGACTCTCTCTCTGTTCCTTTTGAAAATTAGCTTTTAAAAACTGTTAGCCAATAAAATATTGGCAGGATGTTGGAGCTGTTTAGTTTCATAAGCATCAGTAAAATATTGTTTTTAATAAACTCTGTATTTACTGCTAGAAGTCCCGTAAAAATTATCTGCAGATTTGTCTGCTTTCTACAGAATACATTAACATCTATCACATTGTGTGTACCCATTAAAATTTTATAGAATAGCTAGTGCAAAAAGCTCTTTAAATCATTGCAAATTGTCTAGTTATTTTATGTTGATACACTAAACATAATTGTAGTGAAGAAAGTGCAACTCATGGTTGAATATTTAAGTCAAAGTAGCAGATCTATAAAACACACTTCTTTATTTGAGACAGCAAAAAATTATCAGTCTAATAATATTTTCCTGTAAGTATGAGTAATTGTTTGGTATATGCAGCAAATGCTGTTAGCTGTAGTGCATTGGAGTTTTTAACCTAGTAGCTGTCTGGGTTATGGCTGATGATAATGAACAAGCTGTAAAAAAATGGTAAATAGCCTAAAATGATGAAAAAGACATAAAAAAATTTTAGTAGGATTCAATTAAGTCAAGGTGAGTTCTTCATTGCAAGCACTTATCTTTCATACTGTTGATTTAACATCACACAATAAATTAGAGGTAAAATAAGCAATTTCCTGCTAGAAATGGCCCAGTCCAACCCTATTGGACTTTGAATCAGGCTATGGATTTCTGAATGTTTCACTAATTCCCAGTTCACAGTTCAGAGTTTATTTGGTTCAGATTTTATGTTCTTCCTTTATTTTGTTCAGGTCTTGATTTTGCATGGGGTTGTATAATTTCTCGAGAATCACTTTATCACAGAAAAGGGATTTGGTGATGAAGAAAAAAAAGAAAGTCTGCCAGCTACGATATTTCCAATTCTTTCAATTCTTCCTTAAAATCTACTTATTCCTTTTTTACACTGTCCTCGCATCTGCCTTGTATCCTTCATCTGCCTTGTATCCTGGCTACACTACATAGGCTGTTCTGTACACCTCTCTTGGCACACCTACAATGCTGCTCCATGGGGAAAGAAACTTGAGCTAAATCCTCAAAAGAGATTTAGACTTAAGCATTCCAATACAGAAGTTTTCTGTGCACTTTTGTTTATGGGAATTTAATGCAGAAGTGTTAGGTACATCTTACACAAGAATCTTGTGCTTAAATAGAGCTTCATAGAAATTGGCCTGTGAGTGAGTAGACTCTTAAGTTTGCCACAAAGAAAGCTGACAAAAAGGGTAATACTGAAGAACTGTCCCTCAAAATACCTAACTGAACTGGAGCAAGTTCTTCCTTCCATTTACGATTTGCAGATACGGACCCTTTCTGAACCAAGGCAATTATATCAGGTCAGTCTGGGATCACAAAAGAAAATAAAAACCAAATCAAAATGAAGGAAGGGAACTGCTGGTAACCGTTTTGTCTTGATCAACTGATCAAATTGAGAGATGTGAGAGAGTGAACTTCAGGTACTTCTTCCTCTGCAGCAGATAGAGAAAATGAGGCTTTTTATGCCCAAAATAACTATTTTTCACACAACAAAACAAAACAGAGGGAATTCTATGAATAGAAAGAATGTCACAGTTCATATATATGCGGCGTTATTAGGAAGCCTGCTTGCCTTTCTTGGGTTAAAATGGCACTTCAAGTTGTAATCTGTTACCAAGGCACAGAAAATGCAAATTGGTAGCTCCCAAAAGCAGGGGAATCATATAGACTGTGTATCCATCAATAATAGGAAATCTTCCCATTGCAGAGTCACTGACACTTGATTTTTACTTTTGTTAGAAACATGGGTATTAGTTTTTCTAAAGACATATTAATGCAAGAGATGGCACGTTTTCACACCATAAATTATCTTTGCTTATGCTTTGTATACTGTTTTAGTCTTGACTTCTAAGTTCAAATATCCCATCTAAAAGTCTAATATTTAGTTGCTTCAAAAAGGCTCCACTATTTGCATCCCCTCTTCAGTACTGGTAGAAGAACATTGGAGAGCAAGCTAGCAGAGAACTGTTTGGAAGTCCTAGCATCGCTTCATCCCCTCCTCCCAAGTTTCCCAATGATTCAGAATTATTTTTTCTCTAACAAAAGTCCAAATCACATTTTCAGCCTAGTATGACAGGGCTGGCTTTGAGGATAGTTTGTTTCCTACAAAGTTTTCCTTTCACCTTATTTGAATTAGTGTTTCATGTCAGTTCAGAGATAATTCTGTCCCCCTTCCCATCCTCTGTGTGTGTCATCTCTCTGCTGTACCGGAGACTGAGAAATGTGAGTCTAACACTGTGCTGTGCTAGGAATAAACCCTTTCCTAGCATCTCTTTGCCATGGTAGAAGCGGTGTCCAAAAAACTGAAAAAAAAAGTTTTGAAATTCTGGCCATGCACATGCTAAAAGAAAAATGTATTTTGTTGTGGTAAAAGTACTTAAACAGGTCACTACCCATAATCTGATGAGTCCAGTCAATATTCTTCAACAAAGGAACAAAGAAAATCCCATAGCCACCTACTACAGGGTTTCCGATCCATACCTCAGCATCAGGCAGGCAGATCATTTTCGGGCAGGTATAAGAAGCAGAGATATGGAGAGGTTCCTGAAAAGCACAGCTTAATTCTAGATATAAACTTCCTCAATAGTTAGTGGATATTTCAAGTTTTAACTCGCTTTTATATAGGTGAATGTTAATTAGAAAATTAACAGCAGGATATAAACTTCTCCAGTTGTCAGATAGGTCACATCTAAACTATTCATTTGGTATTTTTCCCAATGCAAAATAAAATAGGATCTTAGAGGACAGCAGAACACATCAGACATATGCATGAGGAACATCTTGTTTATTTGCATGATAATGGGAAATACTATTCATTATAATTAAGTTTCAAAATAAGAATATGTTAAGAAATCTGTATGCAGTGCATTTCCTCTGTGAATTCTGTAGGGTGACGAATAATTACTCCCACAATTTTTCTTCCCCTCTTGAGATTTTTAATTCTTTTCTCTGAAATCAAAGGAGGGTTGGAGAAAATGCACAGCCCATTTTTCATTGCATTTTCCAGTAGAATTATGATATTCATGGCCTTTTCCTCTCTGACTTGGTATGTGTTCCCCATTTTTTAACTGCCAATGTTCAACTAAAGGATAAAAAAAATCTTATTTTAGTGTAACCCCAAAACAAATGTCAAATGATGTTACCATGGGACTCTTAACAAGTATCTCAAAATAGACATAATAGTCAAGTCCTTATTGTTAATTTACCATGGAGGATGACATACTGTGAAATAGCTGGAAGTCAAAGAGAAGCATGAAAGAAAGATCTCTCTTGAAGTTCATAGAGTTAATTATCCTTTCTAGATATTGCCAATGAATATATATTGACCTAAAAAAGTCACTGGTGTACAAACATGGCAATATTGGAGAAGATATGTCTGGTGCCCCTTATGATCTGAATTAACGTGCATTAAGTACATGTTGATTAACATCCTGAACTGTAACATAACCAGCCAAATGTCATGCAATGGAGCTTTACCTGACTGTGGAATAGTTAAGTATTCTTAAGTCAAACCTCATGGAAAACCTTAAAAGTAAACAAGATCACTAACAAAGAATAAAACCCAAGTGTTTGAATCACTACTGTTAAAGTCTGAGATATACAATTTTAACAGAAACGTTTTGTCTTCCTTTTTCATGTTGAAGCCAGTCACATAAAGATGAAGGGAAGGAAACACTAGAAGATCTATGTCCTAACATAACCCAAAGGAAGATTACATGAGTCCAAAAGCTTTGACAAAGACTCTTGATAGAGAAGGTCTGAGTTATATTGTACAAATCACTTGCTAATGAGCACTTGAGGTAGGAGAACACAGCAAAAACAAAACCCCTATCAATATGTTTCAATATGAATTAAGAACATACAGAAAAAACTCAGACTTTGGTCCGTTAGTGTAAGAAATACCAATGCTCATCCTTTTGAATGCCTTCATTTGATGTTGCTCACAGTATGTAGGTCCCAAAGGCAGATGTTAATGGCCAAGTAAATAATTGAGATTAACATTCCATCATGGTCTTCAGAGATACCTGGACCACAGTAACATGGACTTACAGGGAAGTCAAGCCAAATGAATCTGTACCCAGTATCTCTAGGTAGTATCTACACAAGCATCCACAGCTGTGAAATCTCATTAGAGCATACACTCTTTCAAGCCTGTGTCTGATTCATGCCTAACTATCCTTTGATGGAGCGATCATTAAACTAATTTCTGAGGAAATAATTTTATCTTGGAATAAATGATTCTAACAATGCTACAGTTCAGTATTAGAAATATTGTAATTAGAAAAATTGCATTTGGGTGAGCTGCTCATTATTTTTGCAACATCTGGATAAAAAAGAATATTTGAAATGGACTGTCATGTTTGGTCAGCTGCTGCCTGTAAAGAAATAGCATCATAATATTAGCCCAGCTAATATATGTGTATGAGTGATGAGTTTTTCATGCCTTTACCCATTAAAAAGAAGAGATTCAATTTGACCTGAAGAACTTCTTCACCCTGCTGTCAGCTGTTGAGTTACTGCTTTTTTTTTTTTTTTTTTTTTTTTANTTGCTAGTTTGATGAACCTTAGTTTTGTTATGGAGGTGAGATGAAGGTCTCACGATTTCAAAAAAGTGACTTGCATTCCTGCCAGTCTGAAATCCAACCAAGAAATACACAAAAGAGTAGCCCTAGCATTCAATGTGACAGCCTTCATAAGTCTTTAAGTTGTAGCTTGATAACTTATTTTTATTTTCACAACTGAAAAAATAAAAAAGAGAGCAAAATAATGTATGAAAACTTCAACAATGCCATTGGGTCAGCTCCCGTTGATTAAAAGATGTCATCTGGATGACAGAAACAATTTTTAATGATAAAAATAGCAGTCTATGTCAGGTATTTAAACATTTTTTTCAGTGGTCTAGGAAGATTAAGGTACTAGGGAAGAAAACTGTAGAAGCTGTAGAAAACAGCAACTTGGAATCTTGGGTAAATATGTTAAATGAAAAAACCCCATGTTTCAGTATTTAAAAGGTCTAATGCATTTCTTTCTATTTATTTTAATTGATAAGCTAATACTAAAAGGTATTATTAATAATTAATTAAACTAGCAGTTTCTGCTATTTCTTCTTTACAATATAGAAAATGCATAAATAGTATTTCATTTTCATATCCATTTGATATTGACAAGTGCCATCCCATTTCTTTATATTCTGATCCCCAGCAGAAAATTTCTTCTGGGAGAAGGGCAAAACACAGACATAAGATAAAAGACCTCTAATTTTGATCTAAGGCTCCCCTATCTCGAATAGTTGTCTGAGCTGGTTCCTGCAATAATTTCCAGCTATTTGCTGCCAGTTCCAGACTTGGTCTTGGTTTCCCGGCACTCACACTCTTCCCTGCTAATTCACCCAAGCACACTCACCAGTGTCAGTTGTGTTAGCACCAGGATACTCAGCACATTGACCAGCTGCCCAAATCCAGACACTACAGTGTTCCACTACATCCATGCAGTTCACTGTTCAGCTGAACAACTGCAGGCACAGGAGCTAGGTATTTCTTTCTTTCAGCTATGATAGTACTGACTGGTCATTTGTCTGCTCTTCCTATCAACTCATCATGCTAACCACCCAGAACCAGAAGTTCTGGCAACCCCCCACAGATGCAACTGAAAGCCAATTACTCAACCACCCAGCAAAAGTAGTATTTGCCTCTGGCAATAAGCTGAACTGTTGTCTTTATATCAACACTATTTTGCTAAAATATATCATTTCAGGGAAACTTCCTGATTTTCCTGGTTGAATTCTTCTGGGATGGACAATTAGATGTTGTTCATAGTAAGCAAGTTACTTTTCGATTATAAAGGCAAATGATCCATATGATAAATAGTGGAGAGGCAACTGGGGAAAACCAGAAGGCGTTAACCATGGTGTCGTGGTTTAACCCCAGCCAGCAACTAAGCACCACACAGCCACTCGCTCACTCCCCACCCAGGCTGGAATCGGAGTGAGAATCAGAAGAGTAGAAATGAGAAAACTCATGGGTTGAGATAAAGACAGTTTAATAGGTAAAGCAAAAGCCACGCACGCATGCAAGCAAAGCAAAACAAGGAATTCATTCACTATTTCTCATCGGCAGGCAGGTGTTCAGCCATCTCCAGGAAAGCAGGGCTCCGTCACATGTAACAGTTACTTGGGAAGACAAACGCCATCACTCCGAACGTCCCCCACTTCCTTCTTCTTTCCTCAGCTGTATATGCTGAGCATGACGCCATGTGGTGTGGAATATCCCTTTGGTCAGCTGGGGTCAGCTGTCCCGGCTGTGTCCCCTCCCAGCTTCTTGTGCACCCCCAGCCCCCTCGCTGGTGGGGTGGGGTGGGAAGCAGAAAAGGCCTTGACTCTGGGTAAGAACTGCTCAGCAGTAACTAAATCACCCCTGTATTATCAACGCTGTTTCCAGCACAAATCCAAAACATAGCCCATACTAGCTACTATGAAGAAAATTAACTCTGTCCCAGCCAAAACCAACACACATGGGTATGGGCAAATTACGAAGTCTGGTTTCTGGAGGAAAAGCTAGAGAAGACAGACTATGATAGGAGAAATGAGAAAAGCAGAGTTTTCTCCAGAGTGCCTCCTCATCTACATTTGTCCTTTAAGAAAATTTGTTTAATTAAACAACACAAATTTCAACTTCAAAGCTCCTTGGAACTAGATATTCATGCCACAGACTTCCCTTCACTGCTTTTTTGTCCTGTGTGTTATCCTCCAATGCAAACTCCAGGTAGATGGTAAAATCTCTGGGGCAAGGGCTGTGCCTCTTGGTCTGTGTTTTTTGTACCACAGATTCTCATTTCAGTGGGAATTTGTCACAGGCACAATTTTAGGATTGCAGCTGAGAGGTTAATAATTCCTTCAAGAGAGTGGAAATTTTGGTTACCTCTGGATCATGTTTAGAGGGTTGGGATTAGGAAGTGGACTGATGGACAGGCTGTCCTCTGACCCTACTCCACATGTCATTGTTGACACCTGTGGGCTATTTGTGGGTTACTGTCCCCACATCATAAGGGCAACTTAAGCTGTTCGTCTCTGCAGACCCTTTTCACCTTTCTGGCAGGAGACATTAAGGATCTTGTAGAAAAATAAAAAGAATGTTACTTCCACCCATAAACTTTGGATATTGGAAGCTGCAGAGCTTTTCTGAAATATATCACCTTTGAATCAGTCTAGCAGAACGAGTTTCACTGATTCACGGGAATATGTTGGTATCCAAAATGAACAGACAGCAATATGCCACCCTCTCTGTATAGGTACAGCATGTTTATTAGAGCACACACTGAAAATAAAATATCTTGATCATGTGCCAAGAGGTAGTGTGGACCTTATTTTTTTTCCCCACCCAGATGCTTTAAAATTTGTCTCAAGTTGCCATCAGATAGTATCAGCATAGTGACTGGTTATCAATGTTAGACGCAGGTCTGCACTCAGTGTGCTGACCAGACCAGTCCCTTGTGCTCACACTGGATTGAGAAATGTAATGTTAAATGAAACACTTCACAAGTGACAGATTCTGCTACATAACAATTTAATGAGTTCCCAATTAAATCTAAATTTAAAAAGTTTTGTTTGTCTTGGGTATGCTCAGAGGCTTAACAAAGCAGTTAATATCATAATTCCTGAAGTAAACTTACATTATTTAATTTGTGTTGCTGCTCTCATACTTTTGAATCCTTAATTGAGCCCATTACACTTCAAAACCCCTTTTTTCACTTTCATCTCTTTCTCCCTCAGCCCGTTTTTAACACTTCATTTGTCATCATTTTTTAATCACAAGGTGGGAACACAAAGTCAGGACATGTATATTTCTTAACAGTAGTGTTGATGCTGCCCCAAATGCTCCCAAACTCTCCTATTCCTTCAGCTTGACATGTTTAAAAAACTGATTACCAGTTTCAATTTTATACTACTGGAACTCACCCTTACTTAGTCCTCTTCACAGTTTTCCCTAGTATCACACTGCGAATGTGTTTAAGATTCAGGCAAAGTTCCTAAGATTCTTAAATTTAAATAGCTATTTAGCTTGCAACTCAAGCCCACCCTCAGCTGTAAAATAATGTACAACTAGATAGGCTTTAGTGCTAGCTGGAAGCGCTACCTTGCTGCTAAACTAGCAACTGCTGAATGCTGACAATCACAGAAATCACAGTGTTAATTGCTTCTTCATTTTGTTTGCAAACTTGCATTATGCAGGTTGATATGGCAGATTTTTCTCTCGGTTTCATCAACTGAGTTTCTTACGCAGAACAGCATTTCTTAAGTGGAAATGCTCTGGATGTATAGGAGATTAGACCTTGTCCTTATACATAGAAGAGACCTCAAGAGATTTTTTAAATTTTATTTTATTTTTAAAAAGTAAAAATCTGCCACAACCTCATCTAAACTCAGAGTTTAACTGAGCCACCTCAGATCTGTATGTACGTGATTTCATCTCTAACCACTAAACTATGATTCAATTTACTTGAAATTATGGTAGGAAACTTATAGTAAGTATGACACCACTTCTAATGTATTCATAAAAAATAAATACTACAAATTGTTGAGAATATATATACTATGATACTAACTGGGTCAGAATTCTTGCTATTTTATTTGTTTTCTGTGTTTGCAGTCATTATTGCTTGAAAACACTGAAAAAATATTTTAACTTGAAAGGCCAACAGCATCCTGGCCTGTATCAGGAATAGTGTGACCAGCAGGAGTAGGGAAGTGATCGTGCCCCTGTACTCGGCACTGGTGAGGCCGCACCTCGAGTACTGTGTTCAGTTTTGGGCCCCTCACTACAAGAAGGACACTGAGGTGCTGGAGCGTGTCCAGAGAAGGGCAACGAGGCTGGTGAAGGGTCTAGAGAACAAGTCTTATGAGGAGCGGCTGAGAGAACTGGGGTTGTTTAGTTTGGAGAAGAGGAGGCTGAGGGGAGACCTTATCGCTCTCTACAACTACCTGAAGGGAGGTTGTAGGGAAGCGGGTGTTAGACTCTTCTCCCAAGAAACTAGCGATAGGACGAGAGGAAATGGCCTCAAGTTGCATCAGGGGAGGTTTAGATTGGACATCAGGAAGAATTTCTTTACCGAAAGAGTGGTTAGGCATTGGAACAGGCTGCCCAGAGAGGTGGTGGAGTCGTCATCCCTGGAGGTGTTCAAAAAGGGTGTAGACGTGGCACTTTGGGACGTGGTTTAGGAAGCATGGTGGCGTTGGGTTGACGGTTGGACTTGATGATTTTAGAGGTCTTTTCCAACCTTAATGATTCTATGATTCTATGATTCTATGACTAAGTTTAGCTTCAGAAACAATTTTTCCATTGAAGACGGAAGGTTGTTTACTTTCCTCATTATCTTAAACTGCTGAAAACAGCTCAGAAAAATTCGGAAGGGGTCAAGGATTTTAGGCTATTTCCCACCGGTACTGAAGCAGGCAGAGGACAGTACACTGCCAACCTCGCTCCAACATCACAGTCAAATGTAATTTCAGCACAACAGGTCTGGACTTGTCCTGTGTAATATAACCCCCTAACTGAGATCTCTAAATCAAACACCAGTTTCCTCAGTGGTAAACAGACAAACCTGGGCATGTTGACTATAGGTGCAATGTGGGATTTCTATGTCAAGTAACTTTGGCCCATGTAAATTCTTAATGTTAGCTAGGATTAATCTGGGTTGGGGTTTTTTTTGCTGTTATTGCCATCAATAGGAATAAAGAATACCTGGCTGTTTTCAGTAGAATTGGCAGTGGTAAGTGTAATAGGGGAATCATCTCCGGGCCCAGTGTTGTATCTTATGGAACAAAGTTACATCACCAACGATCTTACATCATTTTATAGCTGATCTACTATTGATTTCAATAACTAGGTCCATTATAGCATGTTTGTTTAACACTCTCTTTTTGCCAGTAATTGCACTATTTAATATTTCATGTAATTGTCTAAGAGTAATGGAGCAGAAAGCCACATGAGGCATGGTTTTGCTTCTTGTCCCCTTATTTATTTTCTGCCTTGCCTTTCCTTGTGAGTCCTTGTTCTATGTCAAACAACTAATTTATGAGCAGACTCTGAATCATGTCTGGCCTGTTGATTTATTATTGAGCAGTACTGAAATGAGACTGTCTATTTTGCATTTTCATCTTTGTGAATGACAAGCAACTGTCGATTTTACATTACAATTTCTGATTTTCTGCAAGTCTACGGGTTACAATTATTTCAAAGTTCCTACTATAATTTGCATACCTCTACATCCCGTCACCTCTTCTTCGTAAATGTAATAAACTATAATCTTAAATCATTTTCTTAATAACAAGAGCTATGACATCAGAGGTAAAAGTAAAGAGTAAAATAGTTATAATAGTTAAAGATCCTATTATGAAAAATCAAGTTTTAGTAGGAGTCTCTTGGTTGAGGTGTAGCTGAAGAAATTTAAATATATCTGTGTAAAAATGTAATGTAAAATAGAGTTGAATAAAGGAATCTTTGTTTCCTATTTCACACTGCTTTGGATTTTTTCTGTTAAATTTTGTTGTTACATTTCAAGGTTTAGAGGAAGCTATTCTTACTGCTGTGTAAACTCATTTATGCTTTTTATATGTGCACATGTGTATATACACAGGCAATTTTAATCTTAGCTACTGTACTATGTTCTATGAATGTTGAAAGACAGCAACAGGCAGCTGAAAACAACTCATGTAATGCAGTCATGAATGACAGGCCTTTTCCTAGCCTCAGAAACAAACAGATGCTACAATTTCTATGTTCAGATCAGTAAAACACCTTCAGACAGAAAAATGTCATGTAAGAAAGGGCTGTGATGTATAAGTGTCCTTTACATTGGCTATGGTTCCAATGTGGGTGTGGATCCATTCTCAGGAAGCATTAAATATATGAGCAGATGTAACATACTCTTCTTCCTCATGTTGATTTAACAAAGCACTTAAGTACTTACTCAACATTAGATATCTAACTGAAGTCAAAACATCTACACTGTGAGTTTAAACTTGGATTTCAAAGTGGATAAGTTAGCTAAATTATCTGTCTTTTTCTTTTCCATCTACAAGTTTGTGAGGGCATGATGTATTCACACAGAAGAGGCAGGCTCAGGGTACCATCTCTGGACTGCCCAATGTACTATTTTGACTAACATGTCCAGTTTCTCTAGAGGACATGATAAAGATCTGGAATTCATAAGAAGGCACCAAACAAGCTCAGCTTTCCTGTCTTACTAGTGCTGTAGGCTCTGCTTCAGTTTGATCCACGTTTTTGTGTTAATTTTACGTCAAAAAATATGATTAATCGCAACAAAATTAATCCTCTAGTTTAGCATATTTGATTTTAATAGTCACTAGAGATATTTTAAATTCCACTGCCATAAACTTAGATTGCATATAAGGGTAGATAAAAATTAAAACTGGTTTCCCAGGGAAGTGTGAGATCTCCATGCTTGGAGACATTCAAAACTCAACTGGACAAACACCCTGAGCAACCTCACCTGCCTTTGAAGTAAACTGTGCTTTCAGCTAGCGCTTGAGCTAGATGATCTTCAGATGTTTCTCCCAAGCTAAATTACTCTAGGACTTTACTAGCCTCTTTCAGTATTCATGCTATGTCCTGCTCTCTATCCTCTCTGTTTCTTCCTCCCCAGTAAAAAAGAAATACCCTACAGTTCATATAGCATATATAGTTGCCTCTTCTGATAGTCCATGGAGTCAGGGTGCTACTGACCTCACCACTTTCTTGGCCCTTTAACTTGTTCCACAAAATTTGCCAGGGAGGAAAAGATGTTCCGGAGGAGGAAGGAACATCCTTTCATCTAAACTTGCAGCTTTCATGTTTAGTGCACATTAATATCCTGTAGTCTGATATGCCATCTGCCCCCCACACCAGCTGGGATCATTGTCTTCCTTATGATTTTCTCATTTTTTTTTTAGCCCCTCAGGAAACAAACAAACAAACAAATTGAAATTTCCCCTCTATTCTCTATTCCTTTGTCTCCTCATTTTATAGAGTTCTCAGAGGCTTCTTCATTATAATGTTACTTTCACAACATTACTCATGTTACCATAGTACCTTTGAAGTAGAGTTAGCAGATAATAATTTTCTTTTATGTTGTTTTGTTAGGAATAACACCAAATTCAGATTACTAGGCTGAATATAGTTTAATATTCTACTCAACACAAGTGTGAATATTTGCAATTTACTGTTAAAGCTAGTAAATCATAATTTTTCACATTAAACTACACATTTTAATACTATTTTAGCAGTGAATTACTAAAGAAACAGTTGTATATGATTTATGATACCCTGTTAATGCCTGTTCTTTTCCCAGTGGGTCTTAAAGATTTGCATATATGGAGAAGAAAGAGACTAATCCCCAGATCTTTTATTTTTTAGCTAACAGAAAGGTCCCTCTGTTACTATCACTCAGGCTGTATGGGCTACTGTGTCATTGACTGAGCAGTTAGAGCATGCTCAGTCTTCATTCTACTGACCACTGGGTTTAAATTTGAATTAAATTCAAATGAAAATTTCAATGCAACTGCTAATTTTAGTAAAGCTACTTCTGTTTCACACTGTGCAACACTAATATTAAAGCAATACTGAACCTTTATCAGTCACAGAAGAATATATATGCATGATGTTTTACCTTGACCACACACCAGAGTTTACAAATAAATACAGAAAACAGAGTCACCACATAGGGCCACCAAACTAAAATATGCACAGGACGTGGGGAAGAATTTGAGTATGTAATTATGTGGAAAAGGGTGATTATTTTTCCTGAGAAAAAAACTAAGAAAAAGGACAAGGGAAGAATGGACAAACAGATTTATTCTGCCAAGAAGATGAGCCTCTAAAATAATTAAGATAGGGGGAAAAAGAATTTGAAGACTCTAATTTATGTAATTTTTGTATATATTATCAAATAATAATAACTGTGAGAAAGGAAAAAGGAGAAATGAGACTACAGAGAATTGAGAGGATGGAGACAGGACAATTGTGCATGTCAGCTTCAGAGGGAAATGAAGAACATATTTTGAGCCACTACAAGCCTCTGTGGGATTCAGGCTTTCTTTAATATGAGACTGAATGACCGAAATGAACTCACTTGTACAGTACTGCATTCAAGAGATAAAAAGGAGAGATCAGACATATATATAGTAGATGAAAGGATTGAACAGAAAATACAGGAATAATGGAAACAACTACTGTGATATCCCAGATGACAGAATTTTTCAAATATTAGAAATTATCTAAAATCTTATGCACAAGACATCTATTTCCAATCTACGGACTAAGAGACTTGAGTGTAAAGGCTCCCAATGGTTTTAATAGGCTATAGCTATGGTTCTTGAGGTGCCTGCCTTTCAGAATTATACTCATTAACACAGAATTCAGTAGCTTTTTTTAGGATTTATACTACAGTAAGAGACAAAATATTTCAGATTAATTTAGTAAAGATAAACCTGTTGTGGTTCTATCAAGTCAATGAAACATTTTGTATGAAATTTTCTTGATAAAGATGTGATTGCTGCTTTCATTCTTATTTATGTGTTTTCAGGTTGTTACCTTGTATTTTTTACTGTTGTAGGAAGAGAGAACCCCCTGAATTTAGGAAAGAATAGACGAGGTTTTTTTCAAAGTCTTCAGATTTACTGGCAGAAGAAAAAAAAAAGCAAAAGAATAATTGTTGCTTAGTCCACTCATAGATGTATTACCTGATTTGGTGCAATTGCACATAGTTTATAAATATAATAAACAATAAAAAGAACCAGTAAAAACAGCTACTCATGGTTATTTCAGGCAACTCTTCTGATCAGGGTCAGCAGGGTAAATCAAGACAGGTGATTCAAAACACACCTGCCACTTGAGATTTTAATAGATCATTAATATATTTGGACACTGCACTGGCAACTTTATCAATATAAATTTTCTCTACAAATATGTACTTTTTAAACTAATTAGGTTTTTATGAAAGAAGCAGTCATTTTCTACAGGAAGTCAGTAACCGTAAATCACTAGAGCTGCATATTAAGCATCAGTTCTTCCCACTTGCTCAGTCACCATATGGCACCACACACTGTGCTGAAAGATAATCACTTTATTGTTGGCTGGGTTTTTAATCAGATACATCTCATACTGTTTTGTTAAACATTGCCTTGCAAATAAACCAGCTTTACAATACATTTTTGCCTTGGAAGAAAACATAAATAAGACCTAGTGAAACACACAAAGGTCTGGTCAAAGCTGAAACCCAGAATTTAATACAATGATCAGGCATGAAAGAATCTAAAGCATTATTTGGAGTACCACAAAGATGCACCAAGAGGAACTGGTTTGGGAGCTGGGGAAACCACTGTGCAAGGTGTTTGTTTTCTAGCAGTAGTTTGCTGGCTGCATTAGGCTTGACAGATGTTGTGCTTGGTGGCTATCTGACTGTAACATGAACTACACCTAGCAGCTAATGGGCCGCTGTGGTGCACCCACACTGGAAGGGTGCACAAGCAGTGATTTTATACAGGACAGGTTGGTCCTGCAGTTCTCTCCTGCTTTGTCCCCACAAACAAGAAACTACTGTAGAATGTTGTCCCTGGGTGTTTCTCATGTAGAGGTCATTGCTTTTGATTTTACAATTGTGCCCACCCCAGCTGAAGCTCTCTGGCTACTCTGGCCCAGGTGCTCTGCAAGGGGAAAGGAAAATTTGACTAGATCTGCATTCACAGGGATGAAAAAGGGAAAAAAGAAAAATGAATATGCACAGTAAGGGGGAAAAAAACATCCTACTTAAAACAAGGTTTCTTAGTTTATGACAATGTTTCCTAGGAGAAGTAGCTGAAGATTCATTCCTCTAGAACAAGACTGAAACAAGCACAAATATACAATAGGAACAGCCTGAGCTGAAAAAGAGAGAAATTAGAGGTTCTTTGTATTTCTGATTTATGAAATTATATACACCTAACAAAATTTATAGTTTCAGCTCCTGTGTAAAGTGTTCTGGAATCCTTGGGTTTTGTAACAGTCATGATTTCAGAGAGAAAAGGCTTTATTATATTGGCATGAATAGCTTTAGTTGTTTTAAGAAAGAGCAAAATTATAATTTTCCAGTTTTATGTCAACACACTTCTTCAACATTCGTTTGGTATTTTTCTGTGGTCTTTCCTGTTTTCTCAGGATTGAGATGATCAGGGAAGAGGAATTCCTATTCTTGTTTTCATTCATACTAACTGTAAATAAGTTTCCAGTTGGTTTCTTCCTAGTTCCCAGCCTGCAGCAAACCAGCTAGACTGAATAAATCCTGATGTGAAAGAGAGGTTAGTGCACATGTGGGTGCATATTATACAGACAACACAAATGCAAATATTAGAACTGACTTTTGTATGCTCATACACAGAAGCTGGGGTAACCTACAGTACACTGGTGGCTACAACACCCAGAGAATGGATGAAATGTGCATTTTTGGTTTGGCAAGCGGAAAGACTGGCATTAGGGAATGGGTAGTGTGCCTTAGAGTTTAAGGGGCCTGAGGAATGTGTGGAACATAGGAAAAGAGAGGAAAGATAAACACTCCTGAGCATGTGTGTTATCTTTCATAAATCCTGAGGTTCTGGCACTGCTCATGGCCTTAACCAAAACTCCTTGTGATTATGGCAACATTTTCTATATCTAGATACGTCTGGTCTTTATAAAATGTTTTGCCAAACAGAAGTTTCTGTGTACAAATTTGATTAGTCATTTATTCAAGGAAATTCTACATCAGCTGCCACAAGATAGGAATAAACAGCTTGGCTCTGGGAAAATTCTCTTGCCATCATTTATATTTGAAGGGACTCCCAGGCAGATTGAACCTAACCTTTTCTGTTGCCAACAACACCTGACAGAGGGGCTCCTGCCCATAATAAATGCTGAAATCAGCCCTATAGCTGATGGAGGCTTATGGCTGGGTCTTAAGTTCTCTCCATTCCATATGCTCTGTATGTTTGGGGGAAAAGTGTAGTGGGAGAACAGCTGATGAGAGTGATGTCAGCCAATTTGCAGACGATACCAAGCTGAGTGGTGCAGTTGACATGCCTGAGGGATGGGATGCCATCCAGAGGGACCTGGACAAGCTCGAGGTTCAACAAGGCCAAGTGCAAGGTCCTGCACATGGGTCAAGGCAACCCCCGGTAGCAATACAGGCTGGGGGATGAAGGGATTGAGAGCAGCCCTGCAGAGAAGGACTTGGGGGTACTGGTGGATGAAAAGCTGGACATGAGCCAGCAATGTGTGCTCACAGCCCAGAAAGCCAACTGCATCCTGGGCTACATCACAAGAAGCGTGGCCAGCAGGTCAAGGGAGGTGATTCTGCCCCTCTGCTCTGGTGAGACCCCACCTGCAGTACTGCATCCAGCTCTGGAGCCCTCAGCACAGGAAAGACATGGACCTGTTGGAGCGGGTCCAGAGGAGGGCCACAAAAATGATCAGAGGGATGGAACACCTCTCCTATGAAGAAAGGTTGAGAGAGTTGGGGTTGTTCAGCCCAGAGAACAGAAGGCTCTGGGGAGACCTTATTGCAGCCTTTCAGTACTTAAAGGGGGCTTATAAGAATGATAGAGAAAGACTTTTTAGTAGGGCCTGTTGTGATAGGACAAGGGGTAATGGTTTTAAACTAAAAGAGGATAGATTTAGACTAGATATAAGGAAGAAATTTTTTCCAGTGAGGGTAGTGAAACAGTGGAACAGGTTGCCGAGAGAGGTGGTGGATGCCCCATCCCTGGAAACATTCAAGGTCAGGCTGGTCGGGGCTCTGAGCAACCTGATCTAGTTGAAAATGTCCCTGCACATTGCCAGGGGGTGGGACTAGATGGCCTTTAAAGGTTCCTTCCAACGCAAACTATTCTATGATGCTATGATTCTATGATTCTGTGTTTGGTTTTAGGTATCCACTGGCACATTACAAGCTTTAATTAAAACGATCAGAGCAATGTGTCTTCCCCGTGCCAATTTTTGCTTCACAGGGAACCTGTTAAACAAAAGCAGTATAAACTTCTTAATCTTTGAGTTTAACTGTGCATCTCAAAAGTGTACCCATCTCTGTGCAATAATGCTGCCATGTTTGCAGTTAATCCTATCAAATATTACCTAAAATAAGGTATTTGGAAATTCTGTCTTCCTTCTATAGACCTTAACATGAGCCTAACATACCTCAGACTGGGAAATGTTTTTTTTTTTGGTTTTGTTTTTTTTTTTTTTTCTTTTGTTTTCATTGAAAGCTGGGGCTAAGAACTATTCTGGGTCTATAACAAACTGATATTTCTGTCTCCTCCTTGAATTCATTTCAGCAATCCCTTGATTCCTTGACATTACCAATACTCACTGGTTGAGGATTGAGTGTTTGCAGTTAAGTACAGACACTGTAAGCATAAGCATGCCCCTTTGTAGCAGCAAAGATCTCAGGAAGGCTGAGAGGAGGAGAAGAAGAGAGAGGGTGGTGGGATGGCATGAGAAATGTGCCAAGGTGAGTGGGGCTTCCTGGTATCTTAATCTGTCTATGGGCTTTAAAATTTTGATGGGCACCAGATTATAGGATTGTTTTGGTAAGGGGCAGGTTTCCCCAGGAAAAAAGGATCACATTTCACAAAAAAAGTGTGAAGCACAAGTAGAGTTATACCATTGCTCCTCATTGTCTAGGATAGATTTGCATAGTCTTAGTCACATAGAGGTGAGTAATCATGTGAGTAATGCCGTTGACTTCTGCAAGTTTAGTCAGTGTGTGAGTAGGAGAAGTACACTGTTGTCTGGATGTGATATCATGAGCAGCTGCTCACAGTTCTCCCTACCTTTCCTTCTCTACTTCAGCACACAGAATCTTAAAAAGTGATTTGCTGGAGTAATTTCTCCTTCTCTTGTTTATTGTTTATGAGATTTTAAAGTGAAGACTGCATTCTCCATTAGAAATTTAACTGAAGTACAACTGAAACAACCAGATACATTCTACTCCTCAGCATTTATGGCTAGATGTAATTCAGCTCCTGACACCAATGTAACGGGTGCATTCTTTTGACTACTGCTTTCACAGGAACTGGAAAGATTTTAAATAATTCTTGTGCCTATATAGAGTAGGAGGTTAACCAAGCTGCTGACCATCTTGTCTGGGGATATTTTCCAGTAGTGTTAGTCACATGAATTTTTTTATGTTTTGTTCTAGAAACACAACTCAGAGAGAATTTCCACTGAGTTACCATGTCCTGAATAATGTTCTCATCACAGAAGAATAAAGTGTCTAGCATCTTCAAGAAAAGTGATTCTTACCATCCTTCATCAACTTGTTTCATTGCCTTATCTAAGCATATCCAAAATATTGTATTTGATACCCTTCCCTTTAGGAGTGTAGTTCATCCTGGAACCATGGATGATGTGTTGGGCTTACCGAGAGAGAACATCCTACTAAGCAGTTCAGGAGTATTTATTGTAACAGGGTCATTGGCTTGTTGGTCAACATCATGGAGCAAAGTAGATGTAAACAAAGTCTACATCTATCATCTTGGTTGTAACAGGTTTCCTTTCAATCCAGATGTTCTCTAAACCCAGTTTAAAAGAACTTCAGATTGCCTAGTGAGAGTTTCTTTCCCAATCTTTCCCAATCCCATCTGAGACAGACTACATGTAGTTGGCTGCAGGTTCCCTCCTGTGTTTTATTTCTGGATGCTTAGCATCGTGCTTTTGTGGCTTTGCTTGATAGTATTTGGTTTGGGAACACATTGTAGGAAAGACTCTTCAAATTTCATTCCTTAGTCTGGCTTCTGGTTTTTGCTTAGACCCTTAGTGTTTTGTAACACCAAACTACTCTCCTTTTTGACCTGGCCTTACCCCTTCTGAATCCTGCTTCTGGCCCACCCTTGTATCAGTGGGCATAGCTACCTGTCTACTGGTTAATATCCCTCTATTAGATTTTTACAGACAGCACCCTATTCTGACAGTTACAGGCCTTTTCCGCAATAAAATATATGTTTTTCCTATCCCTGAGTGCTCTTCTTCCTAGCTATGGAGACATGTCCCTCTTTTTTTTTGAAGTCCTGGCTGTTTCTTGTTCTTCTGCAGTCAAATTCTCCTATAGAAGGACCTGCAGATTTCCATGCTCAGTTAAGCCTAAATCTTTAAACAGATTTATCTTCAACAGAAAATATGAGCTAAAATAAGAGGGACTTATTTGCTCAAGGGCACCTTTGACTCATGAGCACAGCTGAAATAGAAATTAAATCTCAGTTCTCCAGTGCCACCTTGTTTTACAGAAATGTACATTCAGACAACTTGAATGGAAGCCATTTCTCCCATCTTAAGCCTCTAAGTATTATCTGTTTAAAGCTCAGCCTGTTACTTGAAACTTTTTTAAAAACAGCTGAAGAGAATAGCCTCTGGAGTGGATGACTTGTCTCACCCAAAGAAAGTTTTTTAGGGCAGGTCAATGACCTGTCATTGACAAGGAACATACTGTCTGCGTAGGGAGCCATTGGTAAGTAGACAAACTAGAGATGATTAACCTCTTGATCCCTGATGTTGATCAGAAGAATTCAATCCTAGGAGTGCAAAGCAGATGTCAGACATAAATATTATTTCTGCGAGTAGGAATTACTATATTAAAGTGAGAGAGTATTATTTGCTTGGTTCTTGATTTTAAACTGTGAGACAGACAACTATGTGTGATTGTCTCACAGTAAAGAAAGGCACATGCAATCCATGTCTCTGAGATAAAGACGACTACATAGAATTGAGACAATATTGGGAAAATCAGGACTGAAGAGTAATTGCACTGAGAATCAAAGCGGTAACCTGGTCTTTATGTGATGAACAAGGGGATATAAAGAGAACATGGCAGTTAAACAGTGGGAATCTTATCTCTCAGAAGATAGAGTGCACTTAGCAGTTCAGTGACAGTAACACATGACTCCCTTTTACCTTCATGATAAATGTAGAAATCATTTTACCTTGACTTTTTTACTTCATTTAGCACATTTAGGTGTGACATATCACCATGCAAAATGGGAAGAATCCTAAAGTTGCCACTTTGAAAAATGAATAAAACATACAATGATATAAATATTTATAACTGATAACACAAAGAAGACCGGTAGCAGCTAATTAATGCTCAGTGGTATGAAAAGGTCTGTATGTTATCCCCGTTGGACAGCAGTCAATGAAGCTGGATTCTAAGCTGACTAATCTAACACCTCTCAGATGTCACGTTGNAGCTGTCCTGATCGGCAGCTGCGGTGTTTTGAGACAAAAGTATTGGAACCAATCAAGCCATGCTAATATAAACTCTTGAGCACACTTGCTCAGTCAATGGTTTGTTACTTGTTTTAAAGAATCATGGTTGTCCTTTAAGTGCTTTTTAAAAAATTACATTAACCATGGAAATATTTTATTGTTCCTTGTAAATTTAAGGTAACAGAGGAATACAAAACTTGCACAATATAGGTAGCAAAATTAACCTAGATAATGATGTTTTACACTAAAGTTATTGAATTTATCCATCTGTGTAACTGAGGTGACAAGCTTCTTAAAAATACTGTGATTGGTAAACTGCTTTGATTGACTCTGTAACTGTCATTTAAAGAGATAAAGTAATCAGAAAAAATACAAAAGACAATATAAATTATATAAATTATAACCAGTAGGCTCCTTTCATTCCAATAATGCCTGCTTGGCTCAGGTGTAAGGAAGTAAAAATGTTCATACTTAAAGAAAAGAAACTACAAGAATGTGTAAGTTAACTAACACCCTCTTTCCTATTATTAAATCCGTCCTTTGTCATTCTTTTTTTTTTTTTCCTGCTCCTTGGCATATAAGCTACTCTCACTCAACCTCCCACATTCATCATACTGCAGATTTGAGTAGGCTTAAGGGAATAATTTAAAACATGCTTCTAAAGATTTTTGAAAGTATTTTTATGGCCATTATGGAATAAAGCAGTAAGGATTCAATTTGCCACAGACATGTGGATCTGAATACATCTCTGTTTATATTTTATATTTCATTTCATTAAACCCTACTTTAAAATATGGGTAATTTATTAGGACATCTTTCTGGGTAGGAAAGAATGAGGTGGCATGTATTTTATGTTCAATTTATGTTTCTCTATGCTGATCTGCTTATCAAAGTGTGAGGTTTGGAGCATCTTGCTGAAGTGCCAGAAAGTTCTGCCTCTGGAAGATCTGATTTCCCCTGATATGATTACTCTTCTGAAGAAGATGCAATGTGTTTCAGTGGAGAGTTAATGGAGTGGAAATCAGGAATCTGCAGTTCTTTCATAACTCTGCCACTAACCAACTCTGTCATCTTGATCATATTACCCTGAAATAAAAAACTGTACATAAGAATGAAGTAGAACCGATATGTTTATCTTCCAGGTAGTCTTGTAAATGCTTAGATTTTGTACGTGGTTTTCTACCATATCTGCCATATCTTTAGATAGAAAGTGGAGCTCTGCTCCTTCACGTGCTTAAGTCTTAGCAGTGTTCAAAGCAATGTGGCACTGCTTAAGCACATCTAGAGCCTTCTGCTTAGGGAACCACATCCAGAACAGACAATATCCTGGTGGCTAAACTAGGGTCAAAGCAGGCAGAGCTGGTTTTCCCCATCTTGAAATGGGAGGAAAGTTAAATTTAGTTAGTACTGAATATTTTGGTAAAACATAGGTATGACAGGGTCAGGGAAGGTTTTGAGGGCTGTTTCAACATTTCAATCCTTTTTAGTTTAGCCCTAAATTTTCTGTAGCATTAGTCTTTCATTTTATGTATGTATGACCTGTATCCAAATGTACTGAAATTCAAATTAGACTTTAAAGTCCCTGTATAATGTTGGTAAAACTGATTTTTTTTTTGCGGAGTTCTATTTATTTTAATTGAGTTACAGAGTTTTACATAGATGTTCATCTAGTATTTTTCTGTATGTTTTTCCTTACTTGTGTTTTCATAACCTGATTTTATACATCTCAATTCTTTGTAAATTCATAATGAATTCTTGTGGGAAGTTTGTTAAACTGACAAGAAAGTACATTTCTTTATATATGGATTTTACCTTCTGTCTCCCAAAATACCGTCTCAAGAAATTGAATAGCATGTTCTGAAATATCACTTCCCCTGTAGTATCATGCCCAGAAGTGTCATCCTACACAGGCGCTGCAGTTGGGTGCAACATTAAGTGCAGCAGACACAAAGGGAAAAAGGAGGTACTTCAGTATAACTGTGAGCAGAAAGAGGTCATTTCGTTCCTGCCCGTTTGGGTAGGTAAAAAGGGGAAGTTGTAGGAAAGGAATCCAAGAACAATGGGTCTCACAGCGTTCAAACTGTACTCGATGAAAGCTCCATCACTTCCAGAAGGAGGAATATATTATAAAACTGCCCCTCATCACTTTTTCAGGTGGGTGCCCCAAAGGACAGAACTATTTTCTGGAGTCAGAAAGCCTCCTGTGTATCACTTCATGGCGTGTTACAGTGACACTACTTTCTTATTGCTGCCACAGCCCATGCAGTTGCATGGGGCATACGCATTCTACTTTTTTCTTGCCTCCCATTGTAAGCTATGCTTCAGTTAACTTCCCCATATCTTTGCTTTTGCACTTTAAAGTTTAACTGATTGCAAAAAGCGGACCACTGTTATAAGACTGTAAGAACATAAGAATTGCCATATTCTGTCAGACAGCAGGTCCATCAAGCCCACTATCCTGTCTCAAGATGTTGCCAGCAGCTGGTGCTTAGGGAAAGAGTATAAGAAATGGTGTGGAAAATGCTTTGGTCTCCCTGCCTCATTTCATTCCATTAGGACATTTAGATTCAAATATTAACTGTAACATTCTATCATATTCATATGTGTGACAACTCATAGATATTGGATGCCAAAAGAAATCTGGTATGATAGCAAGGTTTTCTATTAATAACTTGTAGTGACAGCAAATTAAAGAGTGAAAATTCCTTCAAAATCTTCAATTTGAAGGCCTTGCACTGCATTTTGAGGCGTTAATATTTTCTACAGGATATTGTATCACAGATCTCATGGGTTCTCTAATACATAAAAGAAAATACAGTTTTATTATTTGATTTTTTTGTTAAAGAAGCTGTGGAGCCTACATCACACTTTCACGTGTGCTGTGAAGAATTCCTTTATGGAGAAATACATTGGGAACAGTATACTAAGGTTACTTATGAGATACAAAGCAGGAATAACAAACACATGTAGAAGGATTTAAAATCTATTTGAAAGCTAATTAAAATAGTACAAATTGTTCCTGAATTTCAATGAGTTAAAATCACTTTTTTTGGGTGTCTATGCCTTTAATACCTCTTTCTAGACTGTGCTTTTGCCAAGAAAAGTTGGACCACGTGACCCTTGAGGTCCCTCCCAACCTGGTATTCTATGATTCTATG